>OY019131.1:0-22500 GCA_955652365.1 Eristalinus aeneus | reverse complement strand
CCAGGGTATAAATAAATATTTGAATTTGTTGCATTCACGAATAATATCCAAAATCAATTTCAGAAATCTGCAACTCCAACACTTTTTCGTCAAGTTACCAAACAGAACAATAAGCGAAGAGGTTGTCGGTGCGGCAACGCAACAGCAACACCTGGAAAACTGACATGTTGTGGCCAAAGATGTCCGTGCTATGTAGACTCCAAATCTTGCATAGGCTGTAAATGTAGGGGATGCAGGAATCCTCACCGACCAGATGGTGGAAAAGTAATACCTGTCATACCAGAACTTGCATGCTATGAAATATACATGGCCGATGAGAGCACAAATCTCACAGGAGAACTGCCCATTTCAAAAGACCATCAAAATCCCGGTAATCATTTAATACCCACTGCTTCGTTCAGAAACCATAAAGAATACGCTCCAAATGAGGTTCCAGCAACATCAAGGTTGACGGTAACACCTGTTATGTCAAATAGTGGAACACTTCCGCCCAGAAGTCAATCCATACATCAGCCGCAATCACAAAATTTGAAACAAACATTTATGCCGACGAATACAAAAAAAATACCAAGAGATCAAGGCTTAATGCAACTTGAGGGTCTTTCCCAAGAATCACTTTTAATTCAGTCGCCTGAAGGAAAATATCAAGGTAGTGATTTTTATTTAAAATGTATTTTCTTAATTATTAGTCAAAGATCTATTTTAATTAAATGAAATCTAAATTTACTTTAAAATTAAACAACTAGTTTTAATTAAATTATTAAATTATTTATTTATTAATAAACTGTATTATTTCAGTTGTCAATGTTTTTACATCCGCATCACATCAAAGTCAGCCGAATGTAAATAGAATAAACACAATTTCTCAAAATACGACCGGGAACACCTTCATCGTTCCTAGCTCAAATTCTCAGCATTCGTCGTCAATACATCAGATTCCAGAAATTAGTACGACTTTGCCACAAATAATAATGCAGCAATCAACGCCTCAGCAACTATCATCAAATAATAAATCCCCTATAGGTGCAAATTCTCAAGTTTCCTCTTTTACAAAACAGAATAATGTTATCACAGTGCATACAGTACCATCCCATAGTGTTACACAAACAAAAAATTCATCAATTTCTCTCTCAACAACTCCAACTACGTTTACCTTATCGCCTATCATTGTTACATCTCCCAATTCATTCACTTCTGAGCTCTTTCAAGATGATGACTATTTAACCAGTTCGCATGCCTCAACAGGAGATTCGCCATTGTCAATATCTCACCATTCATTACCAGAAGTCGTAGAGACAAGTGAATTTTAATCGGTTTACCAATTACCTGCCTTTCCTTTAATATGCTTACTCCCTTAGGTATTAAATTAGCTATAATAGAGAGTTGATACATTAGATAATTTTTGTACCGAAATTTAATAGTTAATTTTTATTTAATTTAGTGCCGTCGAATCATAAATCAATCTGAAAATGTTTAATTTCACATTAAATAAATACACAATGCAAAATTTAGACCTAAGATTACTAATAAGAATTTCACATGGTTCTTATTGCATGCATACATGCATATATGAAGTGTAGGCTTAACAGTAAGTAAATTTAAGTCCCAAGTATCAAAAAAGTAAGAATAAAACCTATTTTAAATTTTTTAATTTACTGATGTTTTATTTCCATTTACCGATCTAAAAGAAATAATAAAATAATAGTTCTTTTAAACATGTATCTGTATATTTGTACAGATTCATCAATTAATTTGCCCAAAAGAAGTTACCATATAACCCCTGTTATCGTTTTCTAAAATTTTTAAACTGTTTCTTCTGTTTGAAACTCTGCACTACTTTATTTAAATGTGCCATCGTTTCAAGATTTACCCTGAATGTGAAATATATACACACAGCAGCAATTTGACGCACAACTATATTTTCAGCTACTATCTCACAATCGCGTGACCCTTGACCATTTACAGATCCAGACAATGAGACTGTGGATTCATTATCAGTTTTGCGGTACTGTGGTATGCACGTTTATTGTTGAAATTGTATTTTTCTTTATTAAATAAGGTTTTAGAATTAAATAAAAACAGCATAATATGTCGTACATACTATGGATAAATGCATTTTTATTAATCTTAAGCTCCAGTAACGCCCATGACAATGGTAAGTGGTCAATTTTACGTGTTTTACAGAAAAAAGTGAATAGTTTAATTTTAGCTGTCGAAAATTCTTATTCTCATGAAGAAGACGACTCAATACAGGCAAATGTAGATGAACATAATGTGCAAGTAACAGAAAATAGAATAGCAGCACAGTTATTTGCAATTCTCGAACACTATAAACAAGAAGATCCAGTTGGATTTCCTGGAGCACCTATTCCTGATCCAATGGAAGTTCCAGATATGACAAAGAGTATAGCGATGTCTACCTTAATTATGAAAAATGTAGAGGCGCACGGGCTATCTAAATTTCGCATCAAACAAGTTAGTGCAAACCTTAAGGAAATGAAAGTAATATAATGTGAATAATAGTGTTACTGTTACATACACATATTTGTTTCCCTTTAAGGTATACGCCGGGATTCAATTAGATACAATGACTGTCAAAGGATCATACACCCTTAGTTCCTTCTTTTCCAAAGCTCAAGGCCCTTTTACTGTTATATTAAAGAATGTTATGGCAAAAGCTACCGCGACACTGGGCGTACAATTAGATGGAAAGCTAACTACCGAACAAATTAACATGGATCTTACATTTTCGGATATGGCTATGGATTTTCAGAACCTTGGCTTCTTGGGCACAGTGTTTCAAAGCATAATTAATTCAGCACCGAATTTGGTATTTGATGCTATGAAACCATTTATGCTTAAAGAAGCTGACAAACAACTCAGAGAGGAAATAAATAATAATATTAAAAACCTCATGGGTGATAGAAAACTTCCCAATTCGATATCGCCCTTGGATATGGCAATATCGGAGGCGCGAAAAAAAGTACGTGCAATGGGATACGACCCGTACCACGTACCTAATTACAACCGAACTGTTGGGGTTTTTTCAATGCAAATGGTTAATACATGGATAACTGGGATGTCATCTTTCTATCGCGTAGGTAACATGACAATTTTAATGGAAAACAACACCATGTCTCTAAGTTTTCAAGTTGGAACCCAAAAAGTTAACGGTGCAACTCAATGGGAAGTAGGTTTTGGTGTGGGCTTTGTGTCAAGAATAGGACATGCACAGTTTACTATTCAGCACATTAAAGTGACTGTAAATGTAAGCCAATCACTGGATACTCGGAAGAAACCTCAAATCAATGACCTCCAAATAGATTTGGGAAATATTCAAGTGCGCTGTGATGGTGCGGGTACAATAGATTATATTATGGAATTCCTCGTTAATGTATTACCCAATATATTGCGTTATCAAATAATGGCTGCAATAGAAAATCCTATTAAAGTTCGAATTCAAGAAAAATTTAATCAAATTGATGTAGAACGTGCTATAAAAGAAAACATTCATAAATTTCAAAATCTGGATAAAAATTCATTTGATTTTAAATTTTAGTTTTAAGAGCAATTAATAAACATTATTGTACATATATTTTCCAACAAACTAATAAGACCATTGTAATTTTAAGAGCAAATAAATACCCTGTTTATAATTATTTTAATATTTTTTTATTCTTACGAATATCTGCATATTATATCAAAGACTGAAAAAGTAAAGAAAGCATTTTGATTTCTTCTATTTAGTTTATGGATTAATAACGGTGAAGCAAGCGTAATGAAGTTTCATCCTCTCCTTTACTTCTTGAAGTATATCATCAACTTTTTTGGATTGGTCTGCGTTCATTTGTGGGTTAATGGCATCAAGAGCTTCCACAAAAAAGGACCTACATTTTTTTTAACGACTATGACAATATTTAAAAAAGTAGGACAGTAGAAACTTACTTTGCTGTCTCATTGCTGTACAATTTTAATACATCTCTCATTAAACGTATGTCTAAATTTGCTTGAATTACTCCAGTGTAGCTAAATTTTTGTACACAACTCATAAGGCGTGCCAGTTCTTCTGCAACTGTTTGTACAAGTGGTTCTAGTATAGATCTAAGAAGCGATGGGCAAATTGTAAAAATTTCTGAGTATACTCCGACTAAATTGTCACAACACTCATGAGCATAAGGACGTAATTTTCCAATTTCCACTTCATTGTCCCACTGAAAACGACCCAAGTACATTGATGGTTCAATAGTTCCTACAAGTGGATCTCCTTTATGCTCTACATAAGCTTCTAGCAAATTTGTAAACAGTTGATTAATCGAATATCGCGAAGTTTCTATAGCCAAATTTGGTAACGGATACCCAAATTTTACGAACACAGTTCCAATGTGAGAAAAGAAACTTTTGCTACAATAAGCGCAATTAGCCAAACAACACAGCATTCGTTGCTCCCAGGACACAACTGAACCCCACATTTTACTATCTGGACCACTTTGTTGGGAGTTTGGAAAACCCAGCAGTTGGGATATAGTTGACGTGTTAGATTCATCCTCATTTGTTTGAAAAGCAAGTTCTTCTATCACGCCACAGAATGTGGATAACATTTCTTGTAATCTTTGAGAAACTTCACGTTGGCCATCTGATTGCGGTTCCAAAAGATTTCCTTCCCTTAAAAAATTATAAATGAAATGTAAAAATAATAAAATGTAGTACACATAAAATATACATAAACCACGCGTAAGTATGACATGCAAAAGTTGGATACGACATGAAATTATTCTTTTTATATTTACCTTATCTCTGGATTCATACATGTGTTTTGTCCCTCTTCTAATGTTTCCACAATTATTTCTTCCAACATAGATGGTAACAATGTTGCACCGGGAAATTCTTCAACTCCTGTTACCCAATTTTCACGTGCACCCATTTTCTTTACCTTGTCATTCGATTTTTTAAATATTATTGAAAAGCAGAATAAACGGACGTCATTAATTAATTTTTGAATTATATCAAGCGCATTATTGGGTAAATCCAAGCGAATTAAAGTAGCATATGTAATGCGAATATAACGAAGACACTGTTGAATCCAAGGCAAAAACTGATGAGTAGCTGAAGGGGATCCTATTGGCCATGAAATACCTGTAGTTTGACGCAAAGCACGTAGATCAGATGCAATCAGAATTGTTACTCGTAAATAAGCACAAAGCTTTTCTATCGCTGTCAAAATCATTCGCTACAGAGGAAAAAAGTAACAATAATATTTAAACCAAATATGTAAGTTTTGGAAAGATAGTACTTTGAAATCTCCGGGTTTGGGATCATGTGGCCCCCTTAATTCTCCGGTAAAATAAAGCTGACCCAGTCTCCATAGATCTGGTATTTGAGAAGCTGCAATTTCACATATTTCCTCACAAAAAATGACTCGATTCGGCATTTGATCAGGATTACGATTTTTTGATTCTAAGAAAAAAAATTATATATATTTAATATTATTAATGAAAAGTTTACTTTCTGGCCCCATTTCTTTGGAATATTGATCGAATGCATGTTTAAATGTCAACTCCAAATATTTTGCGCGTGCATCTATTGCATCCCAAGCTGGATCCGTATCCTTAATCTTGTCACTTGAAATGTTTCCACTTTGCTGTAACTGTAACAGATTGGTTCAATTAAAGTTTTTATTAAATTTATTTTTTTTTATGTCTTACCTCAATGTTAGTTAGCGCTTTGATAAATTTCTTTTGTTGTTCAACGCTTTGAGGCATTTTTATTACTTTTTCGTGCAACTCTTTTCTAATATCTAACACCCTTCGATCAACTTCGTCCAAAACTCTTTTAAAGATCTTTACGGAAGACGACATTAAATTAACAATTGTTAAACTCTGAAAGTAGAGTCTCCTATACTCACTGGTATATCGGTTTTTCCAAATAAGTTCTTTGCTCTTGCATAATCACTAACAAGGATGTCATAGTCACCTGCTGCAGCCCGTCGATCAACTGAATTGGGTAAAGAAAATAGAAATCTGGAAGAAAATGTATATTGGCTTTAAAAAACATGTTATTAAATGCATATACTTATGTCTTGAAAGAGCAAGCAGTACGGCTCTTGTGGAATCAGCCTTTTCTTTTCTAATTAAAACTTCATTAAATATATTTCGGGACTCATCAATCGAACCTTGAAAAATACTCTTTATTAGTTACAACTTGATTCAAAGACAAATTCACTTACATTTAATTGAAGTATGAAGAAGAGAAAGTGGATCCTGACCTTGCACTTTTACATCTTCTTGGAATTTGTCTCTTATATTCATCAAAGTGTCTAATTGGTCTATGACAGACCCAGCATTTGATTTCAAAAATGATAGCTGTCCTTCCTTTTGGCTCTCAACTTTTCGTTTCAGGTAAGATAAACCGGCTTTTAAGTCTTCAAACGAAGTTGCTAAATGGTTTTCCAATAAAAACCAAGATGGTGAAAAGCTTTCCTGCGATAAGTCGCCACTGCAATCTGGAAAAAGCTCCCTTAAATCCTCCGGAATTTTTTGTTCGTTTCCTTCAATCGACAATCCTAAGGGATCTTCTTGAGTGTAACCAGATTGTGCCAATGTTCTTCTACCCCAAGATAAGGTCTGCGTTGGCGACTCTTCAATCCATACGGCTGATTCCTTGAGAGGGCCTATAGTTTCATGATAGGCCCGAAATTGAACGGTAGATGTTCCAACACCCCCGCTTAATGTTTTAACAATTATATCACCCTTTCCTTTTGCCGGTCCAGTCCGTGCAATAATTTTATTAGAACTTTTCCATTCCGCTGAAAGAAGACAGTCTGATCCACATATTGTTAAGCCTTTAATTTAGACAAGATGAAAAGAAATTTGTTTTTTTTTTAATAAGTAAATAAAAGAATCGAAATTGGATTGTTAAAAGTTTATTATAAATCTATCTTGCTATACTTAAATTAATATATCGACGGCGAGAGAAATTTTCGTTTTGAGTCTTTAGCATTCAAATCAAATTTTAGGTATGTGAGGAGAAATTTTCATGCATCAAAACATCAATATACAGTCACTTCATCCCATCGTAATGTACTCAAAGCCTTCATTGTTAAACAACTTTTTTAATAATAATTTTCTTCACTTCTACAGTGTTCTCAACATTCCATTATAAATACATCATAGCTGACTAAATTTTCTCTCGGTTTAATTTCTAATTTTCGAAATGCACTGAATTTATTCATGTAAAATTGAAATTCGAAAATTCCGAATAAAGAACATGGATGTATGAATAGCCATACCAACGAGATCACTTGCTCGAGTCCCCAAGAACTCGCCCCTTATTATAACTCTTGTTCCCGGGGGACCTTCTTTTGGAGACAGCCCTGTAACTACCGGTTGCGGTGCCATATTTCTATAACATCTAACAATGAGGCAACCCGCTTAATTGACACAAGCCTTCAATTTAATAAACGAACTAAAGGCGATTGAATAAGCTGATTTCCCTTAATTACTTAAGGAACATGACGTTAACTTGCGTGTTGTGTTGTTATGAATAAAATATTTAACCCTTAAACCAGATACCAATAAGGAAGGAGATGGACAACTGAACAGCTGATCAATTAGCTGATTTCCCCTTTGACATTCGACCGTTTGACTGTTATTTACGTGCCTAGTAGACATAACCCGGACATAACCTCAAGTTCGGAAAGTTATTTACGTCAGAGACCAATACGGAGACAGTCAACTCCCTCGTCTCCCGCCAAGAATTCATTTTGACAGCGTTTTTTATAACATTTCCCCTCCTGAATTTGTAACACCAAATATTTATTTTAATTATAATACGCGTAACTCGGTAAATCAATTGATAATAAATCTTTCCCAAATGTGCGACTTTTCAGCACGAGTAACTCTCTGTTTTTCTACATATTTCATAAGTTTATATAAATATAAACGCTATAGGATTTTCAATTTATTAAAAATAAATCCTTCTAAAGTTTCGGTTACACTTAATTGCGTAAAGAATTTGCAGTTGGTTTTCTGAACACGTTTTTTTGGCTTTACACAAAATGGCTGATGAATTCACGAACAGTTTACAATTTACGAGTGTTTGACACTATTGAAGGCAAATATTGAATTGATGTCATTTGGTCAGTAAAAATAATATTTTGTAATAATAATATGTAACACCAAATATTTATATTAACTATAATACGCGTAACTCGGAATATCAATTGATAATAAGTCTTTTCCAAATGTGCGACTTTTCACCACGAGTTACTCTCTTGTTTTTCTACATATATCACAAGTTATTATAAATAAAATGAAATTATCTATTTATTTGAAATAAATCCTATTTAAAGTTTCGGTTACACTTACTTGCGTAAACAATTTGCAGTAGATTTTCCGAACACGCTGTGTTGACTGTACACAAAATGGCTGATGAATTCACAAACAGTAGGCAATTTACGAGTGATTGACACTATTGATGGCAAAAATTTACGTATTAGCCGCCATTTTACCAATTTTGGAGGGGAAACGTAAAAAATGAGACAATGTTCGATATTACGTAAATAACTTTCAGAAATTGGGATTTTTTCTACAAGAACACGTAAATAACAGTCAAACTGTTGAAAGATAGAGAGGAAATCAGCTGTTTTATCAGCTGTTGAGTTGACCATATTGTGAAACATTCAATATAACAGTCAAACGGTCGATAGACAAAGGGGAAATCAGCTGTTTGATCAGCTGTTCAATTGACATTCCTTGGTTTCTGATCATTAGGTCTGTTCCAATTGGTTTGTGCAAAGAAATTCGTAGTTGAGTACTTTGGGTAAAAATTTCTCTTGCAGAAAGTAACTCTACCGTAACTTGTGAAACGACTTTTCCTAGGAATTCGTAAACAGCTATCAGACATATGAAATTTAAGTTTTTATTTTTGATTTGACAGCCATCTGCTGCCAGTTTTTCGAAGGGAGGGGAAATATTTTGCTCTCTCTTCCATGAAAAAATCATCTAATGGAACGCTTTTTGGTAGTTTTTCGGGCAAATTCGTAGACGTTCGTAGCAATTCAGAGCAATTGGAACGAACCTATTGTGACATTATGGAGAAAAAAGTTTTGAAAAATAAGAATTAAGTCTGTTCTAATTCATTTGTGCAGAGAAATTCGTAGCTGAGTAGTTTAGGCTAAAATCTCTCGGAGAGAGAAACTCTGCCGAAACTTGTGAAACGACTTTTCGTAGAAAACAGCAGAGACCAATGAGTTTCTGGCAAACAGCTATCAGATTTATAAAATCTCAGCTTTTTGTATTTTCACTTTGCAGTCATCAGCTGCCCACAAATTTTTCTTCTGGGAATTCGTAGGGAAGGGAATATTTTACTGTCGCATACTCTCCCTTCTACCTTTATTTTGAGTTTTACGGTGAATTTCGTAGGAATTCACAGCTTTTTAGAGGAATTGGAGCAGACCTATATATATATGAGGCAATTTTTTCGATTACGCCCAAATTTGAAGGAACCCAGCACCATCTTTATCGATCGACTATTACCAAATGTAAATTTCGAATTATAGAGATTGGTTTGAAAACTTATCCCATTTTCGACGTTTAACTTTTTTACCGTGTGTACCCTCTGTTATTTTAATATATACTTTAATTTTGCAAATAAAACCCAGTACTAATAAAACTTCTATATTATTGCAGATAAGAACAGTTAATTAAAAGAAAATCTGTTCCGACATTTCATGATTAATCGCACATACATATACACATTTTTCTCCGTAAAATATCGTTTGTAATAAATGAACGTTAATAATGGGCAAATACCTTAATATCTTTACCTTATTTTGTGATTGAATAAAGAATAATACATTTTCGAATTTTAAACGATTACTAGATTAATATTTATTTATTTATAAAATATTTCAAAAAATGAGACTTAGATTAAGCTCAATTTTTCTTTCAACAAAATTTACTTTTGCGTATCTATATCATCGAGGCGTGCTTCATTAGATAAACACTTCGATACAATAGTATTATCGAAGCTAACTTTCTTTTCTATTATCGTTTTTTTATGGCCATTATGACCCTCGTTAGATGACGTGCTTGTTTTGCGATTTGCTGAAAAATTTATGATACCTTCAGCCGCCAAAATGCTTGCACTTGATAACAATATTGAAACCTGTTCTGCCGAAGGACAACCAGCTATAGTCATATCATCATTGGAGTAACCATTTGTGGAAAGAATTTGTTCCAGTTTGACAAAGGAAGTGATTACATTATTCTGCAATTAAACACTTAAATGTTGGCATTAGAGTACTGGAAGGCAAACTTACTCTTATAGGCCTAAATATAATGAATTCTGTATCGCGATTACTTAGATATAACTGCATCGATCTTTGAAGGATGCCAAGTTTATTTTTTATTAATCTTTGAGTCTCTTGAATTATACTGCTAATATGCTGCGGACTTGCCCACGGGCTATTACGAAGTTTATAATTAATTTTAACAGATGTTGATTGTCCGTCATTTAAATCTCCTGATCCTTGCGATAGTTGTGTTTGCGCTTTGTCTAAAAATCCAAGCAATGGACTCACTAACATATTTACGGAGTCTTTTATAAAACGTTCACAAACGCTTTTTAGTTGTTGATCAACTTCCTTACGGGAATCTAAAAGGTGCTCTTTAATTTGGGGCGTTCCTTCTAAAAGAAATTCGAGTATTGCATTATTGCTTCCCATTGAGAAAAGTTGTTTCCGTTTTTGCAGTAGTCCAAAAGCAGCAGTTTTCACCTTACTGAAATCGAGGGAAGTTTCTTTTACAGTAAAATCGACACGGAATGGAGCAATTTGTTCCCTAAGAATTAGGAGATGTTTTATTTCAAACAGTTCTCCATCTATTGCAGTCTGAATAAAACAAAAAAAAATGTAATGTGACACTACATATAGAAAGATTTGATAGTACCTTCGAAGCAGTAATTTTTCCTGCGGCCTTAGAAACACTTTGAATGCATAATTTAAGTGCTTCCTGAGAAAGGCCCTGGAAAACGGGCCTATCAACACATCGATATAATCTTGATAAGCAAACCAATGTTCTTCGAACTGTTGGATACCACATACCATGTAAATCGGCGGGGGAATCTAGACAAACAAATATTGTTATTCATTGCGGAATTTAAAAAAAAAAAATACTTACTTAAATTTCGCATTCTAGAATTAGGATCAATGCTTTCAACTTCTGTGAATCCTGATACGCTCGATAATAGTGATGTTCTTGATTCTGAACGCTTAATTGGTATTTCTTGCAGTGACAAAGCTATGCTCTGGAAAATTGAAATTTTCTACTATAAGATTTATGTGCTTAAACATATTATTTTACTTAAAATTTTAAAAACGAAACGAGTTCTTAACGACCATTTACAACATGGAATATTCGTACAAAATCAATATTAATTTTTTATTATTATTTTCTAATGAAAATGTAAGTATGGACTTTATTTATTAACTATCCACAAAAATATCATCAACATGGATATCTCCTCTTTCTACTTCTAATAAATAACTTTTATAAGTTTGCAATTAAAGACAGGAGAGTAATTCATTGAAAATGCGGGATCAACTGAGGCAAAAAATCACTTGAAGTAGAAACATAACATTTAATGACAAATGAATGTTCATAATTAAAGCGCTTTGACTAGATCAGGTTGATTCAAGTTCAAAATAAATAGATATCCGTTATAATATTCGTAACAAATATTTTGGCCGACTAGTTGTAGTAATACCTAATTCCAAATATGTTTACAGACCTAGGTGTGACTACACTTTGTTACAATTTAAATAAATTTCAACTAATTCCAAATTTGTAGCATATCAGAGAACTATTAGAGAGTTATAGAAGAGTCATTGTGCTGGGAAATAAAGTTTGTAAAAAACATATGTTGTAATGTATTTTAATTTGTTATTCTACTCGGTACTATTTTGTGTACTGGATTTATTTTATTTATTTAATGCACTAAAGGTTTACTTATTATTTTTTCCATTTATCTATTTTAATTATTGCAGTTGAATATTTCTTTAATGCTTACTATGTACTAGCACTGTTTGCTTGTCTTGTTTAGTTTTATCATTCATTAAATTTAGGGACTTTTGTTTTACTGTTTAACCTCTTTTTGTAAAATATTAATGTACATAAAGTTACCTCCATCATTTCTAATTTATCAGGATAAGCAAGGTCTCCAGCTGATGGATTGTAATTTAAAATGTCCGACTGTAAGTACAAATGTGCTCGAAAAACTAATCTTTCTTGAACATCTTGCAACATTTGATTGGCAGTCCGAGAAAAAGCCTCTAATTGTTCAGCTGAAATAACGAAAAATAAATAAATAAATAAAATAAAATAAAATAAGCACTCTTTTGGTTAATATAATTAACTTAATTTATTCCAACATTTAAAAAATCACATACATAAGTAAACGAGTAACTTACGGTTTTGTTGTACTTGTTCCTCGATCATTTCAATCCTCAAAATGCTACAAATTTCAGCTAAGGTTTCCAAATGGTTTATATGTATTATCATTGGTCTCATTGTGTCATAAAGGATTGTACAAAGGCCCTCTAAATAGGAACTGTAAGTACCCACAAAATACATTTAATCCGTTTTTAAATTGACTGTAGAAAAAATTACGTTAGTTGTTCACTGGGCAAGGTGAAATATTGGAAAAATAACCGGTGCTCGTCCTGAGAAACGTGTACAAGAAACCCGCATGCACTCCGCATAAGGGAACATTGGTCTCCTTTATGATTCAATCGCAAATCTTGAATTGCTTTTTCTACCGCTGGAGACATTATATTTGCTCGTTCAGACAAATAATTGTTGTGCAATTCGGAGAGTAACTGCTCATACTCTATAGCGTGAGATACGCGAGATTCTATCAATTCGGAAATACGTTTAATTTTTACAGCCGATGTTTGATATTTCCCATAATAGAGTGCAAAGGCAGCTTCTGCCTGGGGCCTGTTTTCGTGTGATACAATATTTTTTGCACCTAAAGTCAAGTGGGTGGCTTGCGACATAATAGTTGCCACATAATTTTTTATTAAAGTTATTGCTTTTGATAGAATGTGTTTGTATTTAATAACATAAGCCGAAGAATCTTTATACCTTTGCTAAAAAAAAAAACATGAAAAAGAGAGATGTTTGCTTGTAAATTCACTATTGTCATTATCTTACGTTTTGCTGGAGGTATCCTAAGCACTCGTCAATTTTGTTTAAGCATTCCTTGAAAGATTCACTAGCCACTGACATAGTGGGACTTTGAATCCTTTGATAAAGTAACTCAACTTGGTTAAAAAAGTGCAATCTTTTCTTAATTTCTTCATTAATATCTTGCATTTTGTTTTGTTCATCTATAAGTTGTTGACTTGCCGTATTTAAAGAGCCTGTTTTATGCGAGACAAATTCATACTGTCTATTTAAATTATTTAATTTGTTCATTGCCAACTCTATCTTTTCTAGCATAATTTCGCACTCTTCGCTGCGTGTTTCTAATTGGCGTAAATACTTTTCATATGTAATATGCGAATGGGAATGAATTTCATTATTAACACGTTCGTACCACATTAGAAAATCATGTGTACTGTGGATTATCGACAACGATCCCACGATTGCGTTAATGTTACTGTAATCGAACTCCTGTAAATTTCCCGTTTTCAGCATGGAACTTATTGAAACATCAGTTAAGGCACCATCTTGTCCCTTGTGTGAATACGTGAACAATTTTTATTCGTTGCTAAATCTACCACAGAATTGTATTTTTACCTCTTCAAATTGTTTCTTCCACTTAAATGTGAGGGTCTCTGTACAAATTTCCTGCTTACGTGTAAGTTTTGCAATAGCCAGTTCCTTAGATTCCCATTGAAGTAACCGATTTCTAACTTTTCTGAGATTTTCGTTTTCGCTCTGAATTGAAGCTATGTCGGTCATTTTTCGTTACAAAATAATAATGACTTGTAAACGCACTACTTGTCAATTATTTTGACTGAGATCAACATGACACAGGTCTGCAACAAGAATGATAGAAAAAGAGATTGCGCAATAGTGTTCAATTTTCTTTCGTTCTGCGCAACTTACGTCACGTGAGGCTTCTCATTTGACAGCTCTTTGTTATTGTTTAATATCTTCATACAAATTACAGCAGGAAAAGTTATTAGTTGATTTTTTTTCTAATATTATTTACGTTTTAAGAACTTTTTAACATAAAATAAGTTTTAAGTGTATATCCAATTGAGTTAATTTAACTATCCAATTACTTTCCGAGCTATTAAGTCAAGCATTTTGCATGCAGAGTGGAAAAAACGTTCACAGAGTTTCGTATAGCAATACTCATAGTTGTGAAAAGTTTTAGAATTGCCAATAGTAAATCAATTTAACTAAATTTTATCATTGCATGTTTTATTTCCAAAAGAGTAATGTAACAACCAAGTTATTGAAATAAAAGACGAGATTTAAATTTTGAACTAGTGGACAATTTTATTATATTTTCTTTTTTTCTGAATTGAATCTTTAATTTCTTTGTTTAGTTTCCTTATCCTAAAATACATTTGTGCTCTAAAGTTAGTAAGTAAAGTTTTTTTTTATTTTCTCCCCACAGTTCACATTTTTGGTCAATTCCAAATGTGTCTTAAGATATTCGGGGGAAATCAAGAGGTCATCCCCATTCACACTTTCGAAAATTTCTTCGAGTTGCTTCATGTGAACCATTAGTGCAGATGTGGACTTATCCAGTCCTCCTTCGTTGAGATGGTTAACCCACGTAAAAGTCGCGTCCTTATTTTGAAGAACACGTATGTCGGGATTTCATCCCCCAACTTATGGCAAATGTACCCAGCCAAGTTTTCGAGCCCATCGTGAGCTAAAGATTCCAATTCATTGTCCACCTGGCTGTAGACATCAGTGCTCGAAGGATTTATAGTTATACTCTTAAGTATCGTACCTTAAAGTAAAAAGAATATTAACATTTTTATATATTTCAGATATGTATGTAGATAAAACATTACTTATAAGAGTATATTCGGAAACTAAGTCAGGAGTGTCATCCGAAGCAACTGTTTGGTCACCTAAATAACCTAAGCTGTCGGCTCTTGTTATTGCCTGAGCTATAGTGTGAGAAAAAGTTGTGTAGCCATTTTAACTTTCTGTCTTTCAGCTCCAATAACGTTTACATGGCCTGCCAATATCTTATGGGTGACTGACATTCAGACGCTGTGCACGTTAGAAGCGTAAGGATTATGTTTTTTTTTTAACTTCCTTTCCATTTATTTTAAACCCTTGGTCAATAAAATGATTCCGTTAGAGTTTAATCAAATGTCAATGCCACTGGTTTCTCCGCTAGCAGCTCTGCAATCATTTCATGTATTGCCTTTGATTGCATTCTGATGTCGCGGGATGAAGGAGCGACTATTGCCCTTGGTTGGATTGTTGGAATTGTTCCCGCCTTCAATTTATATCCATTATTTTTGCAAAGGCCTGTAATAAAATTGTGACTAAATATTGAGTAAATAAACAAATCATCTTGCCCATTTCAAATTGTAAGTTTCTTTCAAAACTATCCGCAGTGAAATGTGCAGTTATTCTTTCTCTTGCATAAGTGAATCCACTGCTTCCGTAGGATGTTGTGTTTTGGAACCGAATAAAACTGTACATTCGGTTTTCCCTTGTTTGCATTGCATTGCAGCCACAGCACACCTCATTTTCAAAAATTTCTCTTTATTTAATTGTTAATAAATTACAAAAATATTACATCCGAGACAACGGATGTTTATATATAATATTATTATATATAAACATCCGTTGTCTCGGCCTACGTCATCAAAAATTAACAGAAGGTGACAGACATGCTCAATGCGTAATCTGTATTTCTATCATTCTTGGGTCTGCAATATTTCTCTAAATTGAAGCACGCACCAATAAGGAAAGGCTACCCGAGGCTTGCTCAACTCTCGCCGATGGATTCCATTTGACAGTGTTGTGATTCATTCATAATCAGAGACCAATAATTCCTTATTGGTTTCTGTTCATAATATCAAAACTTACTCTATATCCAACAACAATTCGTGAATAACCGTCAAGTCTGTGAATTATCAGTGGGAGTCAGCTGATCGATCAGCTGTGAAGCTGTTAATCTCCTTGCTTATTTATATCTGACTGCTGACTTATCCCTTTTTAGTCCCTGCTGCTGACCACAAACAACCTTTTATTGGTCTATCAGAGACCAATAAGGGAAGGAGATCCACAGCTTCCTTGTCCTCCGCAATAAGAATCAATTTGACAGCGTTTTTTATAACATTTCACCTCTTTGAACAGCTGATTCACAAACAGGGTTATTTTGTTCTTAAATGCTTATTGGTTTCTGGAGAATTCGTTTAAGCTGCTAAACTAGATCTCTTCCTCTGTGAAAAATATTATATATATATATATATATATATATATATACAAATAAATCGGTCACCAGACCAATACTTTTCCACTAAACGATTCATTGTATCGGTCTTCTCAATAACAATACTTTGCTCTTCTTTTAATCGGTTTTTATTCGCTTGGAAATACTGAATCATTTCTGATACAAATCAATGATTGCTTGATGTGGCAAAATTAATTAATTGCGGACGGACGAAAGCATCTCAGCTTGCGGAAACTTTAGGAACAGAAGCAAAGAAGGAAATTGTGTCTGAATTGAAAAAAAACGAAATTTTCCTTGATCACGGATGGGACCACCGATCTTTGAACTAAGAAGTCCTTAGTTCTTGTTGTAAGGTATGTTGATCAAAAATCGAAGATAGATTCCTAGGTCTCATTGAACTCATTAAATGTGATGCTGAAACCATTTACGAACAATTTTTTTTTTTGTGAATGGAATTCCACTTGAAAATTTAATTGGATTATTAACTGATGGAGCTAATGTTATGTCTAGTGAGATTAACGGTCTTCAAGAAAAACTTAAACACAACAATTTTTTTCTCAAATGCACTTGTCATTCGCTGCATCTTTACTCAGCCTATGCCTGTAAAGAAATTCTTAATGAAGTTGAAAAACTTTGTCGCAGCATCTATAGATTCTTTGCTATAGTGCCAGTCGTATTAACCAATATAAAGAATTTCAAGAATATTATGCAGTCCAACCTCACAGAATATTGGGTATTTCATTGACAAGGTGGCTTCCGTTAGAAAACGTCATTAATCGAATTCTGGAACAGTGGGATGCACCTCAGTTGTACTTCATTTCTTGTTGTTTGGAGATCAGCGGTATTAAATCATGCGACCCAGAAATGAAAGTTTATTTTCTATTTTTATCTTACATTTTAAAAATAATAAATAATTTGAATAAGGAATTTCAATCTGAAAATGTTCGTTTACCATACTTATATGACTAAATAGAAACAAAAGTTAAACTTATTTTGATCCAGAAAATGTAATTATGGAGTGGAAAATATTAAGGTTTTCAAATCATAATCTGAACGATAAAATTAATTTATGCGAATTTTGGGAAAAAGTCAGTTGCCTTAAAAATTGTTTAAACGAGTATTGTTTTGCAAATTTAAGTGATTTTGTATGTAATTTGATGTCTCTTCGACACAGTTCAGCTGCTGCCGAAAAAAAAATTATGAATTAAGTTTGAATTAAACCAAATTAAGAAATAATCTTAGTTTAAAACTATAAATAATATAATGCTGGCCAAAGAGCTTCAATTAATAATTAATAATTGTTGGCGCTTCAGTCCAAAGGGGGACCAGGGCCTAGGTTGCTCATCAACTACTCGTATTGTGAGCGCTACTGTTCTCTCACGAGTAGAAGGGACCTACAGTTTTTTGCCGACTCCGAACGGCGAAATTTGAGAAGCTTTCTTAGACAGTTATTACTCTTTGAGTGTTGTCAGCAGCTCGAAAGAGGTGGTGCCGTGAAATATTAGAAAAATTGGTGTTGAACTGGGAGTCGAACCTAGACCCTTCGGCGTGTGAGCGTCGCACTCTACCCACTACGCCACGGCGACCACTGGGCAAAGAGCTTCAGGATAAACAAAATAGTCATTTAGTACCCACGAACTTATTTTAAAATGCTGTAAAAATATTTAATCTTCTTATTTATGATTCGTTACGTTTATTTATATACATATATACTATGCTTAATTAAAAAATAAGTTTGAGAGGAACTTTGTGAATTTGTTTGTACCTGATATTTTGTTTTTGTTTTTATTAATAATTAATAAAATAATATGATGTGTGCAATTGCAACATTAAATGTAAGATATACATATGTGATGATGAATTAAATGTAAGACATGCATATGTGATGAATTAAATGAAAAATATGTGATGAATGTATTGTTCTTGCTTTAACAATATGATGGTCCTTTTTATTAACATTTGGTCATCTTTATTTCCAATTTTGGACACATCTTTTTTCGGAATGGTAACCGTGCTGCTGTATAAATAAATAAATAAACATCTTACTCACTGACCCTTAACAGGTGCTTTAAGTCAATCTATATCTAGTCTAATTGAAATTGCCTCGGGCATAATTAGCTTGAAATGATTTGTTATAAATGTGATTATTTGTTTCAAGAAAAGTGCGAGAAAATAAAAACTTGATAGATTGTGTTTTTGTATATATAAACTTAAGATACAGACATTTGCATCATGACGTATATGGCATTTTATATGAGTGATTTATATATTAATATGTCATGGTGCACCTTTTTTTGTTTTGTATTTTATTTTTTTTTTATTTTTTGTTTTTAACCTAACGACATCATGAATACTATTTAAGCTGGCCACAATGTCAACTTTCGGGGATAATTACGAACTGTTTTTGGTGTAGCCACCAGTAAAAGCGGACTATGTCCTGTCTCGGGCGGAGACAGCCCTACTAAATCGAAAAAATTCCTCGTGGCTACAAGCGACGCTCACTTCATATTGGAGTCGCCTATCCACTGTTCTACGTACGACATAGAAGATGATAGAGCATCCTTCCGTATTCTGTATCAGCTCTTTGGAGTCTAGATAGAGAAATGCTTCGGGCGGAATGAAGCCGTTTTGCCGCATATGCCGTTATTTATCATTTCGATTTTAGGGTTTGATCTGTACGCTATAAGATCATCGGCGTACGCGATTAAACGCGGCTGGGAACCAACAAGATCGCTAATGAAAATAGCGAAAAGGATCGGTGAGTCAACTGCTCCTTGTTGCAACTCATTTTTTTATGTGAAATACTTTGGTGGATGTAACGTTCCAATTTTTCACAACAAACTCACTACATTTAACCATATCATAAATCATATACAACAGTGTCTCATATATACCTAGTCTGACTAACTTGAGCAAGATGCCTTCTAACCAAACGGTGTCGTACGCCTTTTCCATGTCTATCAGGCAAACATGTCTGCATTGGCCCTTGCTCTTGTTCCATTGAATGTCGGAAACCAATTCGGACGCGGTATGTATGGTATCACACCTCCCCGTAAAGCCGAATTGGTTGTCCGGGATAATTTGATGTTCCTCAACCCATTCTTTCAGGGCTTTTATGAAACTCTTATCAAAACCCTTGCTTATGCACGGAAGAAGGCTTTTTGACCGTAGATTTGATGGTATGGAAGTATCGTTATCCCTTTTCGGAATAGACTGTACCACAGCTGTAATGTGCATTGCTCAGTGCATTTTTGAATATAATTGTATACATATCTACCGCCTCAAAGGGTAAATGGCGCAGGACAATATTCCGTATATCATCGATTCCTTCTGACTTCTTCTTTATTGGATTAAAGATACTCTGGATTTCATCCTTCGAAATAAGGATGGAATTGTTTCCATCATCGGTGACGGCATTATTTGCCAGAAGATAGTCACTGAACCTGCTGAAACCAGGATTCTCGGGGCGCCATTAAATTATGTCGCAACATAGTTGGAAGTGGTTAAGCGGGGCTCTGTCTTCCAAGTCGTTATTTGGGCAAAGATTTTCGTTGACTGTGCACTTTTACCTTCTCCTGAGGATCTTCAACTACAAAGAAGTCGTCGTCAAGTACTGCCCCATCTGGATCGATGTCTACTGTTCTATGTAAGTTGCTGTTTTCTGTAGTTCTGTTAAGTCGGACAGTTTGGATGTCGTTTAAATCTTTCCTCCGGAAGATTCTATTTATTTGTGGGAACATGCTCGGGTGTTCAAGTTTACAGCTAGTCTATATTGTTGGCGAAGTGCTGAACTAACTTGATCTGCGAGTTCAACGACTACGAAAACCGTCTTATCAAGAGTTTTAGTCTTGACAGTAGCCTACTTTTTTGCACGTGAAGTGCGTCTATCTTCGCATTCCGGTAGATGTCGCCAACATAATTTGGTGTCATCTTAGGAATAGCCTTTTTCATAGTTCGTTTAATGATGCCGTCCATTTGTATGAGGTACCTGTCAACTGTTCGTTGGCGGAAAGATTGCACTCGAACGAAGTTCTTTAGTTAAGACTTTAGACAAACGCGGCCAACTTGCTTTATTATCACTAAATATTCCTACAGTTCGGGAGCTGAATAACCGCGGCGAGACCACAGTAATGACTGCCGTACTCGACTGCGGTTAAACAGTTCCCTGTGCGTCGGTCCACGTTCACTATCGTGATTCGTCTGTCTGTAAGCATTACATTCAGATATGACCCGCTTTGGGGAAAAGATGGTTTATTAGTTGCAAGTAAATCCAGTTTGAACTCGATACCATTCTGCCCTATCCACTCTAGGAGAGCGCTTCCCTTTTCTTTCGGAATTCGATTACCCTATTCGCCGTGCTTTGAGTTTAAATAACCAGCAATGACGTACAAGTTTTTTCTTCCATGTTTAAGCGAAGGCTAGTGAAAGGAGCGTCGAGCTCAGATATGAAAATTGAGTTTCGAGTGTCTGCCGCGTAAACTGCAATCACGAACAGTTGCTTTCCACCTTGGAGAGGGATGCTTGCGATAAAGCTTCGAGCACACTGAACCTTCGCACAACATTGCTATATACGATTTTATGATTTACCCCCCACCTCGAGTGGTGGTCAATACATCCTTTAACGTAGGATCTACCGAGGGCTGCTTTGGCACTGTGACCGGCGCAATCTTTGGCACTGTCTGTTCTGCTGGCTTTTTGCCTGACTCCATTTGAGCGTCGGACATAGTCGGCGCAACAGCGGTAGCTGCAGCACGAGCCAGTGGGCTGGCTTTTTACATTTTTGCCTTCCTTTGCTGTTGGATCGGATGCGAGAACAATCCCGGTAAGTGGATGCACTTTTCCTCAGCAGAATACACAGCTGAAAAATACTATGTCTGCAACTTCCTGCTAGCATAAACTACATTCCCTGTACTGCATATTGCAGTTGTCCCTTGTGTGTCCCAACAGCCGACACTGCGCACATTGTAGAACGTGGTCGGACTTTCTTAATATTTGCCATCTAGAGAGCCTATGGATCGAATTTTCCTTAGGCTTTTAATTTTGCTGGCATGGGAGAACTGGACGAAAAAGAACGCAAGTTTAATGTCCTTATTCTTACTCGTAGCCAGTGTGGTGAAGGACTTTACTTCTTCGAATTGGACCTCGTCGCTTTTATAGGCGCGCAGCTCCTCGAATGTCTTCTTCGGATTTTTACGCAAATTAATCTACTACGAATTTCTGTCCAAATGGATTGGAGCAGACCTAATATTTGTAATGCGGTTGTTCCTCATTCATCTCTGTGGCCTATGCTGCTAATGACAAAAGACTTATCAACAGGTATTTTTAAATACATATATAAACCTTATTTATTACATTCCAAAATATTTACATACATATAATTAACATTTGCAGGCTTAACCTTTGAATTCGAACCAAATAATCTTCGTTAAGTTTAAAATTTCAATGTACTTATAAAATAATTGCTACGACAAGGAACATTTTTCCTTAGAATTTCTTTGACCTCCGACAGTAACGGTTGGGTTCTGCTGCTCATTTCTGCGGTTCCTGTCGGCAGACTCGTCAAGCTCCATTATAGACATTGCCAAAGCACGGGCTAATGCTTCATCTTCAGTCTGCTCGTAAGTTAAATTATAATTTTGTAGTGAATGTTACAACATGCACTTACCATATCGCCTTGAATATTTTGAGCTTCACGACTGCCGTGCGAAATATTCGAACTCTGCCCTTTAGTTGAAGTTTTTAAGTTGGAAGTGAACAATGTCGTAGGTTTATTGTTCTTACGATATTCCGCAGCATTTCTAATATTTTATACATCTCAAAAAAATTATATATTTATAGAAGCATAAATCCGGTACTTACGCTGTAAGTGTCCGTGGCTGCACCATAGGACCTTTGCATTCATGGTCTACTGAATGTCGATGACGCAAGCAAAAATTTAACTTACAGATAGAACAATTAACTGGAATTAATTCCTTTTTTTTGCAATTCTTATAGGAACAGCGATTGGTAAATATTTTTTTAGTCTCTGATTTGCAGTATTGATCCATATGTTGTCCCACT
>OY019130.1:123866984-124204994 GCA_955652365.1 Eristalinus aeneus | reverse complement strand
TGCGCCATCTCAGTCTAGGACTGAGATGTTGCACTGCTCCTGTGGTTCGGATTCGAAGACTCTTCGGGCTGGAGCAGTGTTGTCCATCTGCTCTACATGCCCTAGCCAGTATAACACCCCTTTCTGGTCCGGAGCCCCAAAGACCTCTCTGCATCTACTAGACAGAATTAAACAAAGAATGAATAAACTTATTGACAATCACAATGAATATCCCATCCCAACGTTTCCCCCTCATTACAATCCAGATGCATTTAAAACATCGTGCATCGGTACCTCCTTTCCCTTGCTTTCTTCATACCTTCGGCCCGTGGTGTGACTTAATTTCGGTCACTTAATTGTACCAAACTATCGCTTAAGTACGTGCCAATTATAAAAAATGCAAAGAAATTTGATGCAATGTTCACAGGATTTTAAATGGAAGTTGGTACAAAGACTGTACCTTGGCTGGACTCCGCCAAGGACATTTAGCTTTTAAGGACACATGTCCTTCTGGATGAAAAAACAAATATCTGCCACTTCTGTAGCTCATCCCTTTCCTTATCCCTTAAAACACCACTGGGATGTAAGGTATCATCAGATTAATGAGTATGATCGTTGGAAGGATGATGTGCACATGTTTCGTTACAAGCACCCTTCGCTTGTAATCCGCTATCGACTGTGCCGCTGTACGGTGTAATAAATTTACATTAAACCACATTTGTCCACCTCCCGAAACACCTACCAAATGAATGCGAATTAATCATCTCGGCCCCGAAGAGGGGCATTAGTAGAGGAACTGCCTCAAATTATAGGCCACCCATCTAAGGGGACACATTTCAGGACACCTTCTGTAATTACGACCAAAACAATTTATCTTCTTTCTATTCATCCACCAAACTTGCCTCCTTCCACCTCAGCTGCCGCAGCCAACATACGGCAGGCGTTCCTCATCAAACATCCTGATCTCCTCAAATCAAGCAATCAAACCCAACAAAAGAATCGGCCATAGTCGGCCAAACAAATAGAGGAAGACGGCAAAGGGGAAACACCACAAATTGGGAGCTCCCATCGGATCCGAAAAGGGAAAATTATATGCAATTACCCCAACAGCTCATTTGTTCTTGGGTCCCATTCAAGGAGCGTTGAGGAGGAATCGTCGTCGGCCCAGCGCCTGCCGAGGATGATTGCACGTTCCGCTGTGCCAGCGCCGGAGTCAGTGCGCCTATTCAGTGGCCGGGCCAACGCGGCGTGGCACCTCGAATAATATTTACTCTAAGAATTCATCTTCCACCGAGATCAATGGGCAGCGCACCAACGCACTCAAAAGGTGCAAGACTAATTAAAGGGCACTCTCCGTAATTGGACCCTCACACGGGACCTCCTAGATGACGGCGCAGCCATTTGTCCGAAACCCGACGCTGCGCCCTCTCCCAACGCAACGGTCAGCCGTAATACGGGGAGTGTGGGACCCGCCTCATCAAGTATCACCCTACGCTGCGAGAACTGGACGCCGCACAATTGGTCAGATTGATGGATGCGGATCGATTAATGGCAGCCATTCGACTGGGAGATCTGAGTGAACCGCTTCTGCATCTGGAAGTCAGGTCGCCTGAACCCCGCTCCAAATGATAAACAGTTTAATCGAGTTCGATGCGATTCCACGCTTGGTGTGAGTCACTTTTGATAATCGATGAGAGTTAGACAGGTGCACTGGTTACGCATTGAAAGGATTTGAAGAGTTTTCCCATTTTGTTCGACATTGAAAGGGTGCACGTGGGAGCAGGTGAAAGCAAACAAACGTGACTGCATCGAGGTAAATTTAATTTTTTTTGTAACAGATGGAATGGTAAGATGTAGTTAAATGAGTGACTTAGGTGACGCAGGGTGATTTTGTCGTTAAGCTAGATAAGGATAGAATTGTTTATAAAGTCAAAAAAGAATTGCCCGATTTGAGCTAAATAGCTATGCAGTTTTCGGTTTTTACTCTGGAAAAATATACCTTGAAGGACTATTTTTTCACTGAAATGCTGTTTTTGAAATGTTAGCTTCATTATCTATTCATCTACAGCAGGCCTGTGGGTTAAATTGAAACTGAGGCGAGGACAAATCATTATTCGCAGATGTTTTATGAAGGGGCTAGAGACAATTTATTGTTGCCCGATTTGTACGATTCTGTTTCATACTTCTTCAGGTCGAAACTTATTTCGCGTCATTATTTCAATTTTCACTTACTCGATTTATTGTAGCCATTGCGCGTCTTTGTAATAGAGGCCGCCATGCGCGATGTCATCATAGTTCATAGATAAAAAGATAACAAGAGTAATCTATCTTACGCTTCTCTACAATTTCGCTGAGTTGTCAAACTCATAGTGGCACAACCTGCAAAGTGGCCCTTAAAACATCTTTACTCCAGGTATAAAGGTATGGAGTGAGCGTCAAGATACAAATGTCTCGATAGAGAACATTTGTTGTGAACGAGCCCTAATTTTTTTTGTTGTTTGTTTGCAATGCCATCTGTGAGAAATATTTAGTATACATCAAGTCATTGAACAGGCAACATCATATTTTTAATCGTGTTAAAATGTCGAATTTTGATGAATTGCGGAAAGCATTAATTTTTTGTTTTCATTTAACGAAAAGTGCTGCAGAGTCGCATCGAATGCTTGTCGAGGCATATGGTGATCATGCTCTATCAGAAACAACATGCAAAAGATGGTTTCAACGGTTCAGAAATAATGATTTTGATGTGAGAAATGAAGAACGTGGAAGACCACCAAAAAAATTTGTAGACGCCGGATTGCAAACGATATTAGATGGAGATGACACTGGAGTCAAAAGCAAATGGCAGCAATGTTAAATGTTGCACAACAAACAATTTCTGACCGTTTAAAAGCTATGAAAAAGATCCAAAAGGATGGAAATTTCGTGTCACATGAATTGAATGAAAGACATATTGAAAACCGAAAAAAACCCTTGTGAAATTCTGCTTCAAAAACACCAAAGAAAATCGGTCTTGCATCGGATTGTTACAGCCGATGAAAAATGGATTTATTTTAAGAATCCTAAACGGAAAAAATCATGGGTTAATCTGGGACAGCCATCAACATCGACTGCAAAACCAGATCGATTCGGCAAGAAGACAATGCTGTGTGTTTGGTGGGACCAGAAAGGTGTGCTGTACCACGAGCTCCTAAAACCTGGTGAAACCGTTAATATTCATCGCTACCGACAACAAATGATCAATTTGAACCATGCATTGATCGAGAAACGACCAGAATGGGCCAGAAGACATGGCAAGGTACTTTTGCTCCATGAAAATGCACCTGCACACAAAGCTCTTTCCGGCTACCGTTTGTTTTCGTCAATAAGACACACATTGGCTGAGCACCACTTTGATTCCTACGAGGAGGTCGAAAATTGGGTATCTGATTGGTTTGCTTTAAAACACGAAACATTTTATTGCCATGTTATTCACAAATTGCCAGAAAGGTGGTCAAAATGTATAGAAAACAATGGCAAAAACTTTGAATTAAATGTTTTTATAATAATAATTGTTGGCGCTACAGTCCAAAGGGGACCAGGGCCTAGCTTGCTCATCAACTACTCGTGTTGTGCGCGCTACTGTTCTCTCACGAGTAGAAGGGACCTACAGTTTTTTGCCGACTCCGAACGGCGAGATTTGAGAAGCTTTCTTAGACAGTTATTACTCTTTAAGTGTTGTCAGCAGCTCGAAAGAGGTGGTGCCGTGAAAAATTCGAAAAATTGGTGTTGAGCTGAGAGTCGAACCTAGACCCTTCGGCGTGTGAGCGTCGCACTCTACCCACTACGCCAGGGCGACCACAAAATGTTTTTACTTTCCCATTAATAATTAGTGTTTTATTTTCAGATGTACTTTGGTACTTTCGGTTTGATAGCACATTTCAAAATACAGGTCCGCGAGCTTTTCTCAATTTCCGCTTCTGCTTTTACCATGGGGTTGTTATATCACTGCCTTCTTTCTTCTTCAATTGGTAGTACAAATTAATGTTTTTTTTTAATTTGTTTTTTATTGAAAAAAAAAAAACCTAAAAAATACGTCACTCAAAGTATTGTCCTCCGAAAGCCACTAATTATTCCCAGTTTTGTTGTCATTTTCAATTCATTGAACCACGCGAGGCCGATCGTAACAATGTTGCAAAACCACCTTGTCATTCATTTTATTCGTTTCTAGACTTTTTTCGCGGTCTGCAAGTGTTAAACGCATTATTTGTAGTAGTTGACGTTTTCTATCAATGGCTTCGCATATTTAAAGTACTCCAACAGCCGCCTGGTCCCACTATGTAGAGAGCATGACACCTTTCAAAAAGCGGTTCCGTTGGTGAAAAATCGTCTTTCGACACATCGCCGTATCAATTTTCTTGCTTTTGAGTAAATCCAAATTTTTGTAATCAAACGGAAATTGTTTGCTGATTTATCGCCAATGATTCTTCTTGTTATTTGCCTTTGGAACGGATAGGTAATCACTTCCCACCACAACTTTTAGGTGGCGCCATCTTTTGAAAACGGATCCAAATATTGAGCAGCTCATCGGTTATAAGCTAACTGTTTTCTTCTTCTTCTTCTTCTTTCTTCTCTTCTTCTTCTTCCTCTTCTTCTTCTTCTTCTTCTTCTTCTTCTTCTTCTTCTTCTTCTTCTCCTTGTGGCCCTACAGTCCGGGGTGGAACTGCGCCTCAACTTACACGCCTCTCCAGCTAGCACGATCTTCCACTAGCTGTCTCCAGTTGCGCACTCCAAGTTGGTTGAGGTTTGATTCGAAAACTTTTCGGGCCAGAGCAATGGTGTCCATACGCTCTACATAGCATAACCATCTTCAGCGTTGTATCCGAAAACGCATGACCAGGCGCATGTCGCTGTACAGACCATAGAGTATATCGTTAAATCTTCTCCTCTAGATGATATCCACGCAAAAAGGACCAAAAATCGAACGCAAAAGTTTTCTCTCGAAAAGACTAAGGGCTTGTTTATCCGCCTTTGGTAACGTCCACGTTTCCGCGCCACAGAATAGGACAGGGATGATCAAGCTGTTATATAAAGCGACCTCATTCCTTCAAGAGATGGCTTTATTACTCAATTGCCTCTCGAGCCCAAAGAAAAAGCGATTGGGAAGAGTGATTCTGCGTTTGATTTCGGTACTGATGTTGTTGTCCCTATTTACCGCGGAGTCGGAGCAGACAAAGTTTCAACTACCTCTAAGTTCCTGCTGCCTAAAGTGGCGCTTTGTCCGTGACGTCGATGCTGTGTGTCCTTGCTTCTTCCTTCAGTGCCAGCAAGCGCCTCATCGACGGCTAACTGTGTTCGTCCAATCATGTCAATGTCATCACCGTAAGCTAGCAATTGATCTGACTTTTGGAAGATTGTGCCTCTGGTGTTGACTTGTGAGTAATGTACGATCTCCTCGAGGATGATATTATTATAAGCTAACATCTGCAGCCTTGGCCGCCGTGGCGTAGTGGGTAGAGTGCGACGCTCACACACGGAGGGTCTAGGTTCAATTCCCAGCTCAAAACTAATTTTTTGAATTTTTTCGGCACCACAACTTTCGAGCTGTTGACAACACTCAAAGAGTAATAACTGTCTAATAAAGCTTCTCAAATCTCGGCGTTCGGAGTCGGCAAAAAACTGTAGGTCCCTTCTACTCGTGGGAGAACAGTACCGCGCACAACACGAGTAGTTGATGTGCAAGCTATTCCCTGGTCCCCCTGTGGACTGTCGCGCCAAGTAGGAAGGAAGGAACATCTGCCGCAAATATTCGGGTTCAGAGGGTCATTAATCGTTTCCATTTGTAGGCCATCAAGCTTCAGCAGTACTATCTATCTGGCTGTTTGAGTGGCATTCAAAAATTCTTCGAACTCTTCTTGTGTTTTTCAACAAACTTCATAAAGTAGTGTTTCCAGTTGCTAATCTTAAAACTGTATTGGCTGTCCAGGACGTTAATCGTCTTCCAAGTCAAAATAACAATTTTTAAATCGTGTAAATTACATTTGGCTCAGCTAGCCCATGTTAATCATAAACTTCCATAAAAGAAAATTACTTTCGGCAGCATCTCTTAAATGGTGGTTTCTTTTCCATAGTTTTTCCTCCAAGAAAGATTCAACTCACCGAATTGCATATCTTACTTGTAAAACAATTGTATTTTCTGTAGTAGGATTCTATGAAAGCGTAACTCTGTGCAAGCTAGAGCTAACTTTGGTTAAATATTTTTACACTATGCAGCCAATAAATGTAGCTATATATCTATCTTTCGGCAGCAATTTTCTTCAAATTAAAGGAATGGAGAAAAACTCCCTGCGAAACCTAACTTTTCGAATTGTTTTGGGGGAAAAAGAATTATTGTTGTTTACCATTCAAATGAATGACATACCATATACCGAAAGGATGTACAGTGATAGTAGCTTTCCAACGCATGTTCCAATTTAATAATAACAATGCCGGGAGTTCATTAAGAACTGAAAACAAAATGTACTCATTATTTTGAAGTTCGTTTAATTACACTCAAAGTTATTCAAACTGATTGCAATACGGTTTTGCAAACTTTTCTGTATTAGCCTACTAAACTAAACTTTTCTGTATTAGCCTACTAATCCCTCTGAAACATAAATTATCTCCGAGCCGTGCCTCATCATCACTTCTTTTCCGATCATAATTGAAAACTGTGTATTACTCAAAAACTCCTGTTTTCGAAGCGCTTAATCAGACTTCTGGAAAATGTTCAATTTTTCGGCAGCAGTAGAAATCAATGGAGACGTTTAATCAAATGTCGCATGCCCTACATACTGAATGATGTTTCGACTGAAATGATAGTAGATTGGCATAAATGTCAGTGACATTGGTGCCAACTTAAACATAGGAAAACATTTTTTATAATGAAGTCACAAAAATAAAATCCAATTCTCCAACACAGAAAGGTAGCAAGAAAATTCGTATCCGTGAGACTTCTTCCCTAAGATACCCAAGAGAAAAAAGTTGTTGTTTTTATTTTTACAAAAATTTGTATTTGCAGTCGCTGGAGAAGATTAAGCGATCGAAAGCGACTCGGAAAATGAAGTCGGAAAGAGTTTAAGTGCTTTGTGGATTTATTGGTGTTTTAGTGAGACATCAAGCGCATCAAATTGTGCGAAAAATGGACTGTGAATCAAACCTTATTTCGGTATTTGCAGTTTAGATTTAATCACACTCTGAATCATAGACCAGGCAAATGTCTCAATTCGTCACGTCAAATATTCCCCACGCCAGCTGAATTTGCAATGTCGTAAATAATACCCAAGTGTTCATATTCGCCGTTCTATTAGCTTTGCCAGCCCACACGCAAAGAGAATTTGTGAGCACGATCAACCACCCATTCCGAGTAATTATCAGCTCCAATTAGCTTGCTATTAATGCAAAAATGTGCAAGTAAGCCTATGCCATCAACGTTAGACCGCCCAACAGCAAGTGCAGTATTCCGTGCAATGAACTGAAAGCCGAGCGCGAGCCTATAACATCAGAAAGCGTTTTTCCTCACCACACCGCGATGACATTGGGCTGACTCGTCGGTTGACAAATGCCTCCGCTCCAGAGTGACGTTTACACTCCAATGCAGCAACGCGTCCATGCTGGTGGCAAAGCCACCATTGCGCTACCATGGAAGTAGTCACCAGCCCTCGCACGATCAACATGTCACTCGTTTGGCCATCAAGTGTAATGATGGATGTATGAGCTGTGTCTGTTTGCGACGTGGCGGTGCAGGGGAGCGGAAGCTATTTGTAATTCATACGAATAATTTTAAAAGGTACTTTACTTCAGTGCTGGACGGGGGGTGTGTCATGGGCGACCATAAATTATTACGATGGTCGACCAGCCAGCTAGCCAGCGAGTCATACATCGATGCCGCCGTCAGCAACGCCACCGCCACCCGTCCGAAAGTGGTGCTTTTCCTAGTGGTGCAGTAGTAATTAGAAGCCATTTTGTTTTTTCGTATTACGTTCGAATATGTATCAGTTGTGTGTGCTGTTGGCGTAGGTCTTGCATTTTTAATTTGCTGTCATTTATCTTTCACCCACATTATCTATGCGCCATGTTTGTCTTTCAATTTGAGGACATTAGCACAGGCTCTAATGATGATGGTGGAAATAATTGCTGCGGTGTGGTGTGTAATCGCTTTTTGCTCGTCTGTACACAGAATGGTTTTAAAAACATAAACAGTGACTCAGCACCAAAACGATGGAGGGCCTACAGAAGTTCGAACATTATGTTTATATGGAATGTGTAATCTAAACAGCACATGATACAGTCATTTTAAGTAAAACGCTTGTTTTCGTTCAATTTAGCTTCATTTATAGATGTCCCTAGTTTGTGACAAGCAAACACTGAAATAACAGGAGCTTAATCTTCCATCAAGTTTGATGAAAACAATGCTGCCATTATAAATTTGCCACATTGCTGGACGTTCTTAGTTAGTGATCTACAGTCTCATTTCATTGCTTGAACTCATTTCAGCATCGTTACAGTTAAGACTGTTTGGAGAGCAAAGCGCTAGTTCTAAGAATTCTCAGTTCCATTAGATGCTCCTTGCTAAAACTGTGCCAGCTGGCTTAACTAACGTATAAGTGCTATTGAAATTAGTTTACACGGGGTGCTGTGTGGAATTCTGATTCAACAAAAAGCTGTTTATAGTTAGATCCAGGAATCGTACATAATAATAATAATTGTTGGCGTGAAAGTCCACAGGGAGACCAGGACTTAGCTTGCTCATCAACTACTCATGTTGTGCGCGCTACTGTTCTCTCACGCGTAGAAGCGACCTACAGTTTCGACCCCGATGGGCGAAAATTGAGAAGCTTTCTTAGACAGTTATTACTCTTTGAGTGTTGTCAGCAGCTCGAAAGAGGTGGTGCCGTGAAAAAATTCTAGGTGTTCTGCCGGGAATCGAACCTAGACCCTTCGGCGTGTGAGCGTCGCACTCTACCCACTGCGCCACGTTGGCCACTCTGTCCAGGATTTAGAGAGTTTTCGGGCCCTACATGGTTTAACCACCATATGGCTCGTAACTGAACAAGACACCTTACAACGTGCATGCCGCAATGCAGCGTTCGTCATTAAATCTTTTCCTCCTGATTCTAACAACGCAAGCAGAATTAGAAACCGCACGCATACCAGAAGGGCTTTCTCTGTTTTTTTTGTACAAAAGCAGGAGCGGCATGATCAGAACAATGTTCTAGTACTCAATTGCTACTTGGTTCCCAAGGAAACTTCCATTTCTAGAGCGATTTAAGTTTTCATTCCAGTGCTGGCGTTATTGGGCATGTTATTAATAATTGTACAACATATAATTGTACGACAGTCTACAGGGAGATCAGGAGCTAGCTTGCTTCTCAACTACTCGCGTTGTGCGCGCTACTGTTCTCTTGCGAGTAGAAGAGACAATTTTTTGCCGAATGCGAACGGCTAAATTTTCAGAAGTTTTTTCTTAGACAGTGATGACTCTTTGAGTGTTGTCAGCAGCTCGAAAGAGGTGGTGAAGTGAAAAATTCGAAAAACATGTGTTGAGCTGGAAATTAAACCTAAGCCTTCGCAGGTGCCTCAAGAGAATTCTGCACAATGGTTACGGATAATTCACAATAACAAATTGAGTCAGTGGCTGGAGGCGTGCGAACATCCGCTTCGTTACTATTTTGATTTCGGAAGCAGCTTAAATTCGCAGCAGTGGTTTTTGGCGACAAGTAATCTCTTTCTTAGGAGGCGCACTATGGTCTCGACGGCTTAGAATTGGAAAAATATTCTTCCGTTGAAAAGTCGTAAGAAATGAAGCTGGGAAAATCGCTTGGACCAACGATGAGCGTTACAAAGGGCATGCCTTCAGACATTTGGCCTCCAGCTTATATTCCATGCCATACCGACTCCAATCAATAATAATAATTTTTGGTGCTACAGTCCACAGGGGGACCAAGACCTAGCTTGCTCATCAATTACTCGTGTTGTGTGCGCTACTGTTCTATCACGAGTTGAAGGGACCTACAGTTTTTTGTCGACTCCGAGCTGCGAAGATTGAGAAGCTTTCTTAGATAGTTATTACACTTTGAGTGTTGTCTGTTCAGTTGTGAATCGAACCTAGACCTTCTGTGTGTGAGCTTTGCACTCTACGATCTACGCCACGACGGCCTTCTTTCAATATTCCTCTTGAAATCCAAGATTTCCTGTTTTGAGTTGCTGCCTGCATCTTTTGGTAAGCTATGATCGGGGCTTATCTTGAAGACTATCGGTAGCGTATTTGAGATAAAAGGGAAGTCTGTGTTAACGACTGTTGTAAAAAGATGATAATCAGTGCATATAGCCCCCTTAACTTTAAGTGAATTTTGATGTCAGAGTTTAACTTGGCAACTTTTGTTAATGTAAGCGATGTAACTGGAAGTTTCCTGTTAAGATTGAACTTATCTTATATCTACTACTGGTTTTACAGACATTCACTACCTTTGTGATTGAAGTTTCAATACCTCATGTAAAGGGTTTTATTATGTTACAGTTATGTTGCTGCTATTGTGGTCTTTGTTGTAGGTGACACCTAATCGAGTGCAGGAATTCCCAAACTGGATTTTTTGTATTAATAAACATTTCTTGCACTTTTGATTAACTAACACTTTCAACTTGCTATCCTAAACTGAGTTTCAGTATTCCTGTTGTCTTCAAATATTGTTATCCTCTTAAACGACGGCTTAAATATATAGTCTCTCAAAATCGGATGGCATGCCAATCGGATGGCATGCCAATCCACAAGGGGCCAGAGCATAGCTTGCCTTACCAACAACAACTACTCGTGTTGTGAGTGGTTTTTTTCTCTCACAAGTAGAAGGAAAATAAAGGGTTTTGCGATTCCGAACTGCGATGTTCAAGAAGCCTTTTCGTAGACATTTCTTATTACTCTTTGAGTTTTATCAGCAGCTCGAAAACGGAGTTACCGTGAAAAATTCGAGGTGTTCAGCCGGGAATCGAACCTAAATCTTTCTGCGTGTGAGGGTCGCACTCCACGCACTACGCCACGGCGGCCAATCAATACTCAATCTTGAAAGCAACAAATTCCTAGATCTTGTTATCAACCATCGTCGGAACGATTAAGCACCTTTGGCCAATATTTCGGAAACAATTGAGATACTGAATGCCAACGTCTTGGAGTATTGCGCCGACTTCACTACTTCAAGACCAGCTGAGGCAGCCACTTGTTTTAGTCAATGGAAATGTTTGTAGTCACCAATAAATAATACAATTTCCGCACAGAATTTATGTCCGCTTTGTAAATGTTGGAATAAGAAGTAGTCTTACGCCTTGGACAAGCGCATCGTCTTAAGTGCTCTAAGACTAAGTGTTCGTCTCGCGGCATCTCCTCTTTCGAGTTTCCCACAGTAATCGCGTCGACCCGCGTGCTCTACAACTCATGGAATGAGCGTTCATCTCACAGTCTCGCAGCATCTTCTCATCATCAGGTTTCCAACAACAATCAAGGATCGATATATTTTTTTAAACACTTTGCAACTTTTAACGTTCGGAGTCGACCATAAACCTAAAGCACCCACAATGTAGCATGCATATTGTGAGCAGTGACTAAAAATGTTAGGGACCGCTTACGAAGTTTCTTGCGGCTTTTACTGTGTCATTCAAATATGCCTTCATATTGATTGTCGCTGAGCTAGAAGTGAACACCAATTCATACAGGTTCAAGTCTCCTTTTCCATGTCATTACACCCACATTCCCATATCCTTTCCAGCTCTCATTCAGAAGACTTAATTTGCTTGTTCGCATGCAAGTCTTTAAAACATTACGCCAAGCGTCGCGGCTTTAGGCTGTGCTCTGAGCACAGCTCCAACCTTGGCTGTTCAGGTCTAAGATTGCTTCACTTGTGATCGGAGCACAGCTTCAACCTTGGCTGGGACTAAGACTAGGTCCCATTGCCAGGCTTCTTAAATTTGAGCCCAAAAGTCAGTAAACCAGCACACACAACATTTCCCCGAAAGTTCGCCTCACAATGCAGACACTAATCAGTGCTAATAGCCCCTCACCACACTCATGCATGTGCGATTCAACTCCAGCATACCAGGGCAACTTTGTTGCAGCTGAGCCGCCATCATTTTAGCACAGGGTGTTACCATCATGCTACATGCGTTGACGTTGTTTTTTTCTTTTAACTGCTAATTTCATCCGTATCTGGTTGTATCTCGGGTGGTGGTGCCTGCATGCAATGTCTCGCAGTGAACGGTGCTGATGAATTATAACGTGCCCCTACCCAGCCCCCCATGGTCCCAGCCCCAGGCCCCCCAGACCACTAAGAGTGCAACAATAGACCCAGGTAAACCACAAACACATAATTCATGCCGTTTACGACGGTGCGACACATTGTTGCTCATTCGAGGGAAATATGTATTTTCTTATCTTTGTCTCCCAGCAGCCGTAACAGGGACCGGCCAACAGTCGCAGCAGTCACTGCGTCACTCGCATTTCTGCGGTGCGGTGACGCCGAATGCAACAAATTATTGCTGGCTGTTAATTGACCGCAACTTATTAAGTTAACTTGGCCCCAAGCCGCAGTTGTTAGTTGGATCGACTGAACTGAAAATGCCGTGCGATTGCGGCCGAGAGTATAACAAAAAAACATCACACAACACAAACCCGAACTTTTATCGCCCTTTGTACGGAATATCATTAATGCAAGGATTGCCGAAGATGAGCCGGCGCGGCGGTGGAGTTGGGGCGCACTGGAGCGCTGAGATGGACTTGCGGTCAACGTCATCGAGCTGTCATGTCACACGGCTGGGAATTATTGTCTGACGAACGCTGAGGACTGATTGGGAGAGTATTATTCTCACTCGTTGATTTATAATTGAAAAGATTTTAACAAGGTTGAAGGTGAAAGAAATTGAATGAGATTGTCGGTTGCTTGAGGTTTCTCGGCTGGCTGCGATCGGGCAAAGTCTTAAACCTGTGGGTGCGGGTGTGCATTGTTGGTCTGATGGATCGTTAAATTTGGATTTCTGAGGTGGGGTCGTTGGGGGCTTTGTATTCCCATTCGAAGGATGGTATTGAACTTTGTAAACGACTTTCTTTGTATTTATTTTTGGTTTGTCATAAAGTATTCCGCTGTACGTGCAATTTGTGATCTGTGCTCTGTCTCAGTGAAGTGAAATGAGGTCTTCAATTTTACGAGAGATGGAAACGAGTTTGTGGTTGGATTCTGAGGGTTCCCTTTTGCTGAGAATGGTCTCAGTGATCAGAGTAGAGGGTGCGGAAAGGGGAATCGAGAATTTATTTCTCACAAGGAGTTAGACGCACGTCTAACGATCATGCTCATGCTTTGATCTGGGCATCTCTGGGAATCGAATGGGGAGTAGGACGACTATACAACGATTCTTTGATAGCAGACTGATGTTGAGCCCTACCTTTCATGTCTTTTCAACTACGGCACGATCGTCCTTAAGATGTTAAGGCAGTTTCTTATAAACATATGTGCGAGATCCTAGAAAAAAATCTATCACTGGATCGTCTATTTCATCTCTTTCTGCCTATAACGAAAGGAAAAGTGAAAGTTGTAGAACTTGACATCATCTTAAAGTGGCATGCAAGTCTATCTTAAAAACGAAAATAACTCTGCTAATACACACTGTCTCCAGTCGGTAGGTAGGTTATTCATCAAACTATTGCAAAGACACCTTCTTTATTCAAAAAAGGAAAGAGAGAGTCAGAGTTTAGGCTGTAGGTGGTCGACGCTAAGTCTAACAAATATTCCATTTGATTGAGTTCTTACTCAAGATGCCACGCAGTGTTTGATGGAAGAGTATAGCGCCTTGGCATTACCAAATGTTGGGCATTTTCAAATCGACAAACATCCCTTCACTCATTACCCAGTTTCAAAACTCTAATAAGTATGATTTATTACTACCGAGCGCTTTAAGGGTATCAAAGTCCCACTGAAAAGACTCATGAGAGAAACTTTTAAAACTGTCTGTCAATGCCGACGACTCATAATCGGAATGACCGTCGATTCGTCATACGCCAATTAACATAAAACGCATAAATACGGCGTCCGTTTCGCGGCTCCTTGTTCTGTCAATTTCTCGGAACAATGTCACATCTCGCCGAATCCGATCCCACACAACACTCTCAGACCCGTCAAAATTTTGTCTGTTACCCCGTCTGAATGGCTTTCGCCTCAGTGATTATTTCATTTTTTTCGAAACCTCTTTTTCGCCGTTGCTGCCCCTAAAGAGCACAATAGCGACGCCAAACCACATGACAGTCCAATTAGCACACATTAACCGTCCTATACTTCCCGGATGTTCCGCCGAGAGTTGACTTTTTTTGTGGCGTCCCATCCACTTTGCCCGCTGACAAAAAAAAGCGACACATCAACCTTGTCATGGATTTTTGGAAATTTCGCAAGAATTTGACACCACATTTAGTTTTATTAACATCCCCGCACCGATTTTGAACGAATTATGTGAATTTTCGGCGTCTCATCTGGCTGACGGCGGCATCTGAAGGGTCGCCGGCGGCGTTTAGTGCGGCTGCCGCGGAATCCGAGAGCGCTTACGAAGCCAATCAATTAACAAATCTTAATTGCATTTTAATAACAGCCCAAATGACGGATGGGACGAAAAAATTCGTCAAGACTTCTGACATTTGTTCGACTTGACGTTGCGGGGTGTGCCTATTTTCGCACTCTGACTGTGGGCAAAGTGCGAGCGGCGCAGCGCAGTAGCGGCGTAACTGACAGCGGCGGCGGCCACGATCAAAAGGAAGTGCGACTTGCATGACAATTTAATGATGATTATTTCGGTTTCCAGTTTAGTAAAACGATGCTCGGTGCTCGGTAAGCAGTGCATTTAATCAAAGCCCCCGAATCTTGATTGAGTGTAACAAGCAATTTGCCGAGAGGAGGACCGAGGGATGGCACTTGTGGTGTTGTTTCTGGATGCACCGTGCTGTGCTGCGCCATGGACGGGCGACAGTGCACACAGTGTCACACTCAGGGGACGTTTTCGCGATGTGACATTTTAATACTTCGCTAATTGCGTATGAATCCTCAGAGTTAATTTTCGTAATTAGGATGAAAAGTGTTTTCGCGGGCGCGACTGGGGATGATGGGGAGATGTTTTGCTGGGGCATGTGTTGTTTTTTTTGGATTTTGAAATGTAGACAAGATCTGCTGTTGCTTCGTAGAAAAGGGAATTATTTTGCAGTTAACAGGATAGATGACAAGTACTTCTCCTTAATAGAGGGGAGGGCTAATAAACAAAAGTAAAGTGAATTTAAAACATGTTGAATGAATCAGGACCCGAGATTTTCAAAGCAAACCAAGTAGAAAAGCCTAATATGGGAGCTATTTGTGCTCAACAAGAAGGATAATAAGGAATGAGCATAGATCACTCGATCAATTAAAACAAAAAAAATGCAGAAAATTTTCTAGATAATTATTGGAAGACCTTGCGAGATTTATCTTCATTTGTAAAGTCAAGATGAAACGTAACAATCAGGAAATAGTTGCACCTTCTGAAACTAATAAAAATGTACAGCTTCGACAATATTTATAAATTGCTTGGACTGCCATCCAATAACTTCAAATATTAACTTAAATCAACAACTCAAAGTAATAAATGGCACTCTCGACTTGACCGAAAAATTCTATCCTTAAATAATACCAAATTGTTTGATTTTTGAGAGGTAAACAAGCACATCACATTAATTCTACCTCCATTGGTATAGAATGTAACCTCAAAACTTAATTTCGTTAAGGGAAATAATTGAAATGAAGTTTTCCGGCTGATTACATTAAGAAATGGGAGAATATTCGGAGCATGATTATGATTGCAGATTATGTCCCCTCGAAAGTCGTAAGTTCTGGGGAAAGACTTCCCTTTTCAGTTAATTTTTTACCGCTTCGGTCACGTGGGGGCAAGCATTACGATACTGCAAAGTCGCATTGTCTTGCTTTTCAGTCGTTTCTGGCGATGCGCTAGTAAAACGCATTGATTGCGATCGACAACGTTTGCTGTCAATAGTTTCGCCTGGATTTAGCAGCTCATATTTCACCCAATGTGTCCGGTCCCAATATATGCACTGTATGACTTTTGAATCGTCGATGCTTTTCTTTGGCGTGGATTTAGATGCAAATGCACCAGCTCATCTGTAAGATATGGTCGGAGGAAAGCATGTACGATGAGTGGAATCTCATCGTCGTTTGCCCGGTTCACAAGAAAGGAGACCCCTTTGGCTGCGCTAATTACCAAGGGATTAGTCTCCTGAACATCGCATACAAGATCCTCTCTGCCGTATTGTGTGAGCGTCTGAAACCGTTTTTCCATGACCTGACAGGTTCCTATCAGTGTGGTTTAAAGCCAGGGAAGTCCACTATAGACCAGATCTTCATATTACGGCGGATCTTGGAAAAGACCCAAGAAATGCAAATTGACACTAACTACATACTCATCGATTTCAAGACCGTATATGCCAGTGTGCATAGAAACAAGCTACACAGTGCCATGTCTAGTTTTGCATTCCTACCAAACTCGTCAGATTGTGCAGGATGACGATGGAGAACTCTCGCTGCTCCGTCAAGGTCGGTAACGAACTCACCAAAACTTTCAATGTCAAAAAACGTTTTAGACAAGGTGACGCACTGTCATGAAACTTCTTTGACATCATCTTCGAGAAGATCGTGCGTAACTCATAAGTCAACACCAGAGGCACGATCTTCCAGAAGTCAGTTTAATTGCTAGCTTACGCTGATGATATTGACGTGATTGGACGAACACAGCGAGCCGTCAATGAGGCGTTTGCTGGCATTGAAGCGGAAGCGGCTAAAATGGGTCTGGCGGTAAATGAGGGCAAAACTAAGTGCTTACTGCCATTAAGGAAGGACACACAACATCGACGTCTCGGACAGAGCATCATACTAGGCAGCAGAAACTTCGAGGTAGTCAAGGACTTCGTCTACCTCGGCTCGACGGTAAACAGGGGCAATAACATCAGTACCGAAATCAAACGCAGAATCACTCTTGCCAATCGCTCTTTCTTTGGGCTCGAGAAGCAACTGAGTAATAAAGCCCTCTCTCGAAGGACTCTCGAAGGCTTTATATAACAGCTTGATCATCCCCGTCCTACTTTATGGCGAGGAACCTTGGACGTTAGCAAAGGCGAATGAGGAAGCCCCTAGCCTTTTCGAGAGAAAAGTTTTTCGTGCGATTTTTGGTCTCGTTTGCGTTGATGGCATTTGGAGGAGAAGATTTAACGACGAACTCTATGGGCTGTACAGCGACATGCACCTAGTTAAGCGTCTACGGATACAACGCTAAAGACGGCTAGTCCATGTAGAGCGTATGGACACCACTGCTCCGGCTCGAAAAGTCTTTGAATCTGAGCCAGTGGGACAACGCAACAGAGGACGACCTACACTAAAGTGGCTCACACAAGTGGAGAAGGACCTCAACCAACTTGGAGTGCGCAACTGGAGACAGCTGGCGCAAGATCGTGGTGGCTGGAGAGGCATGTTGGTTGAAGCCCAGGTCCATCCGGACTGTAGCGCCACAAGAAGAAGAAAAAGAATTTAGATGATACTACGCTTTGCGTAGTATGTTTTTTACCTATGTAGTATATCAACTTTTCAGTTCAAGAACCAGTTAATAGGAAAATTGCCTTTTCACTTCTGTCGGTTTCAACTCGAACGTCACCCAATTTCCTTGCTTTGAACAAACTTTAATTCCCATAATTGAACGAAAATTATTTGCTATTTCACTTTCTCCGATTAAGCGAGATCTTGATCTAGTAAACCCTTAAATTTCTCCTCTTCAAACTTTTCGGCCTGGTCAAGATGTTCTTTGTCGTGTCACTAAATAACCACCTTTGAGGAATTAAAACCACTCTTTGAATGATTTAGCAGTCGGAGCAGATTCAACATAAACTTCTTCAATCATTCGATGCGCTACAATTGCAACGTTAAAAAAAATCAAAATTAATTTTTAATTTTAAAATTTAATAATCAATTTGTTACCGCAATATCAGTTTCAACGAACAACATTTGGGTAAAAAAGAACATTTGTCGAATTTGCCAAAGGATTTTCAGACCTGATTTGGTATGCTTACCTTATATGGGAGCATGAAAACCTCCCCTACCAAGCAAGTAGAGTAGCATTTACCATATGTGATAGTAGGTGACCTATTTTTTTTAATTATTCCGGTTGTCCCTTTTTGATTGCTTTATTTCAACAAATTCACCACAATTTTAGGTTACAATCTTAGGTTCACCACAATCTGCGGTCAAAATTGCTGTCTTTTGAGCTCAGTCACCAAAGTTTCGTCAGATTTACATGCATACACGTATGTAACGTATTCTAATCATCTGTAACAAATAAAATGACAACTATTCGGTAAACTAAATTTATTTTCATGAACGAAATTCATTCAGCAGTCTCTTCACTCTAGATTCTTAATAATCTTGTGGTTAATTTTTGGTGCCTCTCTCATCTCGAAACAGTCTGCCGGTTTTGCTCCATCAGTACCAGGATTTCATTGACTTTTAGAATAGTCGAAGTTGTGATGCGGACCTTTTAGGTCCGGTGCCCACTCATAGACCGTAAACTGTATTTATCTGCGGCATATCTCGAAGGTTCCTTTTTTATAGTAAAAATGCACCACATATTTCAATGCTTAAGATGTATCACTTATGACAACTGTCTTTGAAGAATTTGTACCTTAGCATGTCACCTTTCCAACGTTTAATAACTATAATAATAATAATAATTGTTGGCGCTACAGTCCACAAGGGGACCAGGGCCTAGCTTGCTCATCAACTACTCGTGTTGTGCGCGATACTGTTCTCTCACGAGTAGAATGGACCTACAGTTTTTTGCCGACTCTGAACGGCGAAGTTTGAGAAGCTGAAGACAAGTGTTACTCTTTGAGTGTTGTCAGCAGCTCGAAAGAGGTGGTGCCGTGAAAAATTCTGAGCCGGAAATCGAACCTAGACCCTTCGACGTGTGAGCGTCGCACACTACCCACTACGCCACGGCGGCAACGTTTTACAAACGTTTCAAACGTTTAACTTAGTTAAATTCCAAAAACAACATAGACAGACACATAGACAGAAATACAAATCAACTTGGTGATGCTAGCATTCGTCCCACGTAAAGCCATATGTGCTGTTCCAGCTAATTTTTTTTTTTTCACAATTTTTGTCATCACCGGACTTCGCAACATTCAAAGTTGAACGTAAGGGTTCAGAATTTTTACTTATATTTTAACGTTTCGATAAGCACTTAACCCACAAAAGAGAACTAAACATTTTCGCGTCTTATATGGACTTCTGAACAAAATCCCCAGATCTCCGTCTTAAGTATGATTTCCAGCGGTTTGCATAGAAGACTTCAATGACGACGATTCCTTCGATTTATTCAAATTACAGGTTTAAAACAAAAATCCACGCATACAAGGTCAAGTTTAAAGAATATAATGCATAAACAGCAATGGGGCTGTGGCTACGATACGAGGTAGTCATGAGAAAAATCCAAATCAATCCGGTACCAAATCGGCCAAATAATTCGGCACTTGAACCTCTTGCCAATCTCTGTGAGAATTAAATGCACGCCTTATAAATCTTAGAAAACTGCAGCTGAAAGGGCCAGTCTTCGTCTAAACCTTGTAAGCCTTCGTAGGTTTAAGTAAACTGTTTCGACTGTTCCTTGATCTGTGCAGATTCTTGTTGACGAAATTACTTCGAGATGAAGCCTCACACAAAATATCCGGGGAGAATGAGACAGTTTTCTCACGGCAACAATTTTATGGTTAAGGCTCTAATTATGGCCTTAAATCCTTGAATCGACGGACTAATAGTTTGGGTACATGAATTCTACTCTCGGTTTCCTTTGTGACCGCTATCGGGCCAGTAGCACGAGAGCACGTTTGTGTTAAAGCAACTTTTGAAGGTAACCATCTGGGTTAAACTCGCTGTACACAGAACTCTTTTATTTCGGCAACCGGTTTCCCCTTCATTCCAAATTTTAAATCGTCTGCCGATAATGCTCCTTTTTCACTTTTCTTGAGTCCACTGATATAGATCTATTTATACTCGCGGCCCAATTTAAGTTATGAGTATGAGTTTGCTGAAATTTTAACATAAGCCGTCTAGGTTATTGTGCTGTACCACAAATAGTGGGCCACTAGACCATACTCTTTTACCTTGTAATGCGGAATTGCATGATTTCCACAAAGCTGGTGTCTACTACTGTACACTATGCAGGACACGTTTAACAATTGTTCGGTCGAAAGCTGATTGCAGAATTAATTTGAATATTTCCATTTTGTTGTGTCTCTTAGCAACCTCCAGTAAGATGAAACTGGCTATATTTGTAAATGTGCGTTGTTTTTTCAACCAACTCGCTTCTGTTCTGAATCCGAAATGATTTCTGAATTAAGTCCGCTAGCTTGGCAATAACGACACATCTCAGCCCCTGTTGGGTCATTTATTTATGAAAAAATTTAAAAAGAATAAATTAATCAAAACAGCCCCATTAAACTACTTTTGGCACTCCCGGCTGGCTTCATCACAAATACCCAAAGATTCCATTAAATCATCAAATCAAAGACTTGGCAATAAACAGGTCCAAAGCGCTTTAATGCAAAAAGGAACAAAACGCTCCTCGAATTACCATTGCAAAGTGCGGCAGCATAAGCAGCATTTAATATGTGAGGCACTTAAAAACCAAAAATCAGGCATAAACCTCACACTTCGCTGCAAACTCATTTGCTTCCACAGAGTTCATCAAACCCGCTCGTCCCGATAAAATAACGACAAAACCAATAAGAATGCTAATCGCCGATTAGGCAAACAGAACAATTGAATAACAATAAAGATCCGCTCGTAAAATCTCGCTAGATGGACCATAGTTCCACAACAGAAGTCAGATTTTACGACCACCAAAAAGCTATCTCGGATCAAAAAAGAAATTATAAACGGTCACCGGCTGCGTGTGTGGTCCCCGTGTGACAACAACACGCATTAAGGTCACCGTCAGTCAACTACTTCTCAAAGAGACTACTCCGGCACTATGTGTTCGTCTAATTAAATTAATACCCCGATTAGAAATGCTTTCGGCGGAGATGAAAGCGGCACACACTCACTAAACGCAGTGAATTATCGGTCCGTGGGACAGCGGCGGAGGCAGTGGCAGCAGAGAAGAAGTAGAAACAGCGCGGAAACAGGAAAACTCTGGCGGCACCTGAGAGCCCAGAACCTGGCGCTTTTAACACATTCCGCCGAGTCTGTTTGATTTTGAAATTAATCCTGACCGCTGATCTGGGGGTCGAGCGAGGGGTGGGCCGCTGCGCCGGGATTAATTTATAAATAATTTTCTAAACGAATTTTCAAATCAACTGATAGTGACTTGGTTTTGATTGAAACGATATGCAAATACCGACGATAGGCGGGCTTAATTGATTTTTTGAAAAATTAAAAAGGTTTTCCGGAATGGGACTACTGTTTTATGGGCCGATAGGCCGATGGAGACGCCGCGATACAATGGGATCACGATCTCAAAGTATCGCCGGCTATCTGATATATAGCTGTCAGGTTTAACAGTCGTCGTACCAGGTGTATTCCTCTGTTTTATGAGAATTTCATTGTGATAAGGATAAGCGAAATGCCATTAAGCCGTGGCTGGAGGAGTTGGCGCTGCTCCTGCCGTGTGAGCATTTTCCATTCGAACTCAGCGCGGACGTAAATATCACATAAAAGTCGCTCGTCGGCACTCATTAACGAGTGGTACTGGTTTGTTATCCCGCGGCACGGTCCACGCCTGACATGTATTCAAGTGATGAAAATTAATAGAGGCGGGAGACGACTGTGGACTGTAGAAGTTTGGTGAAAGAATGCGGATAAGGAAGCGGAATGGAATTTCTTTTGCATATTCATTCTGTGTGGGGAAGTGGTGTATGATAAAGTGGAATTGGTAAATCTGTTGAAGGTAATCGAGATCAAGTGCATTTCGGTTCCTATTGAAATTCGGCAGGGCTTATAAATAATGATCAGAACTTAAGCCCCTCCTTTCTTACCTAATAGCGTTAAAGTGGTTCCTGGATATCATTTATGATTTGAACATTTGAATATCAGGCCACAATTCTTTTCCAATTCATATAATTTCCATTTCATTTCGATTTCATTCCATTACATCACGTCAGTTGGTTGAAGATTGCACTGTGCGTTATATTGCGTGACATTTTTTTCTAAAGACGACTCTCAAAAACTAGTTTAAGGAGTTTCGATAGAGAGTTAGAGAAGACAAAAGGCCCGCAATCCTGGATCATTGGACCGATTCGATGCGGAATCTTATAAATAGGGTAAGATAACGCACTTTCAACAAGTCAACATTGCCACGCCTAAGATTGTCGCACTTTCAACAAGTCAACGTCGCCACAATCGATTGTCGATTAAGGTTGTGGATAACTGTGACATCAAGTTTGTTTTTTGTCAGATTTGTTTTTGGGCAAAACATTTTAGTTTCCAAAGTAGAACAAGTCACTCGCAATGTAGAAATTTGAGTCGATTGACGGTGTTAATATCTCCATGAAAGCTTACTTTAACTTTGAGACCTTCTGAAAACATATTTTTTCGAAAAGGTAAATGATTTGGCCACCGTGGGAAGAGGGCGACCCTCACACGCAGAAGGGACTAAGTTAGATTACCGACTGAACACCTCGAATTTTTTATGGCACCACATCTGTCGAGCTGCTGACAACACTCAAAGAGTAATTACTGTCTAAGAAAGCTTCTCAAACTTCGCGGCAAAAAACTGTAGGTCCCATCTACTCGTGAGAGCGCGCACAAGACGAGTTGTTGATGAGTAAGCTAGGCCCTGGTCCCCCTGTGGACTGTTGGGCCTACAATTATTAATATTACTAAATGATTAGGCTCGTCTCCATGGCGAAGTGGGTAGAGTGCGACATTTAAACCTAACTTGAATTTTTCACGGTACCACCTTTTTCGAGCTGCTGATAAAACTCAAAGAGAAATAAGAGCTGGCTAAGAAAAGGCTTCTTGAATATCACAGTTCGGAGTCGCAAGACCCTGTAGGTCCCTTCTACTCTTGAGAGAAAATAACCACTCACAACACGAGTAGTTGTTGCTGGCCAGGCAAGCTATACCCTGGCCCCTTTTGGATTGACATGCCATCCAATATTCATGTACACACGATTTTGAGAGACTTTATATTTAAGCCGTCGTTTAAGAGGATAACAATATTTGAAGACAACAGGAATACTGAAACTCAGTTTAGGATAGCAAGTTGAAAGTGTTAGTTAATCAAAAGTGCAAGAAATGTTTATTAATACAAAAAATCCAGTTTGGGAATTCCTACACTCGGTAAGGTGTCACCTACAACAAAGACCAAAATAGCAGCGACATAACTGTAACACAACAAAGCCTTTTATATGAGGTTTTGAAACTTCAATCACAAAGGTAGTGAATGTTTGTAAAACCAGCCGTAGATATAAGATAAGTTCAATGTTAACAGGAAACCTCCAGTTACATCGCTTACATTAACAAAAGTTGCCACGTTAAACTCTGACATCAAAATTCACTTAAAGTTAAGGGGACTACCTGCACTGATTATCATCTTCTTACAATAGTCGTTAACAGAGACTTCCCTTTTATCCCAAATACGCTACCGATAGGCTTCGAGATAAGCCACGATCATACCTTATCAAAAGATGCAGACAGCAACTCAAAACAGGAAATCTTGGAGAGGAATATTGAAAGAAGGCCGCCGTGGCGTAGATCGTAGAGTGCAAAGCTCACACACAGAAGGTCAAGGTTCGATTCCCGGCTGAACACATGGAATTTTTCACGGCACCATATAACTGTCAAAGAAAGCTTCTCAAACTTCGCCGTTCGGAGTCGGCAAAAATCTGTAGGTCTCTTCTACTCGTGATAGAACAGTAGCACGCACAATACGTGTAGTTGATGAGCAAGCTAGGCCCTGGTCCCTCTGCGGACTGTCGCGCCAATCAATTGGAAGAAGAATGTAAGTTAACACATCGCTTAATCAGTCCCGTCATATAAAGGTCGCCATTAACCAATTATTTTTAGGAAGTAAACATTTAAATGATCTGTCAAATTTTCATGACAATCTGATTATTAGGTTACAAGTTACAGTTCTTCAATTGACGCTACTTTTGTGAATTTTAAAATAATGGAAAAAAAAAACCGAATTCCGTGTGTTGATTAAACACTGCTCTTTTGATGCAAAAAAAACCGTGCAAGCTCAGCAATGGCTTGAAAAGTGTTACAGGGACTCTCCGACTTTAAACGTGGCCGTAGAAACATCAACAATGCTGAACGTTCTGGAAGGCCAACTGAGGTGGTTACACCTGAAAATGTCAAAAAAATACAAAAAAATCTTTTAGGAAAACTGCAAATTGAAATTGCTTTAGATTGCTGACACCCTAAAGATATCGGAGAGCAATGTGTAGACTATTTTGCATGAATATTTGTCCATGAGTAAGCTGTTTCCGAAATGGGTGCCGCGTTGGCTCATATGGACTAAAATCAATAACGTTGCGATGATTCTGAGAGGTGTTTGGAGCTGTTTCGTCAGAATAAACATTACTCTTTGGGCCGGTATGCGACAATGGATGAAACATGGAACCACCACTCCACTCCACAGTCAAATCGACAGTCAGCGGCTTGGACAGCAGCCGGCGTACCAGGCCCAAGGCGTCCAAAAACACAAAAGTCGGCTGGCAAAATTATGGCTTCCGTATTTTGTGATGCGCACGGAATTTTATTCATCGTCTATCTTGAGAAAGGCAAAAGAATCAACAGCGACTGCAACATGGTATTATTGGTGCATGTGAAGGAAGAACTTGAAAAAAAGCGGTCCCATATGGAAAAAAATTCTCTTCCACCAAGACAATGCACCGTGTCACAAACCTTTGGTTGCCATTGACAAATTACACGAATTGGGCTTAAAATTGCTTCCGCACCCACCTTATTCTCTAGATCTGGCCCCCAGCGATTCATATTTCTTTTCAGAACTCAAAAAAATGGTCACTGAAAAACAAATATGGCTCAAATGAGGAGTTGATCGCCGAAACTAAAGCCTATTTTGAGACCAAAGGCGTTCTATAAGGAAGGTTTTAGAAATTTTACCGTATACCAGTATGAAATGAAAATAAAACACTAATTATTAATGGAAAAGTAAAAACTTTTAATATAAAGTATTGGCGATTGTTTTCTACACATTTTGACCGCCTTTTAGGCAGTTTGTGAATACCACGCCAATAAAATTGTTCGTCTTTTAAAGCAAACCAATTAGACACCCAATTTTCGACCTCCTCGTAGGAATCAAAGTGCTGCTCAGCCAATGCGTGTCCCATCGACGAAAATAAATGGTAGTCGGAAGGAGGCAAGTCTGGTGAATACGGCGGGTGGGGTAGCTGCTCCCAGCCAAGTGTTTTGATTGTATCCTGAACCGGTTTTGCTTTGTGTGCGGGTGCATTGTCATGGAGCAAAATTACGTGTGTCTTCTGGCCCATTCTCGTCGTTTCTCGATCAATGCATGGTTCAAATTGATCATTTGTTGTCTTTAACAATCAGTATTAACGGTTTTACCATGTTTTAGGAGCTTGTGGTACAATACAATTTTCTGGTCCCACCAAACACACAGCATTGTCTTCTTGCCGAATCGATCTGGTTTTGCAGTCGATGTTGATGGTTGTCCCAGATTAACCCATGATTTTTTCCGTTTAGGATTCTTAAAATAAATCCATTTTTCATCGCCAGTAACAATCCGATGCAAAACTGATTTTCTTTCGTGTCTTTGAAGCAAAATTTCACAAGTGTTTTTTTCGGTTTTCTATCTGTCTTTCATTCAATTCATGTGGCACCCATTTTCCACATTTTTGGATCTTTCTTCTTCTTCTTCTTCTTCTTATGGCGCTACAGTCCGGGGTGGACCTGGGCCTCAACCAACATGCCAGCACGATCTTTCGCTAGCTGTCTCCAGTTGCGCACTCCAAGTTGGTTGAGGTTCTTCTCCACTTGTGTGCGCCACTTTAGTCTAGGTCGTCCTCTGTTGCGTTGTCCCAATGGCACGGATTCAAAGACTTTTGGATCTTTTGGATCTTTTTGCTTTTGAACGGTCAGAAATTGTTTGTTGTGCAACATTTAACATTGCTGCCATTTGCTTTTGACTCAAAGTGTCATCTTCATTCAATATCGTTTGCAATTCGGCGTCTTCAAGCGTTTTTGGTGGTCTTCCACGTTCTTCGTTTCTCACATCAAAATCATTATTTCTGAACCGTTGAAACCATCTTTTGCATGTTACTTCTGATAGAACATGATCACCATATGCCTCGACAAGCATTCGATGCGACTCTGCAGCACTTTTCATCAAATGAAAACAAAAAGTTTATGATTTCCGCAAATCATCACTTTCTGGGACAAAATTCGACATTTTTAATACGATGAAAAAATATGATGTTGTCTGTTCAATGGCTTGTTGTATACTAAATATTTTTTACAGATGTCATAGCAAACAAAAACAAAAAAATAAGGGCTCGTTCACAACAAATGTTCCCTATCGAGACATTTGTATCTTAACGCTCACTTCATACGGCTAGAGCGGCTTTCGACTGATTGTATCACTCTTGAAGGAAACTATATTGATGAATAAAGTCGAACGAAAATGTATTTTTATTGGTTACTCCCGGGACATATTGATGAAATGTTATGAATTATTTTGTTAACAATTTTTTATAAAAAAAAAGAAATAAAAATTAAATATAATAAAATATATCGAATTTATATACAGTATCTCGACCAGAAAAAAACGAATGTTTTTGTGAATTACTGTATTTTTGGACAAACAATTTAAACTGATATTGGAAGATTGCGAACGGCAGCTGCTTATAAACTTGTAGGGTAGTTTACCTACACACTTGCAAATATATTTAAGAAAGGGTGTAAGAACGAGACTATTTGTACAATCAAGGAGGAACTCTGGTGCAACTTTTCCACATTATCTTAGTTCAGGTGAACACTCATCACTAAATGGTATCCAAAACTTAATCTCAAGTAAAAAACAGCCTTACAGAAAAACAGAGTAGTGGGTGTTGTTGGCGTACTTGTTGAAGAATGTCGCACTTGCTTGCATTTGCTTATATAAAAGACTTGGGGTAGTAAATAATTTCTTCATGAGCGACTATTGCAAGACAATGATGAAAAATCGAAAAACGATAAAGCGTATGGGGATATCGTCTTGTTTGTCGTTCCTCTAGAGTTTTGCTTATCGGGATAAAGTGGCGATTATTGGAGGGGGAGTATTTTCGGTTCCACATCAACTAACATATAAGGCTTCCCGTCGGAAACTTTCAAACGATGTGTACTTTATTTATTTCGACTTGGATAGTTTCTCTCCAGGGGGAAGGGTGGAAAATAGAATACATTCTATGCTTGTCCTTGAATTCTCGAATGTTCAATTTTAACTAAACGATTACAAAGGTACTGAAGGAAGATAAGAAAGTGGAAAAAAACATGATGACTGGCGATTATTCACAATTTCAGTAATTAATGCAGCTCTCGGCATAAAGTCCGCGTTGTCTCACAAACAAAATTCCCAAACAGCGCACTGAAAAGAGTGACGAAACTGAGAACATTTGCCTTGCCAAATAGACTGGATGGTCAATATGAATCGGTAGTGTGGCTAATTGACCTCTACTGAGACCAAAGGGCTGCGGTCTAACCGGTGATATTAAGACCTAGAGAAATGATGATGGTGGTGACTGTGCGTACACAGACTGGCTCCCTACCAAGGTGGAGAGACTGTCCCTTAAGACAAGAACTCAGATTGGTACTTGGAATCCCCAAGGCGTTAGTCAGCGTTCTCCTGACTATGGGTGTATGGACCCCGTGGTATTAAGACTTAACGGCAGGTGATCACGTAAATCCAAATACACACATGTGCGTACACTTCGAGGATCTCAGGTTCAATTTCAAGACTGAAATCCTCGCATTTACGGCACCTTCCCTTTCGAGTTGCAGACAACACCCAAAGCGTCATTACCTTTGTATGAATTCTTTGATTTTGCAGTTCGCAGTTGGCAAGACAATTCAAGTCCTTTCTAATCTTGAGAGAACAATGGCACACACAGCTCGACTCGCTGCTGGTGAAGCTAGGCCTTGTTGCTCTAGTAGGCTGCTAAGGCATTATTATTGACAAATTTGAACCCAGCAACAGCGTGGAAGGATTCAAAAGAACACTGAACGCTAAACACTGAAAGTACGAAACAAAGTTCTAACTTCTAACTTAATTGTCTTCCTGAATTATCAGCAACTTGCATCACTGGATCTGCGCAAAAGAAAACATTAAGAAAGGCTCAGACAAAATTAGAAAACTGAGATTAAGAATCTGATTGACTGAGAGGAAAGTAGTTAGGTGGAGCATACGTTTAGTAAAACATTTGTATTCAAAACGCACTTCATGTGCATTAATTGGAAAAGGATGCAGTAGTTTGACATTACACATAGAAACAGAGGATGCCTCTGTCTATACGCACACTTCTTAGACAGCCGCCTGGAATTCATAAATCAACAACACGAGCACAGTGTACGTTTTAACAATAACCTGAAAAAAATGACATTGAAGACGATAAACAAATTTAAGTTTGAACAGCTACACTCGCAGCACACGATGTCAAAACAAAATATCTACAGAATACAACAGCATGCTAATAATTTAAAAGGTTTCAACGAAATATCATAAACCTCACAAAGGAAACAAAAACGACGGGCTTTCCAACGAGCCGGGGCTTTCTTCGTGTCTTCGTGGCATCGATGTCCCAAAGCAAACACAATAAAAACGTCTAATCTAATTAGAAATCTTTCACCAGAAGGTGTTAACCACCACTCCCCACAGTTGAACACAATTAGGAAAACTTAATTTCTTCATCTTGGCATCTTCCCTCTGGAGGTGTCGTTTCTGGTGTGGATCTTTTCCCCTGTTGGCCTCTGAGCCGGCATCCCACAAAATAAAAAGAAAAATAACAATCAGTTAGCTTCCTCCAGTCATTTTATGGAATAATTTTTAAACTTAATAGCGTGCATCGTACAATGCTCATGTTTACGGTAATTTGTAAATTAATTCCAGTTTTCGGAGCCCCAGCGACTAATGAGCGTTTAGCGCGGCACATCGCCGTTGCATGCAACGATCCAAACAAAACAGACGCGATCAAATGTCAGCCCTGGTGGTCTGTGTTACGGTCCTCGGTCTGTGGCAGCATGCATCGACAGCGGACATTGGATCTCAATTCATAATCACAAAGGTGATATTTTGATTGGACGGTTTGAGAATGATTGGATGCGCGCCATCGACAACGGCTTGGGGGGCCGCCGCCGCGCTTCAGCGCTAACCACGGGTTTACCGTGGAGCGTTTGGATATGATTAATGGATTGTGGCCGGTTCGGCGAGATGTCGAATCGTGTTGTGTCGATCTAATTAGTTGCAATTATTCGATGTGAATTGAAACTGATGAAGATGTCAATTGAGGACGGAGGAATTTTTCTTTGACGAAAACAAATGAAGTGAAAGGGTCAGACTGTATGGGACTAAAGAAACGTTTTGCAGATCAACTGATTGGGCTTTTTCTCCCGTTTCTTTGGCGAGTTTAAATTGATGGATTATTTGTTTGAGAGGCCGTTAGGTCTTTTGAAAAATTGCATTCATATGCTTTTGGCCACAAATTTGCCACTTCGGTCAGGGGTTGTTTGAAAGTTTCTAAAATATGTACATTTCAATTAACTGAACGTTGGATTTTCAGTTCGTTTTTATGTAAACACACTTGAAGTGGATTTAAAATTTTAAACAGAGCAACATGATGTTTTCTAATGCTTTTCATGTCATTTGTCATGATTACAATTAGTTGTCACCAACGATGAAGTTCATATTGCTACATATATTCACAATGTGCCACTTAGAGCCCTTGAAAGAATAATAATTAACAATTGTTGGCGCGACAGTCCACAGGGGGACCAGGGCCTAGTTTGTTCATCAACTACACGTGTTGTGAGCGCTACTGTTCTCTCACGAGTATACTTTTTCTTAGACAGTTATTACTTTTGGATTGTCGTCATCAGCTCGAAAGAGGTGTTGCCGTGAAAAATACGAAGTGTTCAGCCGAGAATCGAACCTAGACCCTTCGGTGCGTGAGCGTCGCACTCTACCCACTACGTCATGGCGGCCACTTTGGAAGAATATTTCTTTGAAAAGGAATCTTTTCCTTCAGTCCTATGGAACATAAAAGTTTCCTACTGGAGTACTCTTAAACACCAGCACTCAAGAAAATTTGAATTGCTTCTCATTTCGCTGACTCGTTCATTGGAAATGTGAATTTACTGGTTTTCAATAGTAGGTCTATTCAGAAAATCTCACGAATTTTGGGTATGTGTGTGTGTGTTTTTCAAATTTCTTCTTTTCTCTTCTGTGTTCGATACAATCAAGGAGATCTTGGACTCAATAAGCTTACCTCTCCAAATAGCAAGGAGTTTCTTCCAATTCCTTATCCCAACGTTATTTAGATCGTTCTCCACTTGCGGGTAATAATAATAATATTTGGCGGTACAGTCCAAAGGGGGACCAGGGCCTAGTTGCTCATCAACTACTCGTATTGTGCGCGCTACTGTTCTCTCACGAGTAGAAGGGACCTACAGTTTTTTGCCGACTCCGAACGGCGTGATTTGAGAAGCTTTCTTAGACATTTATTACTTTTTGAGTGTTGTCAGAAACTCGAAAGAGGTGGTGCCGTGAAAAATACGAAAAAATGGTGTTGAGCTGGGAGTCGAACCTAGACCCTTCGGCGTGTGAACGTCGCACACTACCCACTACGCCACGACGACCACTTGCGGGTACCGTCTAAAATAAGGTCATCCGCTGTTGCGTTGTCCGTATGGACCGAACTTAAAGAGCCTTCACGACCAAACAGTCTAAAGCACGCTATCCGCTCTACTTAACCGAGCCACCTAAAACTTTGTCACCAAAGATACTCAAATAGGCTGTTTCTTTTATATTATTGGGAGAATTGGTCAATTTTCAAAAGATGGCGCCACCTTCAATCGTTGTTGGAAGCGACTTCCCAATTCATTAGAAAGGTGTAACATTTGTGAGCATTAATTAATGTGAATCAGCATCTGTTTAACACAACACTGTTTTTTAGTCAACAAAGGGAATTAAATCCCCGAATTGTCTTATATATACAGCTTTTCTGGAAAGTTTTGATTTTCTTTATTAATAGAAAGCAATGACCCGCTGGGCCTTAAAGAATGTTTCAACAAATTGTTGGTGAATTTTGTCCGAAAGGTTAATCATGCAGAAGGTGTTTTCACCCTTCTAAAGCTGATGATATAAGCGTTGAAGCTAAGGAGCAGCTCTGCTAGCCCGATTTGTTGAAGGCTTTACTAAATCAAAATTCGTGCCAAACACAAGGTGAACTTAATCAAATGGAATGAAGCAGCAAACAATTTCCGTTAAAAAACACTCTAATACACAGTTTCCCCTTAACCCTATGTGGGCCTATTGTGCGGCTTGATCTGGAAAAGACTTAAAGAATCCAACAAACACCACCATATCGTCAGTTTTCAGATAGACGACCTTTTTAGTGAAAAGTTCAGTTTTCCCTTAAGGATGACGAAATATAATTTTTGCTTCTACTTCAAAAACTGTAACCAACTGTAACCAACGATTTGATTGAGTAGCTCGTTTATATGCACAGCTTTCAACTGGTCGAATAGTTGTTGGGTGTTGGATTCCTGTGTAAAAACCACTTTTAAGATCTTTCGAAATTCAGATGCCAGCACCAGAGGTTCAAGTGTCAAGAGTCTGTTTAGCTGAAAATTTACAACGAAGTCACTGACTTGACTGAACCAATGCAAAGAGCTGTCAGTGAAGTTTGCTGTTATTCAAATAAAGCAGCTAAACTGAATTAAATGGAAGATGAGGAACAAATTAACTATATGCTACCATAAACAACATCAACGTTTTGCAAAAGATTGTCCGAAAAGTAGTCAAGGGTTTCATCAATATATATAGAATCCTTCATGCCAACCACTTTCTTTGGGCTCAAGACGCTATTCGAGCTCTCACTCGAAAAACAAAGTTGGTTTTGTATGTTATCGTGATCACATCAGTCCTGAGTCTGGTGCAGAAACTTTTCTTTGATGACATCTCAAGAAAGAGCTTACGTGATAAGCCAGGAAAGTTGAACAGCATTATGCACGTAGGTAAGATCGTTTTCACAAAATACCTTGAAGGCTTGGCTTTGTCAACTGTATGCACAACTTACCCTCGCCTTAAGATTTTTCGAGTACACAATAGAAGATTTATTTTTTTAAGAACTAAAGTGGAAAATACAATCCAAAATCGCGTCAATACAAAAATCAATCTTAAAATCATTCATAAGCAACAAGAAATCAAAACGAAACCTTGTATGTGCGAATGTAGCTCACACTTCTCTCAGTTTCAAATTGCACATAATCGTGGTCATCTCTTATATGAAATGCAGTTCTTCTGTTCTGCACATAAGGAATGAATCGAGACAGCAGCAGTATATTTCTTTCTTTTCTAAAGGGAAACAATGTTGTTATTTTTATAAACATCTGCACGCTTTCACCATTCCAAACAAGTCAAATTTTTGAAAATAATAACCGAACCACCCTCATCCTCAGACACAAACTAAAATAGTGAAAAGCGATTAATTACAAATTAAGGGAAACCTTTATTCCACTTAATGGAAACCCGATTCCCGTTCTTTGGCCACTACCTCAAATAGATGCAATCTATCTGACGTGTGCGACAGCAATTGAGTCGACGACCACCCCCAAAAAAACGAACGCCTGCCTAAAAGAAGTATTAATGTTCCAAATGGGCACTCATTGGGCACAATGCTTCGCCGTTGATCAAGCGATTCGATACCGAACGCAAAAGAAACACAAATTAATTCATCAAGATTTCACCGGCCCTCTGTTAACCAATTTTTCCAAAAACACAGACTCGCGACTTCATTCGCTTATTGGTTTCAGCCATCAACAAATAATATTTATCGCTCAATTCCCAGGCAACAGAACGTAACAATAGCCTCATTTTCCATTTCCTGCGCGGAAATTTGTTTATAATCGTCGCCTAATAGCCACGGGGACCGATTCATCATCGGAATCACCACGGAAAATGAAAGAACCATCAGACCCACATTTGGGTGTGTTGCCGCGCGAAGGGATTGTCCTCGATCGATTTGTGTGTTCCGTTCGGCGCTCACTTCACGCACCATCTGACGTATGACCCAATGAGGTTCTATGTAATTTTTTGAGAAGAATGACTTCATTGTGGCCCTTAATGGGGTACCACTTTGGCCAAGCTGTTGTCTTTTGTGCGTTGTGCCACACAGTCGGGGAGGGAAGCAATTCGGTTGGCCCAGGATCCGCTAGATGATGGCTTTGTTTGTTCATCATTTGATTGATAAAAAAGGATTTCTAATCGCACGGAACCGCATTCGTTTGTTTTGCCAATGGGTTCGGAGGTAGGGCCTCCGAAATTAGGGGTTGCATCTAATGGCGATTGATCAAAGGGTGAGTTCATGTAGCGGCAGCTGAGTGAAAAAGGATTCTAATTGCTTTATAATGTTTGGTCGATTTCAATTTTCCGGTGTTGTGGTTGTTCGAATATGGTAGATCTTCTTCTTCTATGACGCACAGAACATCTGTAATTAATGGTGAAATGACAAGTTTGTCCTATGGCCTTTGTCTTCCTAAGTCTGTATTTTAAAAATCGTTTTTCATGTGATCGCTGCACATCCACGTGTAGATGTTTCATTTATGCAGGAAAAACACATCTATTTCGTCTCCTACTCCGTTTAATGAATCACGTAACAAATTTTGTTGAACAGCCAGTTTTCGCCGGTTTTCTAAATCTTGCAGATATTGCGTCGCTGGCTTCTCCATCTGTGCACTTTGCAAAAATTAAGCTTTTGGTTCGATAGGAATAGAGATGACATTTTTGTCACATTCACAAAATGTTCGAGTTGTTCTCATATGCCGAAAATTCAGTACGCTAATAGACTTTATGGCGACTGATACTTACACTGAAAGTTATAAAAGGTGTGTTCCCGTACCCGAAACAAACAACACAAAAAGTACAAATCAACACAATATCCGTTCGCGTATTCCGAACAAATGGGTTTTACGTCAAATAAACGCTCTCTCGAGAGAGAGAGTAAAATATGAATTTCCCCACCCCGACAATTTTAACACAAGACATTTTTGTGGGTGGTTGTTGGTTTTCTGTCAAATTAATTGGTGTGCGTACAAAGATAAGTGAGCATTGACACATTATCTCTGTGTACGTGTCTCATATTTTATTGCTGTTTTTGTTTTCTGTATCGAAAAAAGAACCTTAATGATATACTTTACACATGTCTTAGATGCGTTCCCGTACTTTGCCTCTATCTGATAGAAATTTACCTCCGCTTCTTAAGAAATGGCAGACTTCAGAATTTGGTACAGAAAGTACTGGAACATACCTAATGTTATTGGGCATTAATGAATTCTCTTCTGTTGTATATAATAAAAGATTAGACAATCACGGATCCGCTTAAGCAGCCTTTGCTTCTGTTTAGGTGCCTATCTTCTCAATTTACTCAATTTGTTGAAAAGTGAACATTGTTCTGATAAGGGCACAGTTGTAAGTCCAAAAGGAATGTAACTATCTGCTCTGACAGCCAGACTGCAATCAAATCAATTGAAGGTTCCAACTTTCGATTTAGTACCTCACCCAAGTGCCGCATATTCCTCACCTCGATGGCTAAGCATTTGAATTTCATATGTTATTGCCGAGACACTATGATATCCAGACAAATTTCGAAGACAATGAACTTGTCAGATGCGGCACCAAATCGCCAATCCCGACCGAGGGTGACATGCTCTCCATACCATAATCTGCAGTAGAACACACTCTTAAAAAATACAAACTGATTTTACAGATGAAATAATTACAAAATGTATACACTTGTCGCACACGCAGGTCTTTGAGGTCACTCCTCAATTCTCAACACGCCAAAACTTAATCTACCACAGTGCATATGGAATCCACGCCTTCAGCTTCTGCATCCCTCACAAGATGCAAGACCACTAGGATCGCGGCCATTAGTCTGCAGAATTGATAGACATATCGCATCTCCTCTACAACTGTTAAGCTCTCGCAAGAAAAAGAAATAATTGCTTTAAACAACTTTTTCGACAACCTTCTTGAGTTCAGTAGCATAAGTGTTGGACGCCTCGAAAGCTTCGTTGCCAGATGACAACGATTCGGGAATTCGGGAAAACAATAGGGAACTATCCGAACGTCGTCACTTGCTATTTCTCACTGACAACAGATCTTATCTAATCAAACCGTACCAACTAGTAGAAAGTGGTTGACAAATTGTAAAATTTCCATAGGGAGCGCAATTTTCTTTAATGTATGTAAGTTGTATGCTGTATGTAACTTGTAGATATTTCACATTTATGTCATAAGTCCTCGAATCCACTGTCCTTTGCCCTTAAAGTCTGCTTAAACGTTGTGTTCACACTACGTTCACTGATCTGTTTTTGCTGCTTCGCATAAGAATCCAGCGCACGGACCTGTGCGTGTACGGCTTTTCAAAGTATTTTCAATAAAAGAGATCTTCAAGATGCTCCTTATACTTGAGTATTATGATGGCAACCTATACGTAACACTGATTCAACATGAAGTCCACATGTTGTATTTTCTTTTTGAATGCCTTTTCTTGGCGGAAGGGCTTAAGAGTCAATGAACCTCGGCTCGGAAGATCTTAGGTATCGCCGAACCAAAGTCCGGAAGCATCTTGTTTTTGGGACGTCTTAAATAAAGACACTATGCAGGACAATCAAAAGGATGTTACTGCTCCAAGTAATATTCGCTATTACGATAATCCATCCCTTATCTTTTCGACATCGGCCGGGGCAAGGATTCTGGAGGCTCTATCCACCATACTCCCAACAGCCTCCGCCCGCAGCGGCGCTGATATGAACGATTCCTGCCACTCATTCTACGATACCCTCAGTAGACTGAGTTGGAAAACCGGAGAAAGAGGCGGAGAGCTCAGCCTGATACGCCTAATCTCCTGGCTCAGGGTCGGAAAGCTTGCCAGAGTGCCGCCTCTGATGGTGCGTCTCGGAAATCAGAAAAGGAGGAACGAGCCTCAAAAAATGCGGCATCTGGCCCAAACAAAGAAAGAGCCAAAAGAAAAGGATAAGAAAAATGTCTGCCACCGAGCGGCGCAAAGAGAAAAAGTCGTCCAAGGCGGGAGCGTCGAGACCGAACCTCTTCAGCAGCGAAGGCAAGGAGGATTAGGTTAGCAGAAGTATCACAAATCGAAGCTAGCCAATCCTCCGAAACTATAGCTGCCTCCTTTTCTGCTGGCTCCTGAAGCAAGAAATGAAAAAAGTCTGATAGCTCCTCATGCGCGCAAGATCCCCACGACACCGGAGTCGCACCCAGTACTGGCTACGGCGCGGATAGGCGGAAATTGAACTGCGCAGAAGAACCCGCCAGCAGACGTACACGCGCGTCAAACGAAAAACGAGATCCGCAGGCCTACAAGAAGGCTGCCATCTCTTCGGCGTTGCTCCGAATAGGGAAAGCTGGCCCTCCTTCGCCGCTGTAACCTACTGTGTAGTTCAACGGGAGACTTAAATTTTTTCACTGTTCCAAATTTCTCGTGATGGACAAGAAAGGTCTAGGACATGAGCTTGTTCACATGTTCACACGAGGCAGTGTCGTCGATCGCGCTCAAAAAGGCGAGCTGCCAAGACTATTCCTGCTATTTATGCAGTTGACATACAGCTCCTACCAGACCCCACAATACCCGTTGTGTGGTGAAACAATGTTTTGTTGGTTGGACGAAAACAGCGTTCCGTCAATGAGGCGTTTGCTGGCATTGAAGCGGAAACGGCAAAACTGGGTCTTGTGGTTAATGAGGGCAAAACAAAGTACGTGTTGTCAACAAGAAAGAACACACATTATCGACGTCTTGGACAAAGCATGGCACTAGGCCGCAGAAACTTTCAAGTAATCAAGGACTTCGTCTACCTCGGCTCCGCAGTAAATAGGGACAGCAACACCAGTACCGAAATCAAACGCAGAATCACTCTTCACAAACGCTTTTTTTTTGGGCTCATGAGACCATTTAGTAATAATGTCCTTTCTCGAAGGACTAAGCTCGCATCAACAACATCTTGATCATCCCAGTCCTACTCTATGGCGCGGACACGTGTACGTTACTAAAAGTTAATGAAAAAGCGCTTAATCTTTTTTAAAGAAAAGTTCTGCGTACTATTTTTGGTCCTGTGAAGATAGCATTTCGAGGAGAAAACTCAACGACAGGTTGTACGATTGCATGCGCCATGTCAAGAGCCTTATGATACAACACAAGTTGGCTAGACCATGTTTCGTTTATGAAAACCACTGTTTCGACCCAAAAAATGTCCGAATTCGAGCCATTAGGACAACGGAAAAAATGACTGCCAGGACTGAGATGGCGCACGCAAGTGAAAAAGGACTTCAGTAAATTTCGAGTGTGCAACTGGAGGCAGCTGACGGGAGATCGGCTGGTATTTTGGTTAAGGTCAATCCAGCCTGGACTGCAGTGCCACACGAAGAAGAGCAACAGCAACAACAAACGTTCAGAAATTTAAATTCCCATTCGACACATGCATTTTTGCATCAGATACGTTACATTGTAACCAAATTGCAATCTGCTGCAAATAATGTTGAAACATATCTCAATAAGTGGAAAATAAAATTAAATGCTTCAAAGACCCAGACGATCTTTTTTACCCGAAAAAGAAAAGCCTGCTTCTTACCTAGCGACAGAATAACCATAAATAACTTTGAAACAAATTGGAAGTCAAGTGACAAGTATCTTGGAGTACATCTTGATAAAACACTAACCTTTAATCTGCATGTACAGGAAATAATAAAAAAATTAGCCTAGCAATACGGATTGTATATCCGTTTATAAATCGGGAATCAAAATTGAGTAAGGCAAACAAGCTTGTTATTTTTAAAACAATATTTCAACCCATTATGTTTTATGGTTCCCCAGTTTGGGGAAAATGCGCCAAAACACACATACGCAAACTTCAAATTTTGCAGAATAAGCTATTCAAAATGATACTTAACTTGCCATGGCATTTTTCAACAGATGAGCTACATCAAATTTAAAATATAGAAAAGATTTCTATTAGACTGAATAAGTTATTTGAAAGGTATAGATGGTCTTGCAATCAATCTGACAATCACTTGATTACAAGCTTAATACATGAAATATAAGGCTTACTAATTACTTTGGCATACGCATGAAATTGTTTAATTTATTTTTTTTGCTCCTATAGTTACTTATTTATACACCATTATTTATATTTACCCATATATTTATTAATTAATTTATTTATTTGCTTATTTATTTTTATATTTAATTATTAATTTTTACTTATTTATTTATATTATTTGTTTATTTCTATATTTATTTATTTATTTATTTATTTATTTTTATATTTATTTATTAATTTTTACTTATTTATTTTTATTATTTATTTATTTATTTATTTATTTATAATATTTATTTATGTATAATTTATGTTATTTATTTATATATTCGTATATTTATGATTATTTATTTATTTACTTTAGTATATCTCTTATTTTTATTATTTATATATATATTCTTATTTTATTTATTCGTTATATTGAATATTTTGCTCTATATTTTTGTGTTTTAACATCTATGTGTTACCTATTTTCTAACACTTATATGCATATATATCTTTTTATTTACTATCCAGTTAAGAAAATAATCGATTTCCGTGAAATCAAGAAATACCATCAACACCTCCCCTTAATTTGTGACGTTTTAGAATTTGGACTTTCCTTTTTCTTTTGTTTTTTTTTTCTTTTTTTTTGTTTAAAAGAGATTTTTATTAATAGCATTTCCTCTTCGATAATTATATATTAGCACATTTAACTTGCCAATAAACATGTACATTGTCAGTAGTAAAATTCAGGATAACCAAATCTATGTAAATTGTGCAATAGTGTACTTAATGTAAAATTTATAAATTAATAAAAAAAAATGTAAGTTTCCATTCGTGATAAAACAATTATATGCAATTGATTTTGAAAAGATCCTGGATTACTATTTGACGCCTTTCAAGTTACTTATCATATCCTTTCTTGAACAGATGAACGTTTGTGCAAATAGGAATTTTCTGTCCATCCGACAAGGAGTTACAGACTAAACTTATTGACGGTTTACAGAGGAACCCTTGTTTTGTGCAATAAACTGGAATATGAATTGATTTATTGATATAAGCATTTCACGTCCTTCCATTCACTTACACTAAGTGCCATAAGTCTACGCTCATGTACGTGTGGTCCCTAAAAACTTTAATAAAATAACATAACCACTTTTTGTAATTTGTTTCTTTAATTAATAAGTAATAGGTAAATAAATAATAGGGTTTTATAGCAAATACATTTTTTAACACATACAGATTTTAATAAAAAAAAATATAGTTTTGATTTCAACTTAGAAAATATACAATTCAAAAGTCTATGCTCATAAAATAAAAGTTTTTCAAAAATCAATAATAATTAAAATTTATTTTGAATGAACATTTGTAATGAGTTGGATATCCACAACGTTTAAAAATTCTCTGCGCCTTTTTGGTACGATATACAGAATAGAAGGTAATGTACTTCTTTATCTGTCAAAATCCAGTGACGTCATCTGCCGACCCGTAACTTCCAATTGGGTGTAGAATTAGATTAGAAACTCGAAGTAGTGTTTGAATGTGTATCATTTGCGGCATTAATTAAATGAAAGTAATATGTTATTTTATAAACAATGAAATTATTTTTATTTTTCTTTTGTTTAATTATTTTTAGCGCATAAATATTTACAAAATATAAGTACATTTATTTGTTATTTTAAATTTCTATGAACGTATTCGAACTAATTTTCTTTTCAATTGCAATTCAATATGAAAAGAACTCTCACTAATTTTTTTATTTTCTATTCTTATTCTAAAGTACATCTTACACCTAAAAAAATACGCTTTAATAATAATGGGGTTCAAAGAACATTCAGAACTTAGACCTAACATATCATTAATATAATTAATTCCTGACATTTTAATTATTATAATCGTTAAGTGCCTTATCTAAATATTGAATTTCATCCATAATTGCTTGATTCGGCTTATGTAGCCCTGATTCATTTATCACGTCTGTCCAAGTCATTCCGATGTTTTCATCCACTCTCTCGGAATACATGTCTAGGAGACTACCTACCTTCGCATTGAACCGATTTAGTAGATACCCCGCCAGATATTCCAATATTCCCTATTGCATTGCACTCCTGCATAAGCATATGTAGCATATAATTCTTGAGAACTTGTGCGTGCAATGATTATTATTCATTCTAGAGCGATTTAATTTTAGTTTGCAGGTTTGATATTATATCCTGTAACTCCTGTTCTTTAGGTCTAAATATTTTACAACAATAGGAAATGTAATGCACATGAAAGAATTCAAACTTACGTTATTTGTTCCAAATTTTCTTCAACGATGTGGTCTTCCTCTACGATGTGGTCTTCTTCCTTGCTGAATTCATTCAGCAAAGATTGCACCATAGCTTGGTTATTTCGCCGTTGAATCGTTTCCTCCCTTTCAGCATTCAGTTCTTGTTTCTCAACGGACATAAAACCTGCACATGGAAGATCTTCTGAGGGTACTGCATCGTTTCTTAATATTCTGGCTTTTTTGGGAAAATAATTCAATAGTTCATGCCGTAAATTACGTACATACTGATCTTTATTAAAATGTTTTGAGCATATATACGAATTTTTTAAATTAAATTTATCTTTTCGTCCACACTTTGTTTGCCAAACTTTTGCCATTTTAGCATCTCACGGAAATGAAAAGAATCTTTTTTTTTTCACCATTATTTTCGTTGCTTTTACTTTGGTGCTTTTTCGTATTGTTGTTGCATCTAAATACTGCACAAATTGCCATTTTTAAATTAAACTTTCACTGAAAACTATTCACAACAGATTCAAAATACACTTTAAATACTTCGCACCAAGATAAATGTCAATTTCGGTTCGGCAGGTGACGTCAGTTGACAGAACGAGAGAAAAAAATTAATGACAGAAATCCCCTACCTTGTATTCTGTATATCGCGCTATTTGGCATGGTACTAACAAGCTAAGATGTATATACTTGTCCCATTCTTCTTTGATAACGTCTTTCAACATTGATTTGCTTGCAATTGAGTGTTTTCGAATATTACGTTCCAACAATGTAAACATATGCTCTATTGGATTCAAATCCGGTGACTGTGGAGGTGTCCGGAGTTGCTTAGCAACATTATAAAGTAGCCACAAGTTCCGCCGTATGTTTGGGGTCGTATTTTGTTGAAAGTAATATTCATTCTGTGGTCGCCGTGGCGTAGTGGGTAGAGTGCGACGCTCACACGCCGAAGGGTCTAGGTTCGACTCCCAGTTCAACACCAATTTTTCTAATATTTCACGGCACCACCTCTTTCGAGCTGCTGACAACACTCAAAGAGTAATAACTGTCTAAGAAAGCTTCTCAAATTTCACCGCTCGGAGTCGGCAAAAAACTGTAGGTCTACTCGTGAGAGAACAGTAGCGCGCACAACACGAGTAGTTGATGAGCAAGCTAGGCCCTGGTCCCCCTTTGGACTGTAGCGCCAACAACTATTATTTTTATTAATATTCATTCTCCAACCCCAACTTTCCAGCGCTATTTCGTAAATTTGCTTTCAAAATATCTAGATATCCGAATTTGTCCATTGTGGATTCATTGAACTGAACATTTCTAACTCCACTAGCAGCCCTGCACCCCCACATCGTTATTCCACTTCCTCCATGTTTTACTGTCGGAAGGAGATTACATTTGTCTAGCGCTGTGCCTGATTTTCCCCACACAATCTCCCGTCGTTTTATTCCAAAAATGCAGAACTTACTTTCGTCAGAAAATGAAACTCTCTGCCAATACTCTGGAGGCTTATTTACATAATCATTTGCAGAGGCAATGCGCATTTGTCGGGTTGTCAAAGAAATATATGGCTTCTTTCGAGCAACTCGACCATGATAGCCCGCTTTCCTTGAAATCCTTCTTGCTGTGGGAGCACTAATTTTTTATTTAACAATTGTTCGTCGGTTTTGGCCATATGAAGCGCAGTTATGCTAGAACTTGCTTTAATTTGCGACACAAAGCTCCATAAATCCATCTGGGTCAATTTTGGAGGTGGGCCTGGGCTTGGAAATTATTACTCCTGTTCTTTGACCTTCGCTGTGAAGTTTTATCATGATTTTCTGCAGCCTGCGTCTATTTCTTTTCGTTGAGCGGACGTTGTTCATAAACACCAAAAGCCCCCAACAATTACAATGGAATTATAATTTACTTTGTATTTCTACTAAATAACTACACTTTTGCTTAAAATATTTATGTATATTGCGTATGCAGAGGAAAAACCTTTGAAACAGACTGATGAGCGAGAGTAATTAAAAGTACTGTTATCTTCGTCGGCGTCTGTGTTTCGTGCAGGATTTGTGGCGCCGGTATCCTTTGTTGATGTACTTTGTTCCGAAACTGGAAGTCCTTGAGCAACCCACACACAAGACGTTTGCATATAACAAATTCAAAAAATAATTTAACGCCCATCACAAAAATGTCATAAAAATTAGAAAGTCATGCACCGTGATTGGCTATGCCAGCCAATAAAACCTACTTAGCGATTCGATCATTTATCGTCCCACTTACTTGGAACAATCAATTAATTAGTCGAAAGTACCGATCGCAGTGTAAACACTTTCCCAAGAATGCCAAGCAGATATCTGAGTCTTTTGTTCTTCCAGAGCTGCAAGCTCCTAATGCACACATTCGTCATTGCTATCCATTAAACATCTTTGTAGTGCCACCAGCCGCCGATGCCACGATCAACTTGGCACAGGCGCCTACGATGCGAATGCCAGCCATCAATTTGGGGCATGCGTAGCCGATTGGATAATCAAATTAACACCCCCCGTCTTAAATATAAGTCACCTCGCCTGCTTATGTATGTGACAGGTTAAGTGCTGGGCATATTTTTCAGCGAGAGATATTCAAATTAATTTTCGAAAAATGACGTTCATTAGCACGTTGGCTAATCGAAGTTATTAGACTGGTCCATGATCGTCCAATCATCGTCAATGGAACAGAATCACATGCTATTGGTGATAATAGTGGCACATCACGCCCGGAACAAGGCGCTTTTAGAACTAATCAACTTGATTAGTATTTTTCGTTTCAGTAGCGCTATTATGCCTCTAATTGCTCTGCAAACAAACAATTACGGTGCGGCGAACTAGGACGCGACGAGTGGCGAACGAGTGGAGCAAGTGAAGCAAATCCTTTTGCAAGCATGAGCATGCACATCGCCAAGCCGCCATTTAATTTTCCCTGGTTCGTGGCATAATAGCCCCAACTGCGCCTCATTAGTTCAATTGCAGGCGAAGACCGTCCATCGAAGCGGGAGAGAAAGAGTGAGAGCGCACGCAGCGCGAGCACTGCTGACCAATCGGATGGGGAATAACCGTGGCAGAGCGACGGCGAACCACACTAACGATACTAATGACTCTTCTCAACAGCGCCCATGGCGGTAGATCTCCAGCGCGACCACATGGGGATTCCAGTTCCATGATTGGCTGCAACAAGCACACGATCAGATGGGAATCGGCGCGAGATCAAAGAATCTGCGGCGGTGTGGTGGGTCCTCACTTTGGTCGGTAATCCATTAGGAGTGCTACGCATATTCCCGCGGACTCGCACAGAGGCGTAAGAGGATAAGCCCCCGGATTCGGAGCCGACCGAAGGTGGGAGCAGACGTAAAGTCCAACTAATTAACTTGATTGGTGCGAACGCTTTCACATTCCATCGAAGCTCACCATTATTAGGTGTCCCCACCGCTCTGCTGTCCTCAGTGCCCATATTCAGCGTCTGTCCAGCCACACAGAAGTGCTAATTGATACCCCAAATGGTTCTGTGAGTGGTGCTATACTGCCACCTCGTACGGTTTCATTATTCTCCAGGTGATAATTAAAAGCGTTTTCTTGTCTTCCCCTTATCGCGCGCAGTTTCCTCTCAATTGTGGGGAGCTATGGGACGAAAATAAGCGGGTTTTATTAATTAATGCCACATGGTTATATTGGGTTTTACCCGACTTCTCGTCCAGCCAATTGATTCAATCAATTTGAATTAAACTACGAGATTCACTAATGGAGGCACTAATTGCGGTTTCTCTTTTATTGGTGCAGTTGGTGCGTAGGATCCTTAGGGCTTCGTAGGAGTACTGCTGCGTCGTTGGGCTGAGGGATTGCAGGGAATGTTTACGGGTGAGACTTTTCACTGGCTAGTGTCAATCGGTGACAGGTTTTCAACTTTAAAATGAAGCTGACCGAATATCGGGGTCAGAGTCATAAACTCTTAAGTGAGGTAGCTGATTGAGACTAAAGTGTGGTAACGGTGACCTGATGGCTGGAAGCTTTCAGTAGGGGCGCGAGCATGTTACTTTCTAAACATGTAAAATCGTGAAAAATCAATTAACGTGTTCAATTCGGACCTTAATGGGTGGGCCTAAGCATCGATTGAAGGCCTACATGGCAGGATAATTCGCCACAGAATAACATATAAGTCCCCCCCTAAAGAAATAAGTCCCCAGACTACCTACATCTGTATTTTGCGCTAGGAAGAATCGATTCATTGTCCAGTATGTTTCCGTATGGGTCCGAAAAACAGTACATGGGCGAGAAGTGAGGATCTTCTACTTTTTCCTTTGGCCGACGCCACTGTCCGGTGTGGACTTTGGAACTCAATGCCATATTGGTTCAGTCCCGTTTTAAGTTTCAAATCACCAACGGGGTGGATGCGGGCGTTTTTCACTTGTGATCGCTGCTTAATTTGTTGAATTGACCCAACCACCGAGATTAGCACTTCGTATGGCCTTACCCTCCTAGGAGGCTGGGCCAGCAATTCAGGAAAGGACCAGAGTTTGCAGCAACCACTTCTGTGCTGGGGGGTTTTTTACCCAGCGATTCAATGTGCATCGAACTTCGCCGAAGTTATACGTCTTGTACTCCACTCCGATCTATTGTCGGAAGTATAAGTTCTGATGGCCGACATCCATGATCACAGTCTGTGCTTAGGTAATTGTTAGCTTTAAGCGATGTCTGACAAAGTGGATAGTCTGCCACATAGCTTTTAATAATAATTGATGGCGCTAAAGTCCACAGGGGGACCAGGGCCTAGCTTGCTCATCAACTACTTGTGTTGTGCGCGCTACTGTTCTCTCACGAGTAGAAGGGACCTACAGTTTATTGCCGACTCCGAAGGGCGAAGTTTGAGAAGCTTTCTTAGACAGTAATTACTCTTTGAGTGTTGTCAACAGCTCGAAAGAGGTGGTGCCGTGAAAAAATTCGATGTGTTCAACCGGAAATCGAACCTAGACCTTCGGCGTGTGAGTGTCGCACTCTACTCACTACGCCACGGCGGCCACATAGCTTTTATGATACTAAAATAAATGAAGCTAAAAAGACTTCTTCGTGAGCAAAACCCCAAAAATGGGAAAAATTTCTCCATATCCTCGGTCAACTGAATTTATCGTAAAAGCTATATATATATACTATACTACAAAAACATACCAACGGTGGTACCGATTTTTTATAAATCGTTTCCGACTCACCTGTGTGTTGTTACAGATGGAAAACTAGCTCATTCATTATCGCTTTTCAAACTGCCACAAATAAAAAGAAGAACTTGATACGTTGTCTTTTAACTTTGAAAAAAACGAAATTTCTACACTCTGTTTGTCGTTGGGCAAATTTGCTGTTTTTTTTTTTTTGTAATAGACGGTTCTCGGGATTATTCTATAAATATGTAGCTCTACAGGTTATCTAACGTTATTCAGTGTGGATATTGATCTACGACTTCGTGGCACAGGATAACTAGTGCATAAAAAGTCAATAGACGACGTTCGTGCTTATTTATTAGTAAGAACAGACATTTCCATTAATTACAAAGTACAACATCTTCGAAGTGATTATTTTCGCTATCTTCCCAGAAGCGCATTCTGTCATCGCAATTTTTCAAAACCCCTGTTCGCTTCGATGATAATGGCCTACGATGCCCAAAGTTATAAACATTTTAATGTGTTGGAATCGTTTTGAAATTGTTGGCTTGATAGCGTTCCTGAATCCATGAATCGGAAGGAACAAATCGTAAATGTAGCCAATTGACTAACGTCTTATAGCAAGATTCGAGAACTATGAGCACATACGATTATTTATGCGTAGACTAGCAAACAATCTGTATCAATCAGACGTCGTATACTCCATTTAATGAAAACCAAGTTTTTAACCAGAACAATGTTACAAGCTCCATTTGCGAAGAGAAATGCAACAGTGCCACACTGCGCAATAGACGCTCACTCTTAACGCGTGTATTGACTTCTATAAAATAACACTTTCGAGGCGCTGTATCAGGGGCGTAGTAAAAAGATGAAAATAATCACTCAATAAGTCCCGGGACTATCCAATAAAAACACATTTGCTAGACAAAATTAAACTTTATACATTGACGCCGCTCTAACATTTACCTATTTTATAGAACGATTTATCTTTGGCCTGAAAATAGGCTTAAGATTCGCCAATCACCGAGCATCTTTTTGAGGTTTAAAAAGACGTAGAAGCCACTGTATGCATGATCTGAAAAATACAGTCGGTACGGAAGCAATTCAAGACGAAATTTATGTAATTTGGTAGCCAGAAACTTGTGACATGGTGCATTGGCTTGGTAAAGGAGAATATTTTTTTCTTCATATGGGACCGTGTTTTTCCATCTTCCCTGAAACACGCCAGTAATGTCATGTAGTTTTCGTTGATCCTTTTGCCTTTCTCAAGATAGTCAATGAATAAAATTCCGTGAGCATCCGAAAATATGGGTGCCATAACCATGGCATCCGACTCTTGTGTTTTTGAACGCAGTGGTCGTGGTCCTGCGGCTGCTTTCCCCTCCTCTGACTACCGACTTGACATTGGAGTGTATTGCTGGATCCATGTTTCAGTCATTGTGACATACCGATACAAAAATTTATATTTATTCTGGTAAACGAACTGCAAACAGCTCTCAGAACTATCGACACGTTGTTGTTTTTGGTCCATTGTGAGCAAACGCGGCACCCATTTCGAAGACAGCATTCTCATAGAAAAATACTCATGCAAAACAGTACACACACTGCATTTAGATATCTTTAACGTGTCAGCTATCTCACACAAATTCATTTTGCGGTTTTCCAAACCAATTTGTGTAGTTTTTTGACGTTTCAGGTGTAACCGGCCTGATTGTCCCTCCAGAGCGTTAAGCATCGTTGGTGTATGAACGGCCACGTTTAAATTTAGAACACCACCAACAAATAGATGTTCTTGATGGAGCAGAGTCCCTTTAACAATATTCATGACATTGCTGAGCTTGCCCCGTACAACACATGAAATTCTGTTTTTCAAATCGCGTCACTTGAAACACTGTAACTTGTAATCTAACAATGAGATTATCATGACAATTTGACATGTATCATTTGAATGATTGTACTTCCAAAAAATAATATCGTTTTTTGTTAACGGCGCCCTGTATATGTTGGTTCCGTGACTTGTTGAGTGATGTGTTACCACTTTTCATCAATCAAATCATCGTTGGCCAGTTAAGCTACCCACCTCGCAAAGTCCTCAATTTCGTTGTCAATTGAACCTTGTAAGCCAATAACCCGTGCCAAAATTCATCAAGCTGCTGTGTGAAATCTAAGCTGCGAAAATCGAACACAACTTTGCGCGTCACAGAGCAGCTACATTGATAATTTATGCGAACTATATGACAACAGTTGTTGGCCAAACACGTCCCAAGCAAATCCCAACATGTTGCTATATCCTTCAGCCAACTTTCCTTCCATTTCCACATTTATTGAGGGACTCATTTTTTCTTTGTGAAATTTTAATTTACTTCGAGACATTAACCAGAAACAAATTAAATGCAAAGAACCAAACATGAAACTTATCTAGAATTATGCGTTTGTACGGGGTGTTTGATTTACTTTTATTTGTTCGTCTAATCCAACGAATGACGCGGGCCTGACTGACACGATTAGGCCTGACTGACACAGCGAGACTCATCATCTGGGAAAAGCCGGAACTTCAGGATAGTGTTATTTAACTGAACGGCAGTAAATTGCAACGGATAAGATAAGGACTTCCTTGTGTGGAACCAGCAAAGAAAATAGTTTTAGTTTCCTAAAAGAAGGTATTACAAATTTTAAGTACTCTCATAATTAACAAGCAGCAAATAAAACTCGTGGTCGCCGTGGCGTAGTGGGTAGAGTGCGACGCTCACACGCCGAAGGGTCTAGGTTCGATGCCCAGCTCAACACCAATTTTTCTAATATTTCACGGCACCACCTCTTTCGAGCTGCTGACAACACTCAGAGAGTAATAACTGTCTAAGAAAGCTTTTCAAATTTCGCCGTTCGGAGTCGGCAAAAAACTGTAGGTCCCTTCTACTCGTGAGAGAACAGTAGCGCGCACAACACGAGTAGTTGATGAGCAAGCTAGGCCCTGGTCCCCCTTTGGACTGTAGCGCCAACAATTATTATTATTAAATAAAACTCGACACTTGGTGCCGTTGTTTAAGGAGCATTACACTTCAGCACATGGATGCCTGAAAGCGCAAAATACCCAACAAGAAGTGCTGTCACCAACGGAGTGGCAGCTGTATCACTTCTTCAACCAACCAGCGAACTGAAAATGGCAGTGGAAAACATTTGCCACAAAGATATACCCCGATACAGAGACGGGCGCAGGTAACACGTCCCTCGCAATCCCCTTCCGTTGAGCCCACACTTTTATTCATTAGTTTTATGTCATAAATTCTCTCAAATTGAAATTGTGTTCAATAAAGAATTCGCTTGGGAACAAAACCTTGCAAGGAGGCATAATTACGTTGTGGTGCAAATGTTCTCTCATTATGCCGCGTGTGCACAGATCATGAAATTTCCATGAATATTAAATCCATGTTTTGCTCCCAAGGTGTTTTGTAAGCTCAACTCCTAGTCATTCTTCACGCTACACAAACTTCCAAGTGATTAACATGCCATTTCGACGTGGAACCGTGTGCTCTGTGGTTAAATTTCTTGTTAGGCAAATTTGAAGTCACGCAGTTGCCCCACGAACCATGTAATCCCATCTGCCAACCGCAAAACTTCTCATTTTCCTTACATGCCCACGTATGTCGGAACCAATTACTCGGCCAACAGCTTACATCACATTCCGAAGAAGCCACCCACCCCCAACCGGTATCCATCATCCGTGTAAAATGAGACCAATCTCCGCGACTGGAATCGAAACCAAAAATAATTGGAACACATTTATCCAATTCCAATCCAATAAAAAATATTAAATAATTAAACCGAGACCCACACACGGTGTGGGTTTCATGCCGCACACATTCGCCCCATCCCAGCGCACCGCCAAATCGTTACATGATCCACCAGAGCACACGTGTGTGCGCTTTACTTGCTTGCAATTAATTTAATCCCTGCCAGGCAAAAAACCCTCCAACAAAGCCGAGTCCCATAAAAAAATAAATAAACAGATTATTTTCTCGTCGTTAATTCGGAACGTGTTGTTAAATCGATCGCCCCCCAACGGCAGCAACAACAACGGCAGAAGCACAAGGGCGACCAATCAAATTGAATTCGCCGGCCACAAAGTCGCTTGTTTGCGCAACATAAAATTGAATTACGCCGGATGTGGCTTTATGACACAACACCCTGTAGCCCGGGCGCAGAATGACGGTGAGAGACAGAGAGAGGGAGAGATGGTGAGATGAGAGTTTGCCCCCCTCAAACAATGGGAGAAAATCCTAAAACAAATTCCATTTGGATCCAACCGACCGAATGATTCGAGGGTGACGACAACGACCGCTCTGCCAAAGGGCGACCGAAAATAGACAACGAAACGGAAAACCTGACGTGAATAAATAAGGACTACGGGCTGTATAGCAGGGATGATTTTTCGCATCAAGACCTTCCAATCGCCGCCTAATGCGGATAAATGATCTGACAATTACGGCCAGCAGAAGACGTTTCGAGGTGTCAGTCATTCAGTTTTGTGGCCACCATTATCCTGGCAGATGAGCCTGCTGGTTTTGTATGCTCAACGGTCTGGGGGGGATGTTGTATGTATATACACAGGCGCACATACAAAGTGTGAACTGGAAGGACTTCTGGTCGCAGTGTGTACAAATGGTGATGTTGACATATTTAGGGATGTTTTATTGGCTATGAAGCGAGGAATCCTGTTTCCCGGGATGTTGATTGACGCGTACATGGGTGCTGTGTGTGTACAGCGGAGCTCAGGAGGGGTTGAAGGATTTAATTTGTTTCAATTGAGAGTTCCGGGCGGAACGTGGAAGTATGTCGCTCATTGTTTTTCATCTGTCAACACAAATTAATGTATGGGGTTGAGTTGCTTGTAGAGAACTCCCGAGAGAGGGGTAGAGTTGGTTGGAAAGTATTGCCTATAAGCGAGGGGCTGCTAGTTTTGATGAAACCAAAATGTCGTCTTCTTATTTAAGCCCTTAGAGAGTGAGATGTTCTAAATTTAAGTTTCGCTGCCTATGGTAAATAAATCGCAAGTGCATTTAACGAATTAATCTGTTAAAACTGCAATTTCATTTTGGCAGACGTGGACAAGGGTGAATTGTGGGGGATTCTTCATGCCAAATGCTCTAAATACTATCAAAGGTGCTTTAGAATATCAAAATTTTAAGTGTTCCCAAAACTTCAACTTTTCGCTGTTGAATGCTGAAAAGTAAACATTACTACGGTCCACGAAACATGGTTGTATGAAAATTAGGAGAAGATGAAAAAGTTTAACTACTTCTGAGGCCAGAGTGGTAGATCGAACTTAGCTTCTTGTGAAGCTCTCATTCGGGACTGGTTTAGACCAACTGTGTTTTTTTTTTATAATTGACGCGTGCAAAAGGGGTTGCGAGTACCCTTAAGTGACCGGATCAAGTCACAGCACGGGCCGAAGGTATAGAGGAAGAGAGGGAGAGGAGGTACCGATGCACGTTGGTTTTAAATGCCAATGGATTGTAATGAGGAGGAAAAATCGAGCTGGGAAGAGCATTCCAGATTCGTGTAGTGCGGCTAAAGAACGAGTCTCTGAATTTGACTGTACGTCCGAAAGAGGGCTTGAGGGTGAATTGATGGGCATTCCTAGCGAGGCATGTATTGCGGGTGAATTCTTGAAGGGGAGGAATGCAACTGGCTAATTCGTCTGAGCATTTCTTGTTGAAATAGCGGTAAAAAAGTGACAATGACGCGACATTACGCCGGTGTTCTAACGAGTCAATCGACTTCGCAATATTACTGTCACCTATAAGTTTTATCGCTCGCTTTTGAATTCTATCCAGCAGGTGCAGGGAGGTCTTAGAAGCACCTGACCAGATAGGAGCGTTATACTCAAGTTTTGGGCGTATGTATGCCTTGTATATTGTAGCCAGATTAGAGGGGGTGAAGTACTTCTTGCATCGTTTAAGCAAACCTAGACATTTCGCAGCATTTTTGGCGACCTCAAATATGTGATCGTTCCAACTAATTGTTGGTTTGATACACATACCGAGGATGGAAAGACTTTCGGTTTCAACAACGCAAGTGCCGTTCATGGATAACGGCTGATTATTTTGTGATCGCTTTAACGACAGTAGACAGCACTGTGTTTTGGAAGCATTAAATTCCACTCTATTCTTATTTCCCCAATCGATTATGCGTGTTGGTCTTGAATACAAAAATCCACATCAAAGATGCATTGCTGATCCTCTCCAACAGAGGTCATGAAACACAGATCCCTCTGGATGGGAGGAAAGGACATTTTTCTAAATGTCATATGCAATTAAAGCCTCCACCGCGAATCTGATGATGATCTTAAAATAGGGACAGGATATTTTACGTTGTTGTTATTTTAATGCATTTTTATTTCTATTAATTCCTTGTGATGTGGCCGCCGTGGCGTAGTGGGTAGAGTGTGACGCTCACGCTCCGAAGGGTCTAGCTTCGATTCCCAGCTGAACAACTCGAATTTTTCACGGCACCACCTCTTTCGAGCTGTTGACAACACTCAAAGAGTAATAACTGTCTAAGAAAGCTTCTCAAATTTCGTCGTTCGGAGTCGGCAAAAAACTGTAGGTCCCTTCTACTCGTGAGAGAATAGTAGCGCGCACAACACGAGTAGTTGATGAGCAAGCTAGGCCCTGGTCCCTCTCTGGACTGTAGCGCCAACAATTATATTATTATCGAATGTCCGTCTAATTCATAAGCTCTCTTTGTAACTATCTCTGAATAGACAGAAGATCTAATTTGTCTGACATCGTGGTTGGGATTCGTGGCAATCGTTAAGAAGTTAATGAGGGAGATTCGAAAGCCTAAAGCTGCTCAATATCTATGAGAACAAAGGTATTCTCCAACGAAACACTCTTCCACTTCCAAGACGGTAGAGATTAACGATTAGCCATTCCTTTGGCGTGATAAGCACTAAACGGTTTTAGGGGTCCCTAAATCCGTTTAGTACTTAGCAAGCAGGCAACATTTGTTTTCCTATAATGAAATTAACTTTGAGGCTGATCGTGCTTGAGGGTCGCAGTGTGGATACGAGTAGGTTGCAGGATGAATTTGTCCTAAGTACTGTCCACAGTGTAGTATGTACGTACATATTTATATTATTCGTATCAAATATTGTTCACTGAAAAGTGAAAACGACACCATATGTGAGTGTTCGTAATAAACACTTCTTTTCGCAATCAGACGAAGAGAATGACATATTAAGAACTGCGTGTAAATTATATAGACAAATTTCCTTTGGATCACTTTCATTTTGAATTTTGGGATCCATTTTTAAGTACATCTGTTTAGGAGGGGTCACAATTCAGACAAGGCGGCGCACTGTCGTGTGACTTCTTAAATATCATCCTCGTAAAGATAGTGCGTAACTCACAAGTCAACACCAGAGGCACGATCTTCCAAAAGTCAGTTCAATTGCCAGCTTACGCTGATGACATTGGCGGGATTGGACAACCCTCGGCTCCGCGGTAAATAGGGACAACAACACCAGTACCGATATCAAACGCGGAATTACTATTGCCAATCGTTGTTTCTCAAAAGGCAATTGAGTAATAAGGCCCTCTCTCGAAGGACTAAGCTCGCTTTATATATCAGCTTGGTTATCTCAGTCCTACTTTATGGCGCGGACGTAACTAGAGGCGGATGAGGAAGTCGTTAGTCTTTTCGAGAGAAAAGATTTGCGTGCGATTTTTGGTCCTGTTTGCGTTGATGGCATCTGGAGGAGAAGACTTAACGACGAATTCTATGGGCTGTACAGCGACATACGGCTGGTCAGGCGTTTTCGGATACAACGGATGGCTAGACCATGTAGAGCATATGGACACCACTGCTCCGACCCAAAAAGTCTTCGAATCTGTGCCATTGGGATAGCGCAACAGGGGACGGCCTAGGTTAAGATGGTGCACACAAGTAAAGAAGGACCCCAACCAATTTGGAGTGCGCAACTGGAGGCAACTAGCAAAAGATCGTGCTGGCTAGAGAAGCATGTTGGGTGAGGGCTAAGTCCGCTCCAGACTGTAGCGGCAGAAGAAGAAGAAAGAAAGAAAAGAAGCTGCTACACTCTGCAGGATGTATTTCAGAATAATAGGAACTCGGGTTTATCAACGGATTAAGCATAAAGTAGCTCATGCTCCTAACATTACAGACCTAAAGCAAATAACCGTAACATGCCTTCACAGAACGAATTTTCTGTTCATTTCAAAATTCTGATAGTTTTTTATATTTTAAAGCCATTGGTTAATTTGGCAAGGTTTTATGATCAAAATCTTGACAGACCACCACTGGCATGCCGCTGCGTAATGAAATGCCTTGTGCCTGACTCTTGTTGACAATGATTGAAAACTTGTCGTTTTTTTAATGAGCGACAATTTCATTGCATTTATTTATTTTTCGTGGACTTTTGCGTCCTGCAATCAAATTTAGAAAATAAGGTTATCAAAGTAGCTTCAGACTTATTTGATTTCTGCCAAGTAGAACACATTCCCTCACATCAAAAGTTTGTCCCTTGTCACGAGATCTAGTCTAAGATCCAGAATTCTATCACATTTCCCAAAGGTATACGTCTAAGAAGCAGTTAATTGCGTCCAATCATCAAAATGTCCTTCTTTCCGTTTTCTCCATTTCTCAGAAGCAACTGATCATGAATTCACAGAGCCGCTTGTCAATTGCGACCACACCCAGATGTGCAAAAGTTCACGCAGACATTATTCATTCAGCAGAAGTCAGTTTGTCTCAGTGGGACACTTCTGCGGGGCTTACAAGGCCCAATCACCTCCGCAATTTACCTTGGCTCGGCTAAATGACACCAATCATACTGAACGTTCATGTCTTTCATGCCCTCTGTCATTCTTATGTCACATTTGTGGTTCGTTCCCATTGCTCATCGCAGTGTCACGTATGATGTGCGGCAAAGTGTACCATGGGGTGGGGCGGGAGGGCGACTTGCGGTTCGATATACACCGGCCCTAATCACATACAATTAACCTAAAAAGTAATTACGTTCAATTACGCTTCCCATCTCCGTCGCCCCCCGGGGGGAAGGAGCGGGCCGGCCGGTGCGGACACAAGACCAAAGAAACGGAATCACTTAATAACGTTGCGGTCATCATTTCAACTTACTCGGTTATCAACGGATTGTGTCCCTAATTAGGGGGAAATTTTGTCACTCAACATGAGCCGTGCGGTAGTTTCGAAATTTCGGTGCGACGACTCCCCACGGGCAGGCACACAGAAGCATACCACCCAGCAAGAGTGCTTGTGCGTGAAGTGGCGCAGCCGCGAATGGGCGAGAATTAAGAGGATTCACGATAGATCCGCAACGACGGCAATGACAATGACGACGACGACATCAGGAACGGTGGCAGCGGCAGCGACGACGGCAACCACTACCACGATAAGCTTGCGAAGCATAAAGGTAATTAGATGCCAGCAGCCGCATCGGCTGCTGTTCAGCGAGATCTCCGTGTACGCTGTGCGGTTGTACAGTGAGGAGATGCTGTGTGTATGTATGTAATTACCACCTGGAAGCGCGGCGCGGTGAGGCTTTGATGTTTCGCCGGCCAGCTTGCCAACCGTCCAATCCATCGATTTTTAACGCGGAGCTGACATTAATGGGCTTTGGGTGTAAGTAATGAGATAAGTCGTGCCAACTGCCGAGAGTTATGACAGTTACTCTTTGTTATTGTTGTCGTCGTCGTCGTTGAAGTTGAGGTTGTTGTTGTTATTGGTAGTGATGCCGCCAGTGCTGCTGAATCTCCCCACAACGACGCGGTGGTGGTTTTACGATGTTGGAGGTGTCGGTACAGCGCCGCGATGATGATCTACAACTAAGTACACCTTGTGCGAAGGACTTGATTGCGCAACAGCGATGGTGGTCAAGCGTTGTCATCAAGTACATCTCCTTGATTCTGATGATTCGGGGGGCATGATGGTTACCTCCGGGAAGCTCGGATTTGTCCTGCTAGGGGATGTGTGGGTTCGCATCCCCTCTGCACAATAAAAGCTGCACCTGCAGGACTTCCTCAGCACGAGACTTTTTTATCCTCTTCAAATATTTAATAACGAAAGAGTAATAAATTATCGCCGGCTAATAAACTGCATCCCCCTCTGCCACTCTCGAGCACCGGCAATGAACTCTCCTCTCAAGTGCAAATAATCGAATTATCCACGGACACTTGTTCCCAAATGAAACAGGTTTTCACGGCTTTCCAGGCACCCGTAAAACATGCGAAGCGCGCAAAAATCTCGAGAGCAAGTCACTGCATTAGTTCCGGCAAATATTGCCCCTTAATATGGGGTGCGGAAGTGCTCGCTCGCACCTAAGGACATCCACAGCCATTAGTGCGGTACACTATAACCATGACTTGGCGGTAATGTGACAACGGCCGTAAGGTGGTGGTGCGCTTGAGTAATGAATGGCGAGAAGATGAATTTTCCAAGTGAACAGGCTCCAATTCAATTTGTCAAATGTCATAAATGTTTATAGGGCTTGAGATCGGGCGGTGTTCTTAATAGTGTGTGGGGCGGTACTTGGGCAGGATCGACTTCGTTTTAATGCTTCTGAGGTGATGCATTTAAATGAATTTGTTTACTTTCATTACTGAGGGTGTTTTCGGATGAATTAGGGGGAAAGTGGATGTGACGGGCGGTCCGAGGGAATTTAATTGGTTTTCGTTGACGGTCGAAATGAATGTGCGTTGGACTGCGTAGATTTGAATTCGTCAAACTATTCTCGCAATTGAATTGGGAGAAGAATTTGTGAATTAATTGAGATTTGTGTTCCAAAATTCAGTTTTATAGGGAGAAGGGGTGTCTTTTCGTTTATCTTGTTTATCGCCTACGTGTGCCTTAGCAAGACAACTGCGACAGAAAATTCCGGAAAACTTGAATATAAATTATTGTGGTGTCTTAATAATAATTTAATTGTTTGGCACGACAGTCCGCAGGGGGACCAGGGCCTAGCTTGCTCATCAACTACCCGTGTTGTGCGCACTACTGTTCTCTCACGAGCAGAAGGGACGGACCTACAGTTTTTTGCCGACTCCGAACGGCCAAATTTGAGAAGCTTTCTTAGACAGTTATTACTCTTTAACTGTTGTCAACAGCTCGAAAGAGGTGGTGCCGTGAAAAATTCGAAAAATTGGTGTTGAACTGGGAATCGAACCTAGACCCTTCGGCGTGTGAGCGTCGCACTCTACCCACTACGCCACGGCGGCCACTTTGTCTTAATACGTTTGCCAATTGCTGCTTCTATGTCCCCCCACAGACAGTTGAGTAAAGGAGCCGTTTCTCAGAAGTCGAGCTTCCTTTGAAAATCTTGATCCCTTCAGTGATCTATTGGACAAAAGGTTAAACGTTATTAGAGACATTAATATTTTTGGAAAGAGTTCTGCAGACGTCGCCTAGATCGGTTTTCGCTGATTGCGTATAGATTTCATAGTACTTACGTCGTACAACGGCATACGCCTGGTCTAGTAACAGCTTAACTGGCAAACGAGACATTAGGGAAAGGAAATAGTCCGCGTCTGGTGGAATAGGAAACTAACCAACATTTTAAACTAAGCTGGAGGCAACTAGTGTGAAATCTTGCTGGCTAGTGTGGAGAGCCACATCGTATGTAGTACAACAAAGCTTTCGACAATCCCTGCTTCAATAAGAAGGTCCTGACACTCCAAAAATAATGATCACGCTCAATACACATTAAAAGAGCCTTCGTAAAGAAGGATTGCGAAAAAGGATGCTTATTGTAAATTGTGAGCCAAGGAGCTTGGCATCGATTGGTTTTGTTATTGTGATGAGCCGAAGTTTAAGTAACACCTTCTGTGTCTACGACTCCCCAAAAGATAGGACCTTAGCTTTCATATTATTATATAAGCAATTGGGATGCTAAGTGACTAATAGGCTAAATGACATTTCAAATAACCTCTGAAAATTCTGTTGACGTGAAGAACAAAAAGAAACTGCACAATATATGACTAACATACGTACCTTACTTAACACTCCGAACTGTGCTTACACTTCTTAGATGTAAGACATTTGTTCAAAACCTGTTCAATAGTTCGCAAGCCCACAAAATCACTTCCTCTGCAGATTTGCTAGGTTTCATCGTGGGTTACAAGACCCTAGGCGTGCAGTCAGAATAGAAATCTGCATTCAACAGCAATCTTAATCATTGTCACAGGAGACCGGGTTGGCGAAAACTACAAGAATAACACTTAGTCCCTAATTCTTCTTAGATTCAGTCTTGACCAATTTTGGTCCTTCTTCAAAACGTATATGTCTAGTTTGTTTCTTCCTATCTTAATGAACAGAAGAGTAAAGTCTGGATTTTACTTTCCTACAGCAAATTAGCGTTTTGTCTTTGTACAATTACGCAAAGTTGGCCGGTAATCAGTCCTGGCACGTTTCCCTTTATTCCGCTGTACGTTTATCTCCACCTTAGCCCACCACTCAAGGAAAATGATACTGATTGAGTGAGTGAATCGTTCATCTTATAAAAAGTATTCAATAAATCTCCTCGCATCGCGTCAAGTCAAGTAACGTGATGTATTGCAGGATCTCTTGCAGCGTCAACCAGCCAGCGCCAAGTGAAAGAAGTGGAACCATCACTAATGTGTAACCTCCATTGCAAGCCGCCAGCAAGCAAACAAACAAACCACGGCACAAGGCAAAAACTAATGCGACGATGCCGGGAGAGCCCTACCGCGTCGATGCACGATCAAATGCCCATAAATCTAAAGACTGTTGTTATCATCATCTTCATTATCAACATCATCATCATCATTTTCCATGCGCCATGCGGCCACCGTGGCCGCTGCCATGTGGGGATCATCATCATCACGGATGATGGTGCAATTTTAGATCAGTGCCGTAGCTAAAGGCGATGACGCGCGCCCACATCTCTGTCGGACAGGAGGGGGATTTGGGGCTCCATACAGGTACCAGTACCAGTGCGGATCATTTGATACTGTGGAGTGAAAACCTAATTGGGATAACAAAGACTCAAAGGAACCGCCAATAAAATCGAACGGAATACGGCTCCTGCACCAGCAAATAACTCTATCGATTGATATGGGGTTGTTTGGCTCATGCTCGTAGCGTACACCCGCGCGTATAATATCTCACCGTGGGAGGTCGATGGCACACTGGAAGTAATTTGATTTGTGAGTCGTGGTTAGTTTTTTTTCCATTTGCTATTATTTGGCAGTATTGATGATCATCATGCTTTGAATTAAGAAATTTCTTGAATGGGTGTTTTGGCCAGAAGAGACTTTGCTATGCAAATGGAATCGATTGCGCACTGAAAAAAATTGCTAGAAGGTACAAGAAAATATTTTTCGCATTGTTGGAAAATTTAGAATTTTTTAAAAAATTCTTGACCTATATACGCTAGTAGAAAAGAATGTGTCTCTGATTGCTAAGCATGGAAACTACAAATGTGAGTTACACTCACACATATATGGTTTCGTTAGTCGTCAGAAAAAAATTGCTAGAAGGTACAAGAAAATATTTTTCGCATTGTTGGAAAATTTAGAATTTTTTAAAAAATTTTTGACCTATATACGCTATTAGAAAAGAATGTGGCTCTGATTGCTAAGCATGGAAACTACAAATGTGAGTTACACTCACACATATATGGTTTCGTTAGTCGTCAGAAGAATAAAAAATTGTGCGATGCACTGAAATCCTATATTCAATAAGATCATATTCACAAAACAAATATAATTGGAAAAATTTCTGGCACTTTATTAAATGAGAGATTATTCAACAAAATGTCAGAAATATTAAAAGTATTTTCCCAAAAAAGCATGGCATTGTCATAAATCAAATCTCTTCTTTCAGTCTAAGTCTAATTTAAGGCAATGTTGTGTTTCTTGAACATGGCAGCGGTAAGAATAACTTTCATTGAAAAAAAAAAACATTTTCTTGTGAATTTTAAAACGTTGTTTTGAAAGCAACTTTTAATGTTTTTCTAAAAAAAAAAATATTTTCTGGGACCTGCAAAATATACGAAAATCGAAAACAATTTCGAAGGTCTCGATGAGCCAAAATCCTCCTCTTTAACAAGTACGTAGCAAAAAAAAAAGTTCTATACTATGGTATATACCAGGTATACCGGTATGAAATGAGTGTTTTTTTTTTTTTTTAATTACAACATTAATTATGAACGGGAAAGTCAAACCATTTTATTCAAAGTATTGGCCCTTGTTTTCTACACATTTTGACCACCTTCCTAGCAATTTGTTAATGTCACGCCAATAAAATTGTTCGTCTTTTAAAGCAAACCAATCAGACACCCAATTTTCGACCTCGTCGTAGGAATCAAAGTGCTGCTCAGCCAATGCGTGTCCCATCGATGAAAACAAATGGTAGTCGGAAGGAGCCATGTCTAGTAAATACGGCGGATGGGGTAGTTGCTCCCAGCCAAGTGTTTTGATTGTATCCTGAACCGGTTTTGCTTTGTGTGCAGGTGCATTGTCATGGAGCAAAATTACCTTGCCGTGTCTTCTGGCCCATTCTGTTCGTTTCTCGATCAATGCAAATTGATCATTTGTTGTCGGTAGCGATCAGTATTAACGGTTTCACCAGGTTTTAGGAGCTCGTGGTACAGCAGACCTCTCTGGTCCCACCAAACACACAGCATTGTCTCCTTGCCGAATCGATCTGGTTTTGTAGTCGATGTTAATGGTTGTCCTAGATTAACCCATGATTTTTTCCGTTTAGGATTCTTAAAATAAATCCATTTTTCATCGCCAGTAACAATCCGATGCAAAACTGATTTCTGATTCTGATTTTCTTTCGTGTCTTTGAAGCAAAATTTCACAAGTGTTTTTTTCGGTTTTCCATCTGTCTTTTATTCAATTCATGTGTCACCCATTTTCCACACTGTTGGATCTTTCCCATAGCTTTTAAACGGTCAGAAATTGTTTGTTGTGCAACATTTAACATTGCTGCCATTTGCTTTTGACTCAAAGTGTCATCTCCATCCAATATCGTTTGCAATTCGGCGTCTTCAAACTTTTTTGGTGGTCTTCCGCGTTCTTCATTTCTCACATCAAAATCATTATTTCTGAACCGTTGAAACCATCTTTTGCATGTTGCTTCTGATAGAGCATATGCCTCGACAAACATTCGATGCGACACTGCAGCACTTTTCTTCAAATGAAAACAAAAAATTAATGCTTTCCGCAAATCATCAAAATTCGACATTTTTAACACGATGAAAAAATATGATTTTGTCTGTTCAATGACTTGATGTACACTAAATATTTCTCACAGATGTCAGAACAAACAACAAACAAACAAAAAAAATAAGGGCTCGTTCACAACAAATGCTCCCTATCGAGACATCTGTATCTTGACTCTCACTTCATACAGGTATACCTGGTAGAACTAACTAAAGAAGCTTAGTTTAAATTTTACAGACATTGTTGATTATTTCTTCATTACCTCTCAAGTTTTAAGTGGCTCTTAACTAATTTACCTAACCAGCTTATACGGTTTGTCAGCAATCGCCTTAGATATTCCACTTCAAGTTGGTTGCCGTCCTACTGCTTCTATGTGCGTAATCTTTGATGGTAAAGTCCATAGCTCGAATTTCAACATTCAACGCCTGGAACAAAGTTGAACATACTCGTTTTCAGCGTTGTATTCGCTTGACTTAAGCATTGTCATTGTGGCCGCTGTGGCGTAATGGGTAGAATGAGACACTCACACGCCGAAGGTCCAGGTTCGATTCCCGGCTCAACATCTCGAATTTTTCACGGCCCCACCTCTTTCCAGCTGCTGGCAACACTCAAAGAGTAATAACTGTCTACAAAAAAGCTTCTCAAACTTCGCCGTTGGATGTCGGCAAAAAAAGGTTTTTTCTACTTGTGAGAGAATACTACACAAGGAGTTGATGAACAAGCTAGGCCCTGGTCCCCCTGTGGAATGTAGCGCCACGCAATTATTATAAAGCATTGCCATCATAGAACATATGAATTTAACGATTGAAACTTCTTATCCAGATTGCAAATCGAAAACATTCTCTAAAACCTTCTAAGAGTCCTTCTTGGATATCAAACCCGACCACAGAACTTTTCTTCCGGAATGACAAATTCCCTATTCATCGACTTATAAAAATGTACCACTCTGCGCAAGGGAAAGGAGAGGGATGTTCGACGTGTTGAACAAAGACGGTATGGTTTTTCAGGGGATAAAGTCTGATTACTTGATTTGCTCTTAAAAGAACGATTATTGGCAAAACTGATTCCGCGCTTAATTTCAATGCTAAACTTGTTCTTCCTGTGTATGTCCTTTGGAGTCGGGATAGACGAAGCTGAAGCTTGTGACACTTTCTCCAAGACGTCGTTGCTGTGCATTCGTTGTTAAAGTACCCGCGTATGGTCAGACCAGCTCTGACCATTTCTAAGCCAATAAATGTTCAGTGTGCTGCTCGATGCGAGCAGTCCACATCAATGTCATTCGATTAAGCCAGAAACTGGACATAATCTTGGAAAATTATGCCCTTAGAGTTGAAACGTGTGTCCTGTTCGATGCCTTTTATAGCGATGTTGAAGATTTAGATAATAGCGCTCCATCGTACTGATTTTGACGGGGAGACGAGAGTTTTTTATTTTCATTTTGCATACCTAAGGAATTCAAAAGGGAATGCCGAAATAGTGCTTTGAAAATGTCAAAATATTAAAATTCGTAATAATAGTAATAATATTTGTTGGCGCTACAGTCCAAAGGGAGACCAGGGCCTAGCTTGCTCATCAACTGCTCGTGTTGTGCGCGCTAATGTTCTCCCACGAGTAGAAGGGACCTACAGTTTTTTGCCGACTCCGAACGGCGAAGTTTGAGAAGCTTTCTTAGACAGTTATTACTCTTTGAGTGTTGTCAGCAGCTCGAAAGAGGTGGTGTCGTGAAAAATTTGAAAAATTGGTGTTGAGCTGGGAATCGAACCTTAACCCTTCGGCATGTGAGCGTCGCACTCTAGCCACTATGCCACGGAGGCCACAAAATTCATTAGACGTTTCTTATTAATCTAGACAAAGAGATTGGATGATCTGGAAGATAATTAACTCATTTCATGCGACCTTAAAATAAGCGCCATAGAGTGCAGTATCTTCTTTTTTATGTGGCGCTACAATCCGGTTTGGACCTGATCCTTAACCCACATGCCCTTCCAGCCAGCACGATCTCTCGCCAGCTGGTCTCGATTGCGTACTCCAAGCTGATAAAGAAGCTTCTCCACTTGTTTGCAACATCTCAGCCTGGGCCGTCCCCTATTGCGTTGTCCATGGCTCCCATTCGACGACTTTTCTGCCCGGAGCAGTGGTGCATATACGCTCTCGATGGCCTATGCAACTCAAGCTTTCAACAGGCGCATGCCGCCGTGAAGCCAAAATGTTTGAAGTTAAATCTTCTCCTTATGTTTTCAACGTATACAGGACCAAAAATCCACAGTCCGGCATATTCTTGAAATGCAAAGTCACGTAAAAATGGAATTTTGAAATACCCAGAATCTCATCTGAAACTTAATAATAACATTTGGGTAGCACTGAAGGCCACAGAGTGACCAGGGCCTAGCTTGCTCATCAATTACTCGTGTTGTGCACGCTACTGTTCTCTCACGAGTAGATGGGACCTACAGTTTTCTACCGACTCCGAACGGCGAAGTTTAAGAAGCTTTCTTAGATAGTTATTACTCTTTGAGTGTTGTCAACAGCTCGAGGTAGTGCCGTGAAAAATTCGAAGTGTTCAGCCGAGAATCGTATCAGGCCTTCGAGTGTGACTGTCGCACTCTACGCACTACGCCACGGCGGCCACTTTAAATTCTTCAGTAATGGGAAGCAGGGGCTTTGCAAGGGGCGCAGTCAATTTTAGTCAAGACGGTGATTGTTGTTTTTGAAAATTGCCTAGGTTTGTAGGATTGAAAGTTTCGTCTAGTTCAGCTTTTGTTTGAGAAGCTGGTTGTCAGTGGGCTACCACACCTAGATAGGCCTTTGTACCCATAGTGACATCGCATGGGTACTTGTCCTTGATTTTTAATCAAGTGAAACTATTACTCTCTTAGCACATCACTCAATAAGCCCAGGGACATATAAGGGGCGCCACTAACAAAAATGAAAATAATATTAGATTAATAATTTTTGTTAGTAGCGTCCTATATGTCCCGAGACTTATTGAGTTATCTGTTATTAACCACGGTGTGTTGACTTAAAATTTATTTCTTCTTCCATTTGTGCATTTCTTGGAACGGTTGCCGCTGGTGTGGTGGGTAAGAGGTTATAACACAATGCATCGTACCTTTTGACATAATTATTTCTTATTTTAATCGCGCGCTCGGTGAATTGGAATTCAAATTTGTTCAGTGTACATCCATGTCTGGTCACTCCCAAGGGCAGTTCTAATAACGCCATGCATACACCCTTCCTATTCACTTGGCAAACATGAATCAAAATAATGGTTCCACGATGCACCCTCTGCCAGGCCGCCTCCATTGCAGTCGTACTCCTTAGAGAATGTTCCCTTGCCAACATTCTACAGCTACACCTAACCATTACCAATACCGACGCCTTCGAGCAGTTTCAGAGATCGGAGATACTTTTATTATGATTAAGCCGTTCGTCTGGTGAATTATGTGGCGTGAAATGAAGCATTCGCTGCTTGCCGGCATATCTCCACAGTGTCGGTGCTGCTGCCGCCGCCGCTGTAGGTCTTCAGAGAAGGGCGTGAGGCAGAGGCTTAAAACCGAATTGATCTCCCGCTTTTCGTTCGTTTTGTGTTTCGTTTTGTTCCTGTTGTAGCCGGGCTTTGTGATTTTGTTGTGGAATGAGTTCACATTGATGTGGACATGGTGTGAGGCAACAAGAATTTTTCGGGTATAATTGGTTGCCCTGAAGCGGATAAAGGATGTTAGGGATTGTTGTCCTCACATGTATCGGGGACTAATTTCTGTCGGTGCTCTTTCCCTTATTTATGATCTCTGTTTTCATTGTCGCATCGAATGGTCGTTCGATTTAGTGGTGAATGTATCTGATGACAATGAGATTAAATAATTTTGGAATTTCGGTCCTTTGTTGGATGTTGAAATACGGTAGCGGTGTACATGTCGACAGTGGGCTGTGGAAGGGGAGAGTTATATTTTATTCTTCTTCTGTATTTGTTGCATCAGACACTCAGTTCATGGTGATAACTTTTAGATTAAGATGTATGAGCGAATTAATGGATGTAAAGAATACTTTACTGTGCAATAATACTAATTGTTTGACATGAGAGTTGAATTTTTAAGTATTTTTATTTCATTTCTCGTCTTGTGTCCTTGAATACATATTTTTTTATTCTTATTAATGCTCTTGTGCTGACAAGGATGTATGGTATGTAGAGCAGCGACGGCTTAGTTGACAAAAGAAGAAGAAAAGTAGAACATGTTACGTCTAAATGAAATCATTTAAAGGAGCAGTCTTGTTCAGAATATTAAAGTGGTGTCGCAATGTTAAACGGTTCTTAAGTCAAAATTGGTGTGTCCATGAAGGCTAATCATAGCCCGTCTGTTTTGTCCTGCGGCTTTGGGATCTTTTAAATAAATTCTGCGAGAAACCTGGATGAGTTTTCCAAATAATTCTTCTGTGAGTTCATTTAAAGTTTTGAATCTTTCTCGAATAAGGCCAGAGCAGTCTACATTTAACGTTCCATTCCACAGCTTGCTGCCTATTTCGGTCAACCCTGTCATCAAATGACTGTAAAATGTTAAACCTCTCCTATTTTGGATTTCATCTGACAATGCCCAGCCTGTGTGAAAGTAACCATTTTAATTTTTTTTTTTGTTCGAGGACAACAGAAAACTCGCATTTTCTCTCAGAAGAACAGGAGGAACATTAAGGTCTTCCCTCGATTCTTATTGTATAGGTTGTCAAATATCCCTTCCGCCTTTTTGTCTTTGGAATTTTCCGGCTATGTACAAAGCGCTACAGAGCTCGTATCTGGCATTCGTTTGAAAGGTCTTGACACAACCTACAAAACGAAGCTCTGCATGATTAGTTTGGATATTGCGTTCAACAGTTATAGACGTTTAAACATGGAGTTCACTAAAGCCGAAATTCGCGCTATTTCAAAGTTTTCCTTCGTTAAAGGCAAATTCGGTAGAGAAGTGTTCCGTGAGATTAATGGTATTTTGAGGGATGGTACTCTATCACGTCGAACCACGAAGGAATTTTTTCGACGATTCAGAGCCGGTGAAAACGGCACCATGAAAAAGCCAGCCGGCGGAAGACTTGTGACGGCAAATACCGATTGATTCAAGAAAATCATCGAGTAAGACCGGCATGTGCCATCTTGTGATATGGCCCAGGAGATGGGAGTTAGTCATCAAACCATTTTAAACCATCTGCAGAGTGCTGGATACAAAAAAGCTTGATGTTTAGGTGGCGCATGATTTGACGCAAAAAACCTTCTGGACCGAATAAACGCCTGCGATGTGCTGCTGAAATGGAACGAACTCGACCCATTTTTGAAGCGGATGGTGACTGGCGACGAAAAATGAATCACATACGACAATATCAAGCAAAAACGGTCATGGTTGAAGGCCGGTGGATCGTCCCAAACAGTGGCCAACCCGGGATTTATGGCCAGGAAGGTTTTGCTGTGTGTTTGGTGGGATTGAAAGGGCATCATCCACTATGAGCTGCTTCCTTATGGCCAGACGCGTAATTTTACTATATATTGCCAACAAGTGGACCGCTTGAAGCAGCAATCGACGCAAAGCGTCCAGAATTGGCCAACAGGAAAGGTGTAGTGTTCCACCAGGACCACTCCAGAGCACACACATCGTTGATGACTCGTCAGAAGCTACGGCAGCTCGGATGGGACGGTTTATCGCATCCACCATATGGGCCGGACCTAGCGCCAAGTGATTACCAAATGTTCCTGTCCATGGCGAACGCCCTTGGTGGTGTGCAGTTGATCTCAAAAGAGGCTTGTGAAAAGTGACTTTCCGAGTTCTTTGCAAATAAAGATGAGGGTATAAATAAGTTACCGTCTAGATGGAAACAGATTATCGAGCAAAACGGCACATATTTGACATAATCTTATCACTGTAACACTTTTCATGAAGCATTGAATGAAGAGAAAAAACAGAAGGGAGGTATTTGACAACCTTTAGAATAGATTCGATGTTTAAACAGAGGTAGGAGCATAATTTTAAGCTAAAAGAAGTGATTCTGTACACAGAAAGTAACTCTTTTTCCATTTGCTTTATAGCGCTTGTTTGATGTCAGTAGTTCATCGGTGCTACTTTAAACTTGTAATTAACAAGTTACAGAGAGTGAAACTTTCGATATGTAATTTCCCAAAATGCTCGAATTTTAGGAAATGAAGACCAGAAACTTAATATCGAGTAATTAAATATTTTATCACATGAAAAATGGTGTTATCATCGTTATCACAGCATTCTTATCCTCGGCGTTAAACAACTTTTGTAGCTAGAGCGATATCTCGGCTGTCGCCACCAGTTGCGCACTCCCAATCAGTTCTGTGTCGCATTGTCTTGCTGGCTCGAAAACTTTTCGGGCAAGAACACTTATGCATGCCTCGTTAATTCTACTACTACTTAATTCTACTCCAGATGCCATCAAAGCAAATAGAACCAACGTAAATCGCACGTGGCCGCCGTGGTGAAGTGGGTAGGGTGCGACGCTCACACGCCGAAGGTTTAGGTTCGTTTCCCTGCCGAACACCTCGAATTTTTTCATAGCACCACCTCTTTCGAGCTGCTGGCGACACCCAAAGACTTATGACTGTCTAAGAAAAAGCTTCTTAAGCTTAGCCGTTAGGAGTCGGCAAAAAACTGTAAGTTCCTTTTACTCGTGAGAGAATAGTAGCGCGCACAACACGAGTAGTTGATGAGCAAGCTAGGCCCTGGTCCCCCTGTGGACTGTCGCGCCATACAATTATTATTATTATTAATTCGCACGTAGAATAAGTTTTCTCATCCATCGATCTCTTCAAAAGACTAAGGACTTTCTCATCGACCATAAAGCACGACTGGAATGATCAAGCAGTTATCCAAAGTCATCTTCGAGAGGGGGCTCTATTACTCATTTGCCCTTTGAGCTCAAAGAAACCGCGATTGGCAAGAAAGGCAAATTCGTTAACTACCTCGAAGTGTTTGCTTCTTACTGTAGCGGCCGTGTATATTTCAACTTGCTTTTGCCACCGAACTGTTAGCAACTGCCTCACTTGCTGTGCTCCTCCGATCACATCAATGCTGCATGCTCAAGCTATCAGTTGTACAAATTTTTGGAAGACCATACCTCTATTGCACACACGATCACTGCATTGCCCTTATTCAATTTTTTTAAGTCGGTTTTAAAGCGAGTAAATTTGATATGTCAAATTGCATGATAAACAGTCTTTTCAAATAAAAGTCGCTTTAAAGATGTTTTTTTATTTTTCCGGACCTTCTCCAGCTCGACTCTTTTAAAACTTTTGTCTTACGAAATATTAATGTGAAATTGTTACCTATGTCAACATCGAAATCTATTGCAAATATTGTATACTAAAGGATCTGGAATAGACAACAACTCTTAAGCGGTGTAAGAAACAAGAAGTTAAGGTAAATTTTTTCCACCTCGTCTGCAGCAGTCTGGAGTCCGTCCTCTGGTGCGATGTCCCAATGATTCTGAGTCGAAGATTTTTCGGGCCGGAGCTGTGGTGTCCATACGCTCTATACGGCCTCCATAGTTCTAAGAGTCAGTTAGTTCAATAATTGTTGGCGCTACAGTCCAAAGGGGGACCATGGCCTAGCTTGCTCTTCAACTACCCGTGTTGTGCACACTACTTTTCTCTCACGAGTAGAAGGGACCTGTAATTTTTTGCCGACTCCCAACGGCAAAATTTGAGAAGCTTTCTTAGACAGTTATTACTCTTTGAGTGTAGTCAGCAGCTCGAAAGAGGTGGTACCGTGAAAAATTCGAAAAATTGGTGTTGAGCTGGGAATCGAACCTAGACTCTTCGGCGTGTGAGCGTCGCACTCTATTCACTACGCCACGACGACCACACTCTCACTTATATCGGGGCCAAATATTTTTTTTTTAAATAAAAAATCAACCTGTAAATTGTTTCTTTGGCAACTACCTTGTTAATTTGAGACAAATTTCGCGGGAATAGCCACAAGTAACGAGTTGGAAACTAAATATATTTGGCAGCGAAGGTTGTTAACTTACCGATCCTTTCAAATTACAATGAAGTCTGTCATGGACTGCCAGTCATGTAATCATTAGGTAATGATGGTTTTAGTCCAGTTGGTGCTTTGTCTGTTACGTATTCTTGACTGTCGTTAAATTTTTTGGAGAACTCGTAAACTCTTGTTTTCATATAGCTACATCTCTCTGAAACGGCTTAAAGGCCTCGGTAACAAATATTTATTTTCAGACAAAATTTCAATGCAATTGCATTGACAAAAGCATTTCAAATTACATATAAACCTCTCATTTAAAGAAAGAATGAAAGAGATTGTATTGCTTTTGCACAATCTTATGAAAGTTGGAGAACGAGAAACCGCAAATCTGCACTTTTCTCCTATGAATCAAAAATTAATTTAATACATTCTGACGGTATGATGGGCGTAGAATGACCAGCTGGAAAAAGACTTGACTCACGTTACTCTAACAAAACTGTGAATCATGGTGGCGGCTCCATAAAAGTGTGGGGATGTTTTCCATTCCAAGGGTTGGGACCTCTCCGAAAAACAAGGGAACAAAGGGATCGATTTCAATACCAAAATATTTTGGAAGAGACAATGTTTTAGATTTCAGCAATATAATGATCTAAAGCACACGGCAATAAACATCCAGAATTGGTTTCTAGTAAAAAGAATTGATGCTATTAAATGGCTATCCCAATCCTCTAAGCTTAAACCCATTGAAAATTCATAGAAAATAGTCAAAAGAAAACTTAAGGGGCAACATTTCAAAAACCATCAGCCACTTCTTGATGCTTTTCACGAAGAATGGCCAAAAACACCACAAACCTTTGTAAAAAATCTTATAGAATCTGTAGAGTCTATGCCAAGACGATGCCAAGCAGTTTTAAAAAATAGGAGTAACCCCACACAATATAAATTTAGTGTTAGAAGTGATACAATATCAAGCGTTTTTTGTTATAACTAAATTGTTAATAATGTTCCTATACAATTTTGTTTTTTATTTTGAACAGTATTAATAGGGGAAATAAATGTTTTATAATTAATTTGATAAAGTTGCCTTTTGTAGTTCTTTCATGCGTCCAATTGTTTCATTCATTTCAGTGTCATTAGTTATGTCCGACACTGTATGTTAGTGACATAAATATGTAAGAATTTCAATAATTCGAATTCACCTCGGCTCCCATTTTTTATAAATCAATATTCAACCACTTTAAAATGTATGCTATTGCCATTTGTTACAACTTATAGAAGTTCCACCTATCAGAGTCTTTCTATTTGACGTGTTACTAATCAATAAACAGTAGAAGTAACTTAACCCTAGCTTTCTCAGTTTTGACTTGTTTTATAGGTATACATTTCTTACAGGCACAAGAGACGTGAAACTTGTTGCCGTCTCCAAAAATTGAAATTTCATACATCAGAACTTTTCGACTAAGCTAGATTGGTCAAAAACTATTTCAAAGAAGTTAAATAGAATTTGTGTCGATGTTAATAATGAACAATCGAAAGAGAACATGACTTGGTATTGTGAACGATTTGGGTTAGCGGGACAAGCTTTGAAATACCACAAAAGTAGACAGCAGGCCTAGCTCCTTCAACAATTAGTTATGTTGCATGTGCTATTGTTTTCTAACGAGAAGGAAGTACCTTCGGGTTTTTGCTGACTTTTAGCGGCAAAATTTCAGAAGATTTCTGTTTTAGACAGTAAGTTCTACTTATGTGTTGTCAGCAGGCCGAAAGGGGTCCAATGACAATATACGCCTCGTTCAGTCCTAAAATCGGATCTTCGGCGGTGTCGACATATTTTTAGTAGATGGACATATTAAGTTCTGTCCAAAATGTCCCAGTATTGTTTTTTTAAGATTTGTAGGACTTAAAGTTGGTGACACTTTTCTTTAACTCGGGAATCATGTAGTCAGCTTTCAAGTGTTTTATTTTTAATTTGGTTTGAGATTTTATGGACTGACGCCTGCAGAATACTTCCAAATTGCGCGGATTTGATTTGATGCTTATTTTCTTAAAGGAATTTTAATAAGCTGTGAAACTTTGTTTTGGTTATATTTTGAGTGATGACAACTCACTCGTAAATGTTGAGACAACGTAATATTATGCAAATTTGTGTGCTCTATTGGTTCCTGGAATAATTTTTAAGAAACGATGCTAACCACAACGCTACAAGCAAACCGATAGAGCAATAGTTACTGACTTTTTCGTTCATCAGTTAGATATTCAGTAGCTCTATTTTCGAAAAGACAGTGCAACATGCCACTCAGCTCATGCCACAAATAATTTATTAAGGAAAGTGTTTAGCTATGGCATACTTTTACATTGGTGGTCTCTGAGTGCCCGTAGGGGGCCAGTAAGTTAGAGTGTAGGAAAAAAAAAAACAAAGCACGGCCAACTAGTTTTAAGCAGTTTTTTGTCTAGTACGTAAGTCTGCAATGAATTCGAAATAAAAATGTATTAAAAATGAAAAAAAAAAAATGTGGTCTCTGAATTGGCTTCGAAAATCGGTCGATTTAACGCCACGTGACTATTTTCTGTGGGGATATACGAAGTGGCCGCCGTGGCTGAGTGGGTAGAGTGCGACGCTCATACGCCGAAGGGTCTAGGTTCGATTCCCGGCTGAACACTTCGAATTTTTCACGGCACTACTTCTTTCGAGCTGCTGACAACACTCAAAAAGTAACGAATGTCTAAGAAATCTTCTCAAACTTCGCCGTTCGAAGTCGGTAAAACACTGTAGGTCCTTCTACTCGTGAGAGAACAGTAGCGCGCACAGCACGAGTATTTGGGTGATCAAGATAGGCCCTCCGTTGCGTACGCAACAGAGGACGTCCTAGACTAAAGTGCCGCATACAAGTGGAGAAGGACCTCAACCAACTTGGAGTGCGCAACTGGAGACAGCTGGCAAAAGATCGTGCTGGCTGGAGAGGCATGTTGGTTGAGGCCCAGGTCCACCCCGGACTGTAGCGCCACAAGAAGAAGAAGATAGGCCCTGGTCCCCCTGTGGACTGTCGCGGCAACATTTATTATTATATACAAAGATTACACCGCTTAGACCAAACCATTGACCACTTGGAGGACAACATCCTCCCTGGTTAGAAGTCTTCGAGAATTGGAATTTTACATTGCACTGCTTACTGAGTTCACGTCACAAGTCAGTTATTATGTGCCAGGAGACTAAAAATCGAATAAAATGAATTTCATGCCAACTTATGAAAGTCTGTTTTGTTTTGTTGAAATTCGAAGGCTTGTACCTCCAAAATAAACACCCTTTACAATAATGTTCAGTTTCTTTTCTCCTTTTCTTTTCTACCAAAGTTCATTCTTTTCGAAACAGTTTTAGAGCTTCTTTGATTCATCCTTTCGTTTTGCGCTACCCCAGAAGGAAATTTTCATTAGAACTCATTACAAGGCCACCAGCACTCCTTGAGGCACTCCCTTCTTCGCATTATCGGTGGCCTCCCTCTTTTATGACATCCCTGAAAATTGCATATAAAAGCTTAATAACAACAATTTTGAATTTCACCTCGACATCCACACAGAATTTATTTGCTTAGCATTCCAGTGTGAATAGTCCTCTGCACGGCTTATCCGCCTTAATCACAATTAACTTGCGCTAACTACTCCAGTTTCAATTTCACAAAATTACACGCGCGCACGCATCGTCACGTCACACACACAGCCGCACACGGCCACTGTGACAGTCCCAACGCACGCACGTATTAAAATTAATGAACTCCAATAAAGCGCCAGTCCATTAGATTCTAAATTTAAATTAAGGAATCCATATGAGAGTCGGGAATCATGTCGGCCGGCTGTGTTGGCTGGGTCGGCTGCGTCGGATCTCCCAGGGCAGACGTGTAAACACGCGCACAAACATCATCAGCATCAATTATTCGAAATTGAATTACATCCAATTACACGGGCAAACTTAATTTATTCTTGTCATTTACTCATGAAGATGTATGCTGCTGTGCGCTTGTGTTGGTGCTCGGAGGACTCCACCACCATCGGGCAGGACTCGCCTCCATGCACTCCATTATGGTATCACCGAAAACACAATTACGTTAAAATTGACGTTGGAATTCTCATTTGGCTTGAAGAGGCAAATACCAATTAGGAGTCGTACTGGAAATCCACATCAGGACATGAGTTATTGTCGTGCATGCCCCGGTCTGGATATCCTGCTGCAGCACACACCACGCCAACCGACAGCCGCTCCCTGTCTCTCTCACTTAGGGAACGCAACGCGCAGCAGCCGGCACCATTGTATTGTTCGACGCCAGCGCATGATTGGCTGCGGCAACAACGCCCTGGATAGGCGGTGTTCACTGGAAAGTTGCAAGGTGAGTTTTTTTCGGCCGGCGGGCGCGAGAAAGGGAAGATGCTGCCACTATATCCGTCTCTGGGGCGGCTTTCATGAGTTTTTCTTCGCATTTGTTTAGGGCTGGACGTCATTCCACGTTGTCGGTAAGGCAGGGTGGTATTTGAATGGAATATTAGAGTTTTGTTGTCAAAATAGCTGTGCCCGACGTTGATTGGAATTCTGGAGAAAACAAAACCGACATAGTGTTAAGTGAATTAATGATAAACAATAGAAATAAATTTGAGGTGACTAAAGAGTGACTCATTTGAATGGTAATGAGTTCATAATTTGTTTGAGATTTATTCCCGTCTTCGACCGTGTGGGCTGGTGGCAGTCAATGTGGCAAATACACGTTTTATTGGAAAAATTTTAAATTAGCTTGTTTCGCGCTGAAAAATGTTGATAATTCAGTTAGTAAGCATATTCTTCTAACGGCTTGCGTAAGAAGTTTTTTTTTTCAAGTTCAAATGTTTCCAACTGGTAAGACGTTTGTCTTGAGCTGCTTAAAACGTCGCTTGCCGACGGACAAAATGAACAAGGTTGAATATAAAAATACTCGCAATGGTGAAAATTATAAGGACAAGGCCTGTGCACACAATATATATTGTTCATTATTTAGAGTGTGAAACTTTCTGAAGTAGGTAATAAAATTCATACAGATTTTTGTTACATGATAGGGTGTTCAGTCAACTTTAATACCAATTTTTTCCACGGTGTAATGCTTTAAGCCGATATGTATGGTATTTAGCTTTATTTTTATAAGCAGAGTTGCACGATTTTTAACAATTTTTTCAACTAAGTTCAGAAATTTAAGTACCTTTAAAGTGCTGAAAATGGAGAAAAAGAGTTAAAAACCGTATTTAGACGACGTGTGGACGAATAATTTGAACACAATGAAATATAATATATATAAATACAGAACTATGCAAAATAATAGCACCATTTTTGACTTTGTCACTATTATGCTAAATACTTTTTCCAATGGTCAAGCAGGAGTTTTATATTTATTGCAAAACATCCGTATTACATCAGTTATGAAACCCATAAACAAGATAATAAAAAAACGCATCTTGTCATTAAAAAAGGAGCCGTTACCGGAAATGTAAACGAATTTAAATTGTGCAAAATAATAGCACCACGTCATTCTGAAGAGCATTTTCGAAGTGTACAACAGTGTTTCGAATTTTTTTTTTGCCTTTAAACTAAATGTACACTTATTATTGTAGTTACTTAAAGATAATATTTCAAGAGTGCAGCGTTGTTAGCGAAGTAAAATGGGCCGTGGTGGGCATTGTACTCTCGAGAAACGTGCTATAAACGTGCTGTAGAAACGTGTTATAAATTAAATAAGTGAAATTGGCGGATGTTCAAATAAAATCATCGCATGTACCAGATATACGTTCAAAAGGAAGAAAAAAGAGAAAAAAGCCGAAACTAACCCCTTTCGACGAACGGCAAACATTAAGATTTGTCAAACGTAACCCGTTTTGAACGCTAGGAAAATAAATAAGGAGTTAAATTTATCCGTGGTGACATCAACAGTAAGAAGAAGGCTGGTAAAGAAGAATTCACCTGTCAGAAGTCCCAGAAAAGTATCACTACTCTCAGAAATCGACCTACTAAAAGGAACCAAATTTGAGAAAGAACGCCTAAACTGGGAACCTTCTAAGTGGCACAATATATTATGGACGGACAAATTAAAAATAGTTTTGTTTGGTACTCCTGGGACCACAACAAGAGTTTAACAAAGACTGTAAAGCACGGCGGAGTAGAAATTTATGTATGGGGTTGCTTTTTTTTATTATGGGTACTGGTCCCATTTTATGGATACAACCGATGATAACCGCCGGAGTTTATGTTAGCATAATGAAGGAAACCATGCTACCTTACGTGGAATATGCCACTTAGATAGATTCTACAGCAAGAAAATGACCCCAAACATAAGAGAAAACTGCCAAAGAATTTTTGCAAAGCAATGGAGCTCAAGTTATGGAGTGGCAGCCTCAGTGTCTGGACCTGTATATGAAGCTGTATTTGATATTAAGTAAAGCGCTGACGCTGTACTTTAAAACAGAGGTTAAACGACCAAGTACTAACCCAATATCAAAAATAAAAACAAAAAACCTCAATATTCTATTGACTTTCACTTCAGATAAATGAATTTGTGCACTTGGTGCTCCGAAATTCGGTGTCATTCCGGATAACCGGCATTTTCTAACTTCAGAGTGCACTTGTCCTGTTTATGGGTCTTATTACTTATGGAATAAGAACATGTGCAGTAAATGTGATGTGTTTGCGTGACGTTAGGAAAAGGTTGATAGTGAAATAGTGACAAAGGGCATGGTGCTATTATTTTGCACAGTGGTGTATAAGTGGAATTATCGGTTTATTCTCCCGACTTCAATGTACACAAAGTAAAAATAATTCCATATATTGTAACACCTGTTATATTAAATAAAACATTAAATTACCTTTTCACATTTCAATAACCAACGTCTGGTCTCTATTGATACTCCCAAGCGAATGAATTTAACAAATTCCTAATTCTCCAGCCGATAGTTCTTTACGATTGTTTAATTCTTAGAAGAATGTCATTATTTAATATAAAGAATGTATTAAATTTACAAAATTCAAAGGCCTAAAGTAAAATCAAACAAAGACAGAAAATTTAATTTTTTTTTTAAATTTGGTGTTTAATTTCGTTGTTGCCTTAATTACATAAATAAAGCCACCCACAAAGGTATTGACACTACCACTAAATGCAGAGCTATTGTTACAATCGAAATACGGTTGAACTTTTTTAAAAAGCTTGACGACTTTTTAATTGTTCTTAACCAACAAAACTAATGAACAAGCATTCTCAACGGCGATGAAAACATATAATAAAATGCCTATAATAAAATAGAGGTATGGCAAAACTAATTTAGAATGGTTTTCGTAAAAGTGGTCTTTGTCCATTAAGTCCAACTCCAACTGGACTTTTAAAATATGTTAAAAATATCGTTCTAATATTTTTAAAGCTACAAGGTCGACTGAATCCTAAGTGAGAAGTTTAAAAGTGTCAGGTTATTGCAAAAGAAACTTCGCGAAATAACTTACTAATGCACTTCGACAACAAATGAACTTTAAATAAAAATGTACCTCCTACTAGCAGATAAATAACAAAAGCGTTGGTTTCTACAATTATCGAAATGCTGGTACCACCAATAAACAATTCGGCCCACAACGGATATAATTACTTTAAGGAATGAAAAGAATTTTGTTTTAATGTTTCTTTTTTTTATCTTTGCTAACTTATATGTCATTTTTCGTGTTTATTTTTCTGTATTATAATAAATAAAAGTAATTATGTTCTTAAGACAATTCAATAAAAAAGTGAATAAATAATATTTTTCGTAAAAATGTTTCTCTTGTCAAAAAAGAAACCATTTAAGCCGCTATGAAAACTCGTTATCTGGCTTCTGAAACTCAAACCCCTGGGGACTGAATATTACAATCTGGATACTAGTGCGGCAAAACTAAGTATATGCTGTCATCAAGGAAGGACACACAACATCGACGTCTCGGACAGAGCGTCACACTATGCAGCAGAAACTTAAAGGTAGTCAAGGACATCGTCTACCTCGGCTCCGCGGTAAACAGGGGCAACAACATCAGTACCGAAATCAAACGCAGAATAACTCTTGCCAATCGCAGTTTCTTTGGGCTCAAGAGGCAATTGAGTAATAAAACGTCTCTCGACGGATTAAGCTCGCTTAATACAAGAGCTTGATCATCCCAATCCTACTTTATGGCGCGGAAACCTGGCCGTTAGTAAAAGCGGATGAGGAAGCCCTTTGTCTTTTCGAGTGAAAAGTTTTGCGTGCGATTTCTTGTCCTGTTTGCGTTGATGACATCTGAGGGAAAAGATTTAATTACGAACTCTTTGGTCTGTACAACGACATGCGCCTGGTTGAGCGTCTTCGGATATAACGCTTAAGGTGGCTAGGCGATGTATAGACACCACTGTTTCGGCTCGAAAGGTCTTTTAATCCAAGCCATTGAGACAACGCAACAGAGGACGCCGTAGGCTAAGGTGGCGCACACAAGTGGAGAAGAACCTCAACCAATTTGGAGTGCGCAATTGGAGGGAGCTGGCGAAAGGTCGTGCTGGCTGGAGGGGCATCTTGAATTAGGCCCAGGTCCACCCCGGGCTGTAGCGCCACAACAACAAGAAGAAGAGTACTAGTGCAAATTAACATTTTTTGTCTTAAATTTCAATGGTGATAATGTTCATTTTGACGCTTTTCCTCAATTTTTTTTGATATACGTTTCTTCAACATAGAATGGCATTTGATATCCTCTGATGTGATTAAGCAAATCAACACACTATCGATCAAATCAAGGTGTCATGGTTCCCATTGGAGCCAACAACGTTACTCCAGTATCTTTACGGAACGAGTTTTGATATTGATATTCTCAGCAGCTCGAAAAAGTTGGTGCCTTAAAAAGTTCGATGTCCTCAGTACGCGAAACAAACCTGTTCAGTAAACCCTACTCACTGTATCAGATGAACATAAATTGCCTGAAATATACATTTTTGAATTAACAGAACACAAACCGCTTATGATTTTTAACCTTTTAGGCACTATATTCCGAAGTAAACATGCACCTCAACCAATGAGTCCACCTAGTTGGCACGGTCTAAAGCTAACTAATATAATTTACACGTGCTTAGTTCGTATAGATTCTTTTGTAGTTAAGTGCACTATTGCCTCCAAAGGGAACTTCTATTTTATTGTTTCATTGGTCTCAAATTGAATGTTGTTTGGCTGGAACAGTATTGTCTACGCAGTCTTCAAAGTTTACAGACTGAGAAGTTGGTAACAGCATTTCGTTATAAAACAAACCATCAACAGGATGTCATTGAAAAGGCTAAGAACTTTTTCATCTGAGCTTTAGATTGTCTTCGCTTTTGCGCCGTTCAGAAGGACTACGAGACGGGATTCTGGTACTCTTGAGCTCAAAGAGACAGCCATTGACCAGGGTTACTCTGTTTTTAATTTTAGTGCCAATGTTCTTTGTACGAGTGCTGCCTTTTATATTTCGGGATTAGAGAACAAAACAAATATTAATCATCGAAAATAGCTTTATTGTTTTTCAAAATATATCCCATTAGGATCTATACACTTTTGCATGCGTTTGAACCAATTGTCGAAGCACTTTGGTCACTCTGATTGAGGTATCTCCAAAATATGCATTCTGAACGCGTCAACCGCTTCTTCAGGTGTCGAAAAACGTTGACCTCTCATTTTATTTTTTACGTACGGGAATAAACAGAAGTCATTCGGTGCCAAGTCGGGACTATACGGCGGATGACTCATCAAATCGATGCTAAAAATGCAGTTGTTTAAGCCGATGTGTGAGAGCTCGCATTGTCGTGGTGAAGAGTGATCCGTCTTCGGCGGTTGGTTGGTCCTGATTTCTTGGAAGACAACTGGGAAACAAATGGTTGTGTACCACTCAAAATGGACTGTTCTGTGGCTCAATTTGAAACACCCATACAGTCGACTGCTGTTTACTTTCGGGCTCATACGCATAAATCCACGATTCATCACCTGTCACGATGTCATAGACGTGTTTCGAAGCACAGCGATCGTATTTTTGGAACATTTCATTCGACCAATCGACACTAGCCTTTTCTTGAGCGATTGACAAATTGTGTGGGATCCAACGCGAAAAGTTTTTTTATGATCAAATGTTCATGCAATATTGAATGTATGCTAATGCCTAAGGTTATCTCAATCTCACGATTGGTCATGACGTTCTTGTAATATCAGTTTTCGCACAGAATCAATGGTTTCCGGAACAACAACTGTGCGATACAATACAATACATATAGCGCTGGTATGTCAAAACGTTGTGAGTACGTATAACCTGAATAATGTCAAACTTTACGATAGAGCTGGCAATTGCAAGATTTCAACACTAGTGTTGCCCAATTCCGAAATATAAAAGGCAACCTTCGTGTTGTTTATTTGGACACCAAGGAAGACGAAGTCCTTCACTACCTCGTGGTTTTAGCTGCCAATGTTGATGCTATGTCCGAATCGTCCATGCTCTGCGTAACTTCGATAATTTTGCTTTGTATTTACTCTCTGTTAAACTCATAATAGTCGATTTTTCAATACCAGGCAAAGCATCATTGACAACTCGCTGTGTGAGTGGAGTTAGAAGGAGGACCTTTTGTAAGCTATGGAGATTGACCAAACAAAAAGAACACAGATCTATTACTTGGAGGACGTTAAGTTGCTTTTTAATTCATGAAATGTCATGACTTTAATCAATGGTCATCAGTACAACTTGTCGATATAAATTTCTTCGCTTGGAAAACAAACTGTGTATCAGGAAGAAAATTCTCGAAACAAAATTATATTTTGATCATATGGCGCAAGTGTCCCTTTCCCGTAATTAATTTCAACCCTTTATAAACGGGCGACCACTTAGTTTCTTCTTCTTCTTCTTTTTTTGCTTCTTCTTCTTCTTATTCTCCTTCTTCTTTTTCTTCTTCTTCCTGTTCTTCTTCTTCTTCGTCTTCTTCTTCTTCTTCTTATTTTCCTTCTTCTTCTTCTTCTTCTTCTTCTCCTTCTTCTTCTTCTTCTTCCTCTTTTTCTTCTTCGTCTTCTTCTTCTTCTTACTCTTCTTCTTCTTCTTCGTCTTCTTCTTCTTCTTCTTCTTCTTCTTCTTCTTCTTCTTCTTTTTCTTTTTCTTCTTCTTCTTCTTATTCTCATTCTTCTTCTTCTTCTTCTTCCTCTTCTTCTTCGTCTTCCTCTTCTTCTTCTTCTTCTTCTTCCTCTTCTTCTTCTTCTTCTTCTTCTTCTTCTTGTAGCGCTACAGTCTAGGGGGGACATGGGCCTCAAGCAACATGCCTTTCCAGCCAACACGATCTTTCGCAGATGCCTCCAGTTGCGCACTTCAAGTTGGTTGAGGTTCTTCTCCACTTGTGTGCGTCACCGTATCCTAGGCTGTCATTTGATTCGTTGTCCCAATAACTCCGATACAATTACTTTGCGGGACGGAGAAGTAGTGTCTAAACGCTTTACATGGCCTAGCCATCTTAAGCTTTGTATCCGCTTGACCAGGCGCATGTCGTTGTTCAGCCTAAAGAGTTCGTCATTAAATCTTTTCCTCCTGATGCCATCAATGCAAACAGGGCAAGAAATCGCACGCAAAACTATTCTCTCGAAAAGACAAAGGGCTTCCTCATCCGCTTTTACTAACGGCCAGGTTTCCGCACCATAAAGTAGGACTGGGATGATCAAGCACTTATATAAGGCGAGCTTATTCGTTCGAGAAAGCTTTATTACTCAATTGTCTCCTGAGTCCAAAGAAACAGCGATTAGCAAGAGTGATTCTGCGCTTGATTTCGGTACTGATGTTGTTGTCCCTATTCACCGCGGATCCGAGGTGGACAAAGTTCTTGAGTATCTCGAAGATTTTGCTGCCTAGTGAACGCTCTGTCCGAGACGTCGATGTTATGTATCCTTTCTTGATGACAGCATGTACTTTGTTTTGCCCTCATTAACTACCAGACCACCATTTTAGCTTTTTAAGCTTCAATGCCAGCACACGCCTCATTGACGGCCCGGTGGGCTCGCCAATAATGCCAATGTCATCAGCGTGAGCTAGAAAAACTGACTTTTAGAAAAGTCTACTCAGAAAAGATCACTTGACAGGTCACACGTATTCCTCAAAAGTAGATAGCGGTAGATCGAGTAGCCAAGAGATCTTTCATATGTGAGCTGCGCCCGAAAGGCCTATAGTCGATATTGCAGGCATCTAAAAATTTTGAAGAAATTCGAGAAATAAAATAAAGGAGTGCATACACAGCTCCAACTTTATAATATGCAATATCATGTATATAACCGCTGCACAAAGTACAATAGCGTCCTTCACAGTTGCAATCCAATAAATTAAACGTCTTACTTTTCCGCAAGACGTTGTAATTACGCGTATTTTGAATCTACCAACTCTGTTATCCTTCGTGACACATTTGACAAACGACATGAAATCAGAAACAATCCTCGTATTACTCAATTCTTTCCAGTAAGGAACTCATTTAAAAATATATTCCTCGCAATCACTTAACCTACAATGTTGCTAATGAAAAGGATAAACTCATTAGTCGCAAGTCCTTAATTGCGACATTCATTACTTTCAATGAGAAATTGCCCCCCGGGGAGAGACCTCTTCCGACTTGCGTCTCTCATTCGCACCCGGCGCGGTATCTATCGCCACCCAATTCGTCATTCCTGCATTAATGTATTGCCCCGACGGGATTAATTGATTCGATGTCGCATCCAACCCACAAATAGCCCACACAGGATCAAATTAACTAAGTCACCCCATTTGGTGCCGTCGCCCCACCTCCACCCGGGCGTACATCCCCTAATAGGAACAAATTGCTCAATTATTGCCGCCTTGCGTTTATCCTGGACAGACGAGTCGGTGTCAGGACATCCATTGGCATTGAGAAAAAAATCAAATCTGCGTAACGAATGCGTCGCTTTCGCCTGGCACGTTCTGCCGCAACTTCGATCGTGATTTATGCCCCCTGGCAAATAACAAATGTCCTCACTCCAGGTGACACAATAAATCGTGTTGTTTCTACAACCGCCTTATTTATTTCACTTACGGTGACTTATTGCCTCGCATCCAACCGTTGTCAGGACGAAGTGTAGTTACGGCGATATTGGTTTGCTTGCGCAGCCAAGTAGCGCTGTTCCCAGCAGAGCGGTGTTAGGCAAATAAGGCGACGCTACGTGGAGAATAGAAATATTCCCAGGATATCGTTTGGATGCTTCCTGTTCAGTCAGAGGCGCAATAAATTTCACTTTTCATCTCGTAATTCTGTTTTGAAATTTGACCTCGTCGCCTGGGTCTGGCTCACCATTCAAGGGACAATGGAAACAAAGAGCGCTTGCTGACATCACCCCAAACAAGTTGACGCGGCAACACACAATGCCTCCTTCCTGGTGGTCCCATTGTGCGCAGAGCGACTGAGTTCATTTGGAACTCTGACGAGAGCTGCCTTTTCTGTCCGTTCAAATGGGATTTCGATTTCTCCATTAGCTGGGATAATCTATCCAGCCCTCATGTGTGTATCCCACGCACAATCGGAATTCGATACACTTAGTTAAGGAGGCAAGTCATCATCATCACCCGGGCCGCTTGTACCTGGCAAGTGCTGTGCTGCGTTCCCATGTCCTTGCGGAATGATGTTCGGGTGAATTTTAACACCTCACAGCGACACATTCTCTCCTAAGATTCGGGATTATACGAACGCCTTAAGAAGGACGCGTGAAACATTAAATTGCTGCAAGGACATCAAAGCGGATTGCCGATCGCCGACCGGCAGATTGATGCTTAATGCTTTACAGGTGTCTGCGGCAGGAGCAGTGCGGCATTGTGCAAGGTTCCAGGTCCTGCGTCAATTCGCCGTGCTATTCGGCGGATATTTTATGGGCATTTAATTTATTGAATTCGGTTGTGTGTGCCGCCGAGAGGAGGCATTACGTGGCACCAGCCTTTTGACGTGGTGTGAAATTTTTTATTGTTTGCAGGGAATTAATAAATTGCGTCGTAATTATTTAACACTTTCAGGGACTCGGGCGATGAAGATGTTAGATGTTGGGCAGGTCTGCTCAGCGGACACTTTTCATGATTTTATCTCCGACAAGTAGTTTTATGGCAGATGAATTGCAGGACAGGTGATTGAATTTAACTTATGCGGGACTGTTGAAGTCACTGTAGACAGCGACGGTGGAAATATGTCTCAAACTAAGGGGCTCGTAGCCTAATTCGGAACATCATCGTTCGAAATTTACTTTAATGGAAATTGTGATGCGGTGTTCAAAATCCTATCCAGTCCAGCGAAGGAATTTCGAAAATGTAATGGAGGGCATATATAGCTATCCTTGCCGTATGGGGGTTATCCTGCCATTGCGAACTCAGTCACTGAGACGGAGACAAAGTGTCTTGTTATTGATTTGTCGTATGCGGAAAAATTTGAGAAACGAAGTCATTTGAGCATCCCCAACGAAGACACTCTGTTAAATTGCAAATGAACTTATTTTTAATCTTTAATTTTGCGTCTGAACTGCAAACTGAAACCCCAAAAAACAAATTTGGAATCCTGGATTTTGAGAACAACCTGAGAGAATGGGGATGTATGTAGAGGAATACATATACACTCTGACAGTTTCAATCAGACTTTAAAAACCAAGAACTATTGACACTGCACAACAATATTGACTTTCTCATTTCCAGGAGCAAGGTACGAAATCATCACAACAATTGTTGGCGCTACAGTCCAAAGGGGGACCAGGGCCTAGCTTGCTCATCAACTAGTCGTGTTGTGCGCGCTACTGTTCTCTCACGAGTAGAAGGGACCTACAGTTTTTTGCCGACTCCGAACGGCGAAATTTGAGAAGCTTTCTTAGACAGTTATAACTCTTTGAGTGTTGTCAGCAACTCGAAAGAGGTAGTGCAGTGAAATATTAGAAAAATTGGTGTTGAACTGGGAGTCGAACCTAGACCCTTCGGCGTGTGAGCGTCGCACTCTACCCACTACGCCACGGCGACCACCAAAATCATCACACCTAAAGATTAATCAGGGTGTGACCTCTGGCTCTTCTTCTTAAGCAGTTGCTACATTCCAACGTCGATGTTGTTTCCAGTTAACATTTCCCTCTAACCGGCACTGTTTAGGGCTAGGCAAGGCAATCAGAAAAAGAATCTCTTTCGTTTTGCTCAATATACGAAAATGATCCAAATCAATGTCGGTAGCCCAGTTACTCGGGCTGCTTGTTCCACGCCTTTCGTCAAACGTAAAAAGACACTTGTTCCGTAAAGTGGGTGTAAGAGACGTTCTTCATCATCCTTCCTCGACTGTCCTCGAATATCATTGACTTGTGTCCAACATTTACCAATGCCTGAACTCACCTAAAAACTAATATTATTCCAGAACTACAGCCTAAACTGGGAATGGGAAGCAAGGCATTGTGGCCGCCGCGGCGTAGTGAGTAGAGAGCGACGCTCACACACCGAAGATCCAGGTTCGATTACCGATTGAACACCTTGCATTTTTCACGGCACCACCTCAGACAATACTCAAGGAGTAATAACTGTCTAAGAAAACGGTTTTAAAACATCGCCGTTTGGAGTCAACAAAAAACTGTAGGTCCCTTCTACTCGTGAGAGAACAGTAGTGCGCACAATACGAGAAGTTGATGATCAAGCCAGGCCTTGGTCCCCCTGTGAATTGTCGCTCAATGCAATTATTATTATTTGCTAAGTAATGCATTACTTTTCGCCATGATACATATTTAACAACAACTATTTAAATTTTAACTGCTCCTTTTGAGGCCATATTCTTAGACCAGAAAATGTTGCAAATTTTTACTGTCGAAACCCATTGGCAACCAGCGATGTAAGAAAATTTCGATAATTTGCCTGATAGTGGGAAGCTGAGCATTGAATGCCTAGGGTCATCATCGATCCTGCAGTGGCGTGAAAAGTTACCTAGACGTTTTCTATTGAGGCAGATGTAGTACAATTGGTCATTCTTTTTTTGACGAAATCATTTGCAAAAATCATTTAAAGGGACATCTATTCTACTCGCCTTCTAGCTAATCCGATACTGCGTATTCATTGCACCCGGAAGTAGGTTAACTTTCGAGTGATGACAGCACTAATCTACAGCCTTAAAGGTCGGGGAACGGTCAAATTCATTTCGAAACGTTGCAAACGACATAGTAACATCATCTCATGATCAAGTTGAACGCATTCGTGTGAAGTTCAGCCTTTAGGTGGTAAATAAAAGCCAGCATTATCGAATGTCCGTCTAATTCATAAGCTCTCTTTGTAACTATCTCTGACTAGAGAGAAGATCTAATTTCTCTGACATCGTGGTTGGGATTCGCGGCAATCGTTAAGAAGTTAATGAGTGAGATTCGAAAGCCTAAAGTTGCTTTATATCTATGAAAACAAAGGTATTCTCCAATGAAACACTCTTCCACTTCTAAGACGGTAGAGATTAACGATTAGTCATTCCTTTGGCGTGATAAGCACTAAACGGTTTTAGGGGTCCCTAAATCCATTTAGTACTTAGCAAGCAGGCAACATTTGTTTTCCTATAATGAAATTAACTTTGAGGCTGATCGTGCTTGAGGGTCGCAGTGAGGATACGAGTAGGTTGCAGGATGAATTTGGCGTAATACTATTCACAGTGTACCTACGTTGTAGTATGTGCGTACATATTTATATTATTCGTATCAAATATTGTTCACTGAAAAGTGAAAACGACAACAGGTGTGACTTCTCGTAACTTACGCTTCTCTTCGAAATCAGACGAAATGAGTGATATATTAAGAACTGCATATACATTATAAAGACAAATTTCCTTTGAACCACTTTCGTTGTGAATATTTGGATCCATTTTTAGGTACATCTGTTTAGGAGGGGTCACAATTTAGGCAAGGCGACGCACTGTCATGTGACTTCTTTAATATCATCCTCGTAAGATAGTGCGTAACTCACAAGTCAACACCAGAGGCACGATATTCCCAAAGTCAGTTCAATTGCCAGCTTACGGTGATGACATTGACGTGATTCGATGAACACAGCGAGCTGAGGCGTTGGCTGGCATTGAAGCAAAAGCGGCTGAAATAGGTTTGGCAGTAAATGAGGGCAAAACAAAGTACATGCTGTCATCAAGAAAAGACACACAGCATCAACGTCTCGGACAGAGCGTCACACTAGGCAGCAGAAACCTCTAGAACTCGTCAAGGAATTCGTCTACCTCGGCTCAGCGGTAAACAGGGACAACAACACCAGTACCGAAATCAAACGCAGAATCACTATTGCTAATCGCTGTTTCTCAAAAGGCAATCGAGTAATAAAGCCCTCTCGAAGGGCTAAGCTCGCCATATATAACAGCTTGCTCATCCCAATCCTACTCAATGGCGCTTAAACCTGGACGTAACTAAAAGCGGATGAGGAAGCCCTTAGTCTTTTCGAGAGAAAAGTTTCGCATGCGATTTTTGGTCCTGTTTGCGTTGATGCCATTCGGAGGAGAAGATTTAACGACGAACTCTATGGGCTGTACAGAGACATGCGCCTGGTCAAGTGCTTAAGGTGGCTGGACACTACTGCTCCGTCCCGTAAAGCCTTCGAATCAGGGCCATTGGGACAACGCGACAGAGGACGGCGTAGGCTAAAATGCCGCGCAAAAGTGGAATAAGACCTCAACCAACTTGTTTTGCGCAGCTGGAGGCAGCTGGCGACAGATCGTGCTGGCTGGAGAGGCAGATTGGTTCAGGCCCAGGTCTATCCCGGACCGCAACGCCACGACAACAACAACAACAATTTGTACACTTTGTAGCTTATTTCAAAAGTTGTTTTGTGATATTTTGCTGTTCAAGAAACGAACCGTCATAATAATAATCACACAAATCATCCTTTTTGGTACTCATGATTTTGAAACTTTGAAATTGTTGCCCTAATTACTTTGTAAACGAGATAAAAAGTCGTCACAACATCAGTGTGGTTTTGTTTTAGTCCCTTTTTATAATAAATGAGGAAGGACTTAACTTGATTTGTGAACTTTCAGACAGCTGACGACACTTCGCGTTAAGGTTTCTCCCGATTTACCACACAAAGAAAGATGAAATCGCTTTCACGAGTAATGCCACAAATCTGTTGTAACCAACAGCGTTGACAGTGTCACCTACGCATTCAAAGCAGAAGCTGTAGGCGATTTACAAAAATTTGGTATTTGCCTTACGCCTGCTTTTAATTCATACAAGTACAGTATGCCTAAACTAAATAAGCTCGGAGTCGGCAAAAAAATGTTGGTCCCTTCTACTCTTGAGAGAACAGTAGCGCGCACAACACTAGTAGTTGATGAGCAAGCTAGGCCCTGGTCCCCCTTTGGAATGTAGCGCAAAGCGAAGTTTTTATTTCCTTCTATCACCGCCAACAGAGCTATACTTACAGCATGTTTCTTTATAGAACTTTCTTAAACATGCAACGCATCAGTAGCAACAATAACTTAGCAATGCAATCAAATTGATTTTTAGGGGTTGTAGACAGAATGAAAAAGAATCTACTCCCAGACAGAGCTAACACAGCTATTTGAATGGTAGAAGCGGAAAGAAACCTTCGTGATGTGACACAGCAACGATGATTGATAAATTGAAAGCTGTCGGACCCATACACGGCATCTCAGCGCTCTGTGTATGTGGCCATTTAGACGTCGTGTCTTCGTTCGAGAACGGAAACATCACCAGCACCGGAAGAAGGAGTGCAAATTAACAACACTGCTGTAAATTGCATGCTGCAAGTCGGCCCAAGACCTGCTGAAAGGATCCACTACCCAAGAGACACTGCAATAAGTGGGCAGACCACCAAAACCAAAAAAACAAACGAACAAGCAAAAGTTGCACGAGAGCACGTTCGAGTGCAGAAAGAGCTTAAAAACTGGGCGCAGAGAGGGCTCGAGGAAACACACTCACACTTCGGCATATCAGGCTTCACCTGTCATTAGGCATTGCCTAATGATTTGCTCCTTGTGCCCCTTGCTACTTGGTCGGGGATGCCTTGCAAGCATTCTGCCAGCCAGTCGCCGGCGTTGTCGTGGTTATTGCCAGCCAGCCAGAGTGAGCCAACGAACGACCGTAAGCTAGTTCGACACCGAGAGGCGTGCTGTGCTGCGGAATGGACTAAAAATGCAAATAAATGATTCGGCATGCAATTCATACCACAGTCAAAGATCCTTTAAATTATTCGCAATTACACTAATTGCCCCAGTGTGGTCTGCACGAATGTTTGTGTAGCCCGCTCTGGCTGCCCCTTTATGTCGTGTTGCAGCACACAGATGGCGCTGCTCAGTATACATTTTGGCAATTAGCCCAGATTTCTCTCTCTTCCTTACCCATTGCTCGTTAATGCGGCGCGTCGACGGTCGACGACGAATGTAGTAGATGCGAACGATGGCAACTTACTCGCATACCACTTCTGTGCGAGTGCAATTAGTGTAAAGCTAATTGAACGCAGCAGATACAAAGTTCTCCTCTGGTAGGCCTACGAGCACGTCTACGACTACTTGTGATTTCCACATGCATGCCGGCCGAATTTATTAATTGGCTGACATGTTCATTAATTCCGATCGAATGCGCGCCTGTCTTGGGGCGACCTCAAACAGCAGTCGTTGCCAAAAAAAATAACTTCGCTCAAGTGCAAATTGGCCGTCGCGCAGAAACTAGCAGAGCAATTAACATAAATTAACAGCCACTAGGAGCAATCTGCGGGTGCGTCTAGGTGGATTCATCGGCGAACCGGCATTTTGCCGAAACCACTGCCTTCGTCCGCTGAATGGGTGGAATATGTCGATGTATGCGCGATGCTTGATGGATGAGGATCTGATGGAGTGGCAGCGGTGTGCTGTGTGAGATCATAGATTGGAGTGAAATAGATGGCGTTGCGGACGTATCGTCGGGCGGAACTTCCGGAATTGGTTATTTATTGGGAAATGCAAATGAGCTGATGGCTTTGATTTGGGAGCAATTAATTCTACTGGCGGTGCAGCTGGTGGTGAACTGATAGTTTTATTTGGAGATTCAGATTTTGCTTGGGTTGAATTGAAGTGTGTGATGCTTTTGTTTGAAGGTATATTTGATGTTCACCTTTTTGGATATTACATTACCTTATTGCTTACCAGAATGGAATGACTTCGATTTCCGACCTATATGAAAGCATATAATTGTCTACATCACCAGCAACAAATGCATACTCTTATGCTGGTGGTTGTATATATTATCATACATAAAGGTCTGCATAATACCCTTCCACTACGAACAAGACTTCTTACTCCAACCTTGTTAAGTTTATGTAATCTCTGCGACTAGAAAGGTAGTCATTTTTCGTTTGTCGATATAAGCGATTCTTTACAACGGCCCTTAGATTTACATTTTTAGGAAAAGAAATGAAATGGAATGATACGGGACTTACAATGAGATTTAAATGGAATCAAGTGAAATGAGTTGGAATGAAATTGCATGAAACAGAAATGAAGTAGAATGGAATAAACAAGAGTGAAGTGGAATATAATGGAATGGAACGACATTGAATTGAATAGAGCCTAAGGGAATGGAATTAAATGATATTGAATGAAATAGAATGAACTGGAATGAAATGGAATCAAATGGAATAAAATGGAATAAAATTGAATGGAATGGAAGGAAAATGAATAAAATGGAATAAAATAGAATGGAATGGAGAGAAAAGGAATAAAATGGAATGAAATGATATTGAATTGAACTGAGTGTAATGGAATGATATGGAATGAAAAACGAGATGGATTGAAATAGAATAAAATTGAATTAAATGGAAATGGAATGATTTGGAATGAGAAACGAGAATGAAATTGAATGAAAATTAATAAATGGAATAAAAATGGAATTAAATTGAATGAAATGGAACAGAATCGACGAGAATGAAATAAAATGGATTGAATAATGATGGAATATAATGGAATGAATGATTATGGAATGCTAAGGAATGAAATGAAATGAAGTGGAACAAAGTTAGATGAAATGGGCTGAAATAAAAGGTTGCCAAATATTTCCCTTCCGCTTTCTTGCTCTTCATTCAATGTTTCATAAAAGTATTACAGTGTTCGGATTTAGTTCAAATTTGCGCCGTTTTGTTTTATAATCTGTTTTCAACCAGACGGTAACTTCATACTACCCCCTAGTAGAAGGCCCCCTCCTTATTTGTGAACAACTCGGGCAGCCACTTTCGACAATTTCAGTTCAATTTCACACCACCGATGGCGTTCGCTATGGACAGGAACAGGTGGTAACCACTTGGCGCTATGTCCGGGCTATATGGTGGATCCGATAAAACCTCCCATATGAGCTCCCGTAGCTTTTGACAAGTCATCAACGAAGTGTGTAGTCTGGCGTTGTCCTGGTGGAACAGTACACCCTTCCTGTTGGCCAATTCTGGACGCTTCTCGTCGATTGCTGCTTCAAGTGGTCCAGTTGTTCGCAGTACATGGTAGAATTAAGCACCTGGCCATATGGGAGCAGCTCATAGTGGATGATTCCCATCTAATCCAATCCCACTAAACACACAGCAAAACCTTCCTGGCCTTCAATCCCAGCTTGGCCACTGTTTGGAACGATTCACCGGCCTTCAACCATGACCGTTTTCACTTGATATTGTCGTATGTGATCCAGTTTTCGTCGCCAGTCAGCATCCGCCTCAAAAATGGGTCGAGTTCATTCCGTTTCAGCAACACATCGCAGGCGTTGATTCGGTCTGGAAGATTTTTTGCGTCAAATCACACGGCACCCAAATATCAAGATTTTTTTTGTATCCAGGCTTCTGCAGATAGTTTAAAATGGTTTGGTGACTAACTCCCATCTCCTGGGCCATGTCACGAGATGGCACATTCAGGTCTAACTCGATGATTTCCATGATTGGATTGATACTCGTCGTCACAGGCCTTCCGCCGGCTGGCTTATCGATGGCGTCGTTTTCACTGGCTTTGAATCGTCGAAACCATTCCTCCGCGGCTCGACGTGATAGAGTACCATCCCCCAAAACATCATTAATCTCGGAACGTTTCTCTAGCGGATTTGCCTTAATTCAAGGAAAACTTTAAAATAGCACGTCTATAATTGTTGAACGCAATATCCAAACTAATCATACATAGCGTCGTTTTGTAGGTTATGTGAAGACCTTTCAAATGATGTATACAACCTTGTACCTTAATATGAATTAAAATAAAATAGAATCAAATATAGTGGAGAAGAGAATGGGTTGAAATTAAATGAAAAAGAATGTAATAGAATGTAGTGGAACGAAATGGAATGAATTGGAACGAAATGGAATGAAGTGGAATGAAGTGAAGTGAAATAAATGTTTTGTACAGTACTTGCAAACCAATTATTAGCCAAACAACCTTCAAGAAGTATTTTCGTCCGAAATACAGCTCCCAGGAAATAGAATACATCCTATGTTATAATTTGTTAAATAAAGTCTATTGCTACAGAGACGACAAACACTCTGCCCTTGCAGGTGTAACACAAAGACCTCCGCCGCTTGCTCCACTCCCATTATCCTTCCCGTTCCCTTTTCGTTCTCAGTCATCTTCCATTGGAGGGGCATTTCACTCAACTTTCAATTTGACATCCCGCAAGTAATTACACTTTGTATCGAAGATCGGTCGCCATTCGGCTCGCCATGGATGACGGTCCCCCATCCCACGTGCAGCAAATGCGCGCATCACTCCGTCCTATCTACACCCAGAAGGGAGCAATAAAATCATTGCGGCCCTGCTGCTCCGTGATTCTGCGGCAAGATTTGGATACTTTATTTCAATTTCAGTTCTCTGCAAAAGGAGGTGGAAATAAACCACCGCCAAAGTGTTGCCGTTCGGATGGTCGGCGCGGGATAAAAGCGCGCGGCATCCTTTGATCGGATCACTTTATAAAATACTGTGGTCACGCCTTAAAGGCATTAAACGAGATGGCGCTCAATTCGTGGGCCCTTCAACCACCTTCCACCGGCCGGCCGGCAAATTAAATCCTTTTTGCATTGTTTGCTTCGGGTATTCAAGTGGAACGAAACGATCTGCTCATTCCCCGTGATCATCATCAGCCCAGTCAGTCAGACAGCTAGCCAACCAAACGGGCCAGCTAGTCATCATATCCGGCCATAGAATTGCCGTCGTAACCGCAGCCATTGCCGGAGCGAGATGGATGCCGAAACATCAAGCGCCTGCATTAGCAGAATCTTAATTACAATCATATCAGGGTTCGACGACCCGGCGCACTCAATAATTGATTATTGCTCGTTGCGTCTTCGGCCATTCAGAGCGGGAAATGTCTCTGACTCGGTGTTTCATCCATCGATAGATCTGCGGGCTAGTTCTCACTTTGTTTTCTTCCCCTAGTGGTCGAGTCACCTGCCTGCCCTGTTATTAATTCACTTAATCATTGCTTTTCGGAGTCCCGCGCACGCGCACTTTAAGACTGCCCAATGTCGGACGGAGTGAGTGATGATCGGGATATTTGACGATGCACACAGCCGTGTGCATGTTCCTCACCTGCCCCGGAACAAATTAGAAAATTTACCTTGCGCTAATGTGCTGCGACAAACTTTAATGGTGTTGTACGCTCTAATGCCCCAACAAAAAAAGGCTGCCTCCAGCCCGCCTTTTACGTTTCCCGATGCTTCCCGAAGGGGTTGCGCTTATACTAACACTGATGGGCACTGGCTCGTTGTGTGGCGAGAGCCCGAGGAGGTATTAATTGCAAATTGCAAAATTAATTTCATATTGGCGGTGATGTGGTTAAGACGTAACTGTTTCTCGAATGTTTGACTTTTGGTTGGTTGTCCCTTGTTGCCCCTTCTCTTTGATTTCGGGAGTCTTTATTTCTTCAGTCAAAAGTGTCCTGAGTGATTTTAAATGCTTTCTTTTGGCAAAGAACACCCAAAAACTCACAGAACTGTAAGTAATGGGTGCTTTTCTGTCCACCAATCCTTACCTCAAAACCTATCGTCACTACAACAACGCGAACAGCCGCCAATCTCATCGTAGTGAAGCGTCCTTGATGCCCGAATTCATTGCAAAAACGGAAATTAATTCCCACAACACATGTTGGTCTTTAAACAGACATTCCGCTGCCCCATTTGACGGCAGTATGCCAAAACGTCATTCACTTAACGCCGCCGCAGACAGTTTCTCACGCCGTCTCCGCACAAACGAGAGGAAGTGGAGTCAAGCACAACGCGCATCTGTCAGGGCAAATCTTCGCGAATTCATTTAGATTTCCTTTGAAATTCAATACCAACGCCAGCGCCAGATCCCCGCAACCCATGGCATCCTCACAATCAAACGATGACTGAAATATGACAAAGTATCTGTCACTCGGCAGCGGATGCGCAGGCGGTCTACGAGACAAATGTGAATGGAAAAGACACAACGGAATAGAATTTGTTCCCACACAGCCTCTCAACCTAATCACCTAATTGCTGTAAGGAGCTGAGACAAACAGTGAGCCCATCCGACAAGGGATGTACATTTCCTTCACACTTCCTCCACCCAACTCGTCTCGACCTTTATGACCTCGCTGGTGGAAGGGAAAGGGAAACAACGTAAACAAACACACCGGACACAGGACCGAAATGACATTTACTGCCGACAGACACCGCCAGACAAAGTGCACTTGTCAAATGTGTGAAATGAAACGTCAAACAGAATAAATTGCAGCGCAACATTTCAATTTGCTGGCCGGTCATATGTGTGGGCTTGCATGAGGGATGAGTGAAGCCGCCGAATCCTCCGAGGTCACCTCCCACGCCCGTCAGACGAAGCCGCCGACACTCGCAATGTGGATGGAGGAAGAGCCTTCCAAATCGGTAGCTAGTTATCCACTTATCCCGCGCAGAGGTAGATCAGGCCATTAAAGCGTTCCCCGGCATGAGGAGACACCTGGGAGAATTCCGATGCTCATTAGTGGTATAAATGACGACGGTTTGGAACAAAAGAGTTGGACCCACCGCTACGCCGACTGGCGGAGGCACTTTGATCTCCCTCACCAAATGCGCCGTCCAATCAGAAGCTGATGTCTAATGTGATTAGAGGTCGCGGTGAGGTTTTCTTTTCTCTATTCTGCCTCTCATCCTGTGTTGTTTTGTTAGCTAACCACGACCCCAGGGTTGAGTCATACTTCTAGTCATACCTCCAGTTATGCCTCCACATGCTCGACCATGATGCGACGGCGATGCGGCTTCTGGTAGTCGTTCGGTCATTTGTCGTGAGAGAGGTTGTTGCCTTGACTACCGCCACCGACCACTCACCCATTAAAGCCGAAGACATCATAAACCTAAGAGGTACAAATCACCAAGATGTCCGTTAAGCAATACCCGGCCCCGGTCCCACACCCCACCACACACTCGAACGTCAAAATTGAAGAGACGCTAATTAATCATGGGTTCCGAAGGTGTCAAGTGAGATCGTAAGAATGCTGTTTTGATTATTGAACTTAATTAATTGACGATAATTAATGAACCTAGTTTTGCAAATTCAAATTAATCCGCACAGCAGCGTGCGCACTGGAGCTCCTTGACGTTTTCCGGATTTCGCTTGAGCGTCAAATGCCGCTAATTTGTGTTATGGACGTTTCTCGTCTGATTAGGCAGCGGAATATAATCGCAGTTAAGTGTTTCGATATCGTCTTTGGAAATTTATTAGCGGGAGATAAGCGATACGCAGTGACGTAAGTCCGCGCGGAGGTAAACAGATAGTTCTAGAGCTTACGTTCGAGGGTGAGTCATCAAAGGAGGTTGGCATGGAATTAGCGGCAGCTGGCTGGCAAAACGTGATCTTCAGCTGAAATTTGGTGAATCTTTCCTCGAATTCATTGGAAATTTGAGGAGATGTCGACTTTTTGAGCTTATTTGAACCAATGAAATCTTTTGAGCGTTTTTTGGCATTCGATACGACTAGACAGAAGCCCGCTGCATTGTCTTAGAAACTCTGATGACAAACATAGTGATGTGTGTCTATGCATTTAGAAGTTTTAAGCTCTATAGGTTGTTAGGGCGGAATAACTTTCCACACAAAATTTTTATTAAATTTTGATTAAGAGCAAGAATTCAGAAATGTTTTATTCTAGCTGTGTCTGGATCCTGATGAATAATGCCCAGGATCCAAACACATCATCCCTAGATATCAAGAAACACGGTAGAGGCCGCAACGAACTTTCTAACAGGTGAGTACACACAAATGGTTGTTTTGGAGTCGACTTTGCCTGAGAACACCAATTTGGACAGACAAGCTTTTGAGTGATGCACTAATGCGACTGCACTTGGGGACTCTATCATCATATCATATGAGGATCGACTAATGAAATCGCTGGGAAAGCAGAAGATTACTACCACAGCAGGAGGCTTCACGTACACCTTGCTGACGCTGTAGCAGTTAAGAAAACTGGCCGGAATTGAAAGATTCATCAGAAATTAAGTCTTTTCAGCCCGGAGAATCAGGAGTTTCTGATACTTTGGTTCAGGTCAACAATGCGATGACACTCTTCTAGAAATGTCAAGGTGGCTGTGATTCTATTCCCAGTTGTCGGAGGGTTTGTGGTTAGTGTACGACGCTTACTTACTGATAGGGACTTTATTACTATTATTGTCTCATATCAAATGGCCATGAGTTCAGTCACCTGGCATAGTGTGCCATTGGTTTGCTACCGGGAGCTGTGTCCCAAAAAACGATTAACTAGATTTCTTAACCCCGCTACTGAATTTTAACATTTAGAAAAACGTATGTTTCGAGTCTTGTGTTACATTGCACTCCTAGGAAAGTAGACCTCATGGTTTAAGTTTATAAAGACAGATCTCTACTTTGATTCGAAACTGAAATCATCTGTTTGACCCGACCTTGGATTGTCTTAAATGTCAGCAAATCCCATGCGCCTGTGGGTACAATTACCCAAACGGCTTTGTTAAAATAAATTAAAAATGTTAAAATATTTAGAGGGCTTTACTCCGACAAGCCGAAGCAAAGAAATAGAAGTTATCTCTTATATGCTATAAGCGCACTTGACCCGAAGGTTTTTCAAGGCTGACACTTTAGGAAAATCCAAAAGGGAACGTTTCCCTATGACATTCCGTATGCACTACATGAAAGGGTTCAACACTTTTATTGAGTGCCAAGGCTTCTGGCGAGACATTCTGCTCTGGGCGGGTGATGTCGTCCGAGGCCTAACTCTATGATGAAATTTAGCACCAAACTATGATGAAGGAAAGATGTATTTTTTTCGCCTGGCGCCATTTTAAAATTTTTTTTTCTAACTAATGCACTTCTGTGCATCATTCTGAGTCACTAATAGGCAGTAAAAATGAAAGTAGCCCCTGCGCTTGTATGATCATCGAAACACATGTAGCAGGTACTTTGCCAAAGCGTCAACTTCTTTAAATGTGACAAGGTCTTTAAAGCCAGGAGCGAAGAACACCTTGAATAGGAACCAAAAAGCCGACGTGCATTAAATTTTTAATGAATAAAACATCATCCTAGGGAATCTCGACGTCTATTCATTTGGGTGACAATCACTAAGTGGTACTTCGCGACCGAGAAATTCGGGCTATGCGCACTGTTACGAGTTAAGTGTATTCTAGTTTCGCTGCAGTTGTAACTTATTTAGATCGCCCATTATTTGCACTGCTGCATAGGTAACAGCAGCCCAAAGATATTCAGATGTAGGCATGTACTGGGCGATGTTGTCTGGTGTGTCCATTCTCAAAGGTCTCCTAATTCAAATGTAGGATTTTTCCCATAGTTTTCCTCCAAACGTACTCAATTCTTTAAACAATTTATAACACAATGTGACTGAATTTTCATTAGTAAAGTTTCTAGAAACTATATCTCTGAGCAAGCTAGAGCACAACTATTGTTATTTATACACTGTTATACTATGCAAGAAATAAAATATCTATCTGTCTACCTTTTCTCAAAGGTCTTTGCGCATTAAATTTCTTTCGTTTTCATTCCATGCACATTGAAAAATTAGTTAAAAATCCACGTATTCTGCCAGGTTTCTACTGCGAGGGAAATCGGCTTTGAAATAGCTGGGAGGCGGTTTCAAGCTACACGTTCCTTAATTTCGGAATGAAACTGTAACAAGCACTGTACTCGTATTAATTGAAGCTACAGATGATAGGCCTCGGTATCCAAAGTGTCTACCAATCAACTCGGAATGTACAGATTTCTTCTTCAAATGTGTTGGAGTTATTTTTTCCAGTTCTCTTAAGAATAGACTTTTTTATAATAGACGGCCATATTCCTGGAACGGCAATGTATGTTGAGTTAAATCATTCAGTTTCGATTTTGACAGCATAATTTGGTTATGAGTGAGTGAATAGACGTGTGTTGTAGTCGCTCCAGTCAGTAATGTCATCAAATCCCTAAATATATACATTCGTTCGTAACTAAGAAAGAGTATTTGCTTTGAAGAATTAAGTAACTTATATTCCCTAAATCCTGTGCTAAGCTGCTGTGTTTCATATTGTTCTCTTATCATCTTTAACTATGGCATCATCTGGCATGTCAACTACGAACAAAGTACAAAAAGAGCCGCTCTCCTCGCTTTCTTCGGCATCAATACTCACAACCAGCGACAGAGGAAATATCACTCAAAAAATACTTGAAGAGCAGTTGAAGTTAAAGTACACAACATTACTCCAAAGCAGCTTATCGAAGGAAATTAAGTTGGAACTAATTCAATTATTAGGAACTACTCTCGATCACTACCTGGATGCTAGGAATGTATTGTTTTTGCATAACATTCTTGTGAACAAAACTCCAATGGACACATAAATGTGCCAGTTAATTAAAATATAACGTTTTTGCATTCAGCGTGATCATACAGTAGCTCAGTTATGTTGGGCGAATAGATGTTCTGTTTGGTTCTGCTTTTTCTTTACCGTTATCATTTTTGCGGAGACATTGTTGATTTTGCTTGGACACACAAATGGCACAAATGGCAAAAATGCAATTCTCGTGTAACTTTCAGCAGAGTAACATCAAATTTTGTATAGTGAACAATTAATTCATCAGGAATATTACAGAGTATAAATTATATTTAAATGGGATCAGGTAAACATACTACGGTTGAGGAAAGACGAATAATATGGAACATGAATGAATGTATCTAGTAGACTTGTCAGAAGACGATTAAATGAGTCAAATTTGTTTGGACGCACTTCGAGAAAAAAGCCACTTCTGTCAAACAAAAATATTTCAAAACGATTAACCTTCGCCAAAAACCACCTCAATAAATCATTTCCTGGAAAAACTTTCTATGGAGTGATGAAACCAAAATTAATAGGATTGAATCAGATGATAGAACCTTTGTTCATCGTCCTAAATGTCAAGCATATAGTCTTAGGTTTAACAAGAAGACAACGGAGGTGGAAGCATTATGGTTGGGGTGCATTTTCTTGGCATGGCGTAGCTCCGCTCATAAAAATCAATGTCAAAATGAATAGATTTAAGTATTTCAACATTTTGAAAAACCATATGGAACCATATGCATTCGAATCTATGCCGGTAAAGTGGAGATTTATGCAGGATAATGACCCCAAACACTCTTCCAAGGTGGTAAGAAGTTGGTTTCATACAGAGAAGGTTCACGTTTTGGATTGGCCAGCCCAGAGCCCTGACGTAAATCTTATCGAGAATTTATGGAACGAAGTCAAGAGTGAAATATCAAAAAGAAATTATAAAAATATAGATGATCTTTGGTCTGCCACACAGACAGCTGGGTATGCTCGTGGAGAGTATGGGCCGCAGATGTGGAGCTGTAATCCAACACAAAGGCTGTAGCACAAAATATTTATTATTTAAATATATGGTTGTATACAACAAAAATCATAAATTACACTTTTAATGCGATTTTCCTTTTTTTTCTGCAGGTTATGCCATTTATTTGTCCAGTCTATTTCACTGTTTTCTTCCTATATTTTGAAAATTTAGTTTTTTATTACTGAATTCGAACTAATGTTTGCTATGTTGTTTAAGGTACAATATAAACTTTTGAAAAAAACTAAACAGCTGTTTTTTAATATCAATATTTCCAATGATATAGAATAAGTAAGAAAAAATTGAAAAATGTGTCATTTATACGTCCATAGCTGTATCTATTAAACAAACCCAATTTTGCCCGATCTGTCAGAGCACATGCTCTAATACCATCTCGTCACCTCTATACTAACTCGTTGCGTTTGTTTTTCATATGTATATGCTATCAAAGTCTGGAACTCACTACCAACAAATAAACGAACTGTTATTAATACTAAACGCGTTTAAAAAAAATGTCGTTCTTGTCTACCTTTCTTCCCTTTCCTAAGCCTTCTTCTTCCATTTCTCCTATATCTACTTTCATTACTTTAAGAAATTTAAATTGTTATCGATTCTCCTGATATTTTTATCTTAGTACTATAAAAGACTTATAAGGTCTTATTGTACCCTTAGACCTTATGAATGAAATGAAATATTAATTGGCGTAAAAAGAATAGAGTGAAATTTAATGCTTTTAAAACACATTGCTGTCTAGTGTCACTCAAGCCTTCCCAAATAACCAGCCAATATCCACGAATGGTTCCTGCATTGTTGAAACCGAACGATTTAACATCCTCCGTATGTGTATCACCTCAACACTAAGTTGGAACGATCACATATTCGAGATCGCCAAAAATACAGCGAAATGTCTAGGTTTCTTAAAGCAATGTAAGAAATACTTCACTTGACGTAGCAAAAGTAAATAAGGCTTACATCCGCCCAAAGCATGAATATAACGCTCTTATCTGGATATACAAGATAGAATCCAACAGTGAGCGACGTATTGGTAATTATAATGCGGCAAAGTCAATTACCTTGCTATAACACTGTTGACGTACTGTCGCATCTTTATGACTATTTTATCGCTGTTTTAACAAAAAATGCTCTAATGACTTAGCCAGCTGCATTCATCTCCTTCACGAAACCCGTAACACTCTTATAACTAGGAATGCCTACCCGTTCACCCTTAAGCCCACTTTCGTACATACCGTTAGAACCTCGTTCTTCAGGCGTACCACACAAATATTGAATGTTAATATCAGACCAACTTTTCCTCCTCATTACAGTTCAGAGGCACTTAAAATTTGATTTCCCTTTTCCTTTATGCCTCCGGCCCGTGCTGGGACTTAATTCCGGTCACTTAAGGGTAAAAACAATCCCACTTAAAAGTATAGACATTGCCTTAAGTGCGCGCAAATTATAAAACAATATGTGGCTCTTAAGCTCTCAGGTGGGAAAAATTATGTTCGAGATGGTTTTCTACCTATAACTTTTGTACTTTCACAAACAAATATTTAAAATATTTTTATTTTGCCAAATTTCAAAAAACGACGTTATTTGTCAAAACGATAAAACGTTGAAATGAGAGAATCCTCGTTTTGAAGATTTTATCAAACGCATTAAGAAAAAACACCACATTCACTGAAAATGTTGTTTATTCATGTTGTTTGCACGTTAAATTAAGAATGAGGCCAATGAATAGAAATAAAGGTTCGCTGGACCCCCTACAACACCTATGCTCAAACTAACACAGGGATGCATGCAAAATCTTCATATGGAACTATGAATATTCATTCTTATTCTTCTTCCTTGTATAGCGCCAGAGTCTGGGATGGTCCTGGGCCTGGACCAACATGCCCCGAATATTCATGCTCACCGTATTTTAAAATTCTTTGCAAGTAGTATGAGTGAACTTTGTAAAATACTCGTTGGCATGCATCTCCCTCTTTAAATACTGAATAGTTGCTTATTAGGGTCAATGGGGGTAAACGTAAACGATTTTTCATTTTCAGTTTTTTTTTACATGTATAGTGCTTCATGCAGCTTAACTATGTGATATTGGAAATTGGTGTTGGTTGAACATTAATTTGAATTCGTTCATCTTTTACAAAAAAATAGTTGTTAGTGTGTATGTTTATTCGATTTTTTTAAAATTCATGTTTACATTTACCCCCGCCTTTTTTTTAGATATATTAGAAATATGGGGTAAATGTAAACAAGGAACTCAGCCTCTTACGGCTGTAGAATTCAAATATTTGGGGTAAAAGCGAACGAAATCAAAATGAAATTTAATGACAAAAAGTAATTGAAAATGGAATGTTTACAATTACCCCAAAAAAATGTACAAAACTTAGAGATAGTTTTTTAAACTGATTTTATTTCAACGTTTTTACTTCAAAAACTGCAACTTTCGCATGAAACTCTACAATAGCCTTTCCGTAGACAACAGTTTTTATTGGATCGGGCAACAATCCCAAAACTTGGTTAAAGCAAATAAAACTTGTATCGCTTTCGCCAATTTGAAACATTGTTTTTGGGGAATTAACACTTATAGCCCCAACTACTTCGACCTCTTTTTCTTCCTCCGGGAAACTTCACAAACGTACTTATATGTGGTAGCAAGCCGTTTTCCACCCATGAAACTGACAACGACAAACAGGCCTGGCCGTAAGTTGTTTATACCCTCATTGTCCAGATATTCTACTTCTTCTGCTTCTTCTATCCCTTCATTCCACACGGATTCACTGCTTGGTATAGATACATCGTCTTCATCTGAAGATGAGCTCACATTTTAATTTTGAGCTTTTTGTCTTCTCCTGAAGCACGGGTTTTTATTTTTTTAGGTCGCTTTTTTGACAGCTTCTCAGCTTTTAATTCGTCAGCTTGCTTTAAACGGTTTAGGACTTCATCTGTGGTTAGAACTTCTCCGTATTTCATTTGCTTTAAGCGTGAAACTACTTTCTTAGCAATTTCTGTTTTAATTATAGATGACGGAGATGATTTTTGTAGACCGAAGATATTTTCCAAAACTTCTTTAAAATGGAACAAAATTCAAATTAACTAATTGCGTGGCATCTTTTTGAATTAAAGTTATATTAAATTAAGGCTGAGTTAATTTAAGACACACGTTTACAATTACCCCAAAGTGTTTACTTTTACCCCATTTCGATGTTCACATTTACCCATGATAAAAAAAAATCTGCGTACAGTCAATAACTTTTAAAATTTATTACAAAAAAATAAAAAACCTTTTCATGCATTCACATTTATATGTAACATTATTATGAACAAAACAGAAACTTACTTTGATCACTTCTTAAGTTTTTTAACGATTTCACTCAACACCAAAAGTCTTAAAAACACAAAAAAAAGTCACGTTTCAGCTTCACGATGAAAATACAACTACGCTATTTACAGATTGCGTCTGGCATGTGTCCGCATAATGGGAACAAATCATATTTACAAATAAAGGCACAGCAAGACTAGATGGAAAACTGATTGTTGAATAACTAAGTGCGTTAACAATTACCCCTGTTCACAATTACCCCCTTGACTTTAATTCTTATTGATTTCCGCCAGAAACTTATGAAACTAACTGAAGAAAATTTTGTAAACGAAACCATCGTTTACCTCACGCTTTTCCTCGATGAAATAATCTTCTTTTTGAAAACTTGCATGGCTATATCTCAACATTTTCAAAACATCCTGGAAAAAACTTCAAACAAATATTTCAAGTTTCATCAATTCGTTTCTGCGAAAGAACACTGAGAAGATGAATTTTTATAGTTTACAAAAATAGGGGTTTCAAATGTTTAATGATTTCATTACCTTCAGCCCTTCAACATAAATCTGAAAGGAATATGACAAAACTCCATCAGAGGTCAATAAAACTGACACAGATCACTTAATTCACTCTGCCGCGAACAGCAACAGCTCTAGAGATTCGCCACGCAATCAATTAAGAGGGTACTCGAGCACCCTTTAATTGCACTCACATCTGCACTTCAAAATCGTTGCCTGTCTGCGTCCAATGAAATTGTTCCCACAATCAGTAACAGTTCCAGTTATGACCATAATTAAGGGTACATTGTTGGTGATGTCTTAGAATGGTTGCAAAATCGACGCGCCCATTCGAAAGTCATTCGGCCTGATTCACCGATTTCACCGTTCTCGCACAAAATGACATTCGAATGTGGCAGTCCACATCGGATCTGGAAATCCGATCGATTTGTCTTTTGTTGGGAAATGAAAATTGGCGAGTGCCCTAATTACAGTCGGGAACAGCTGTTTTAGAGCGTGACTAATTGAAGGTGAATTGTCAATTGATTGGGATGAGGAGTGTGTGTTCTAATACCGAGCACTGATATGGATCGCAGTCGAGGTGCGAGACTTGTTTAATGAGGCCAAGAAAATTAAGGAAAATGATACTGTGTGTGGTTGTGTCATTTGGGAATTTGATTTAATGATTTCAATGTTTCAACGGTTCAATTGTGGCGGGATTTTTGCATGAATTAAGCAACGGCCCTTGTTCTATGATGTCCCATAGACTGTAAATTGAAAGAGGAGACGAGCATGGAAGACAGAATCAGTTACAAGGAGTTCGATTTCATTGCGAAAATCTCGGGAAACTTTCAGAAGCAGTTCATAGCGTGCGGTCAGAATTATTTAGCGCGCTTGGACTTGCGAGGTTCGTTTAGTATTTTTTGGAATGCCATATATGAAGCATTTAATTTTGATTTCCAACTTTCAACTTCGTCTACGCCTGATCATTCCGAACGAACGCTCTCCTCCAGAACAATAGGTTCCTCACAGCAACACCCATTTCAATTATAGCGCACTTCCTTAAACACACATTTTCCACCATCAGACAAAATCAAATAGAAATTTATGAAGCTGCTCCTGTAATCCCGGAAGGCATGGTTTGAATTTTAATTACCACATCAATAAAATTCAAATTTCTTTTCGACTCAATAACTGCATGTGTCCACCAGTCGAAGATCAAAAGCCTTCCTGCCTAGAGATACCGCTGCGCACACACACACACGGGGGCCACGCACACACACATCCCACACACAGACATAGCGAAACAAATCTCTGGCCCCAAACAATTCCCATTAAATCGCATTTTATCATCTCGGAAAAAATAAATAAAATAAATACGATCAAATACGATACATCAATTGATCCCCCCAGATACACCAGATACATGTTTAGGTACACTAACCGCGTACACCCAAATACGGCCAAACACACCGAATACAGAGCAGGCGGGAGAGCAGCCACCACACCGATTGCCAACCAAAACGGTGCGAGTGCGAGTGCGAGCGAGTGTGAGGTAAAGCGTTTTAAAGCGATTAAAGAAAATATTGATGAATCTGAGGAAAATTGATTGCATTGTCGGCGAAAGATCAAACGACGCCGCCACCTACCGCCAAAGCGGTTGGGTGAGATGCGCACGGCAAAGTATCGGATACAAAATCGGATACAAAACGGAACAACAACAAACAATGGGGGTAGAACAAAACAAGAAGAGACCATTAATTCCTGACGCTGGGTGCTGCTTGGTGTGGCCATCGAAAGTCGGTCTCAGAAATGTTTGTCTTCACTGTGCGCCGTCGCCGCCGCCGCTGCTCTGACTTGTCTTTTGGTTTCTTTCTTCTTCTTTTTATTTTCGCTGCGGCGGTGGGCTGGAGGGCGTGTCAATGCCAAAGCCACAAAGGTTTTCTGTTCTCTGCGTTTTTTTCCGTGTGTTTTCTTTGAATTCGCAATGTCGCACCCCAAAGGAAACGGACAATTGGAGATAATAAGATGAATTAGGATTTTTGTTTCTTTTCTTAGTTTGCGTGCCTTTCACTTGGTTAAGTGGAGTGAACGAATATTTTGTTAGGGTTCTTCTGGGAGAGAAATTTGGGGTGGATAGTTTGAGGTGTAGTTTAAGCTGCGCTTAAACATTTTGTGACTACTCCAACGCTTGTTTGAAAGAGGAAACTTATAAGTTGTTCATGAGAGAATTCAGTAATTCAGTTTTAGTCAAAGTCATCTATCGAAAAAAGATATAGTGGAATCAGTGCGAACATTTAAATTATTTAACAATTGATAGCATTAGAGTAAAATGCTACGATTTGGATCGAGCTTGTAAATACAATCCAAAAGTCTAGTCGCTTAATTGACAGCTAAACAAAATTCAATAACCTTAGTACAAAAGCTTCAATTCTTATTGAAAAAACTCATTTTTGATAGGACATACGCCTAATCATTGCACTATTCGACGCAAATATACCGGTCTGTATGAATATCTCATTGGGCTTAACCAATGTCTGGCTCAAAATTGATTTCAGAGACTATTAGAATATGGAAAGATCATTTCTGCAGACTCCATAATGGCGATGACGGCCCAAATTCCGCTTTTTGGCAGAATAATGTACTCAATTTGGACGATGATAGACAAGAATTCCGTCCCCCGGCTTAGACCAGGTGAAGATATGAATATGCAAGCTGAAGTCGAAGACAGCTGCTGGAGCGGACGGACCGCCCGGAGAACTATTTTAAGCAGCTGGAGATGAGTTGATTGGGCGCATGCAGCAGCTCATCTGTAAGATATGGTCGGAGGAAAGCATGCCCGATGAGTAGAATCACACCGTCGTTTGCCCGGTCCACAAGTAAGGAGACCCCTTTGACTGCGCCATCTATCTTGGGATAAGCCTTCTTAACATCGCTTTGGCCTTGGGAACTTTTGAAAGAAATGAAACAAGTTTTACTTAAAATACATAAAATTGGATTTTTCTCTAGGCTATGATTCTGGACTCCAGCGAGAAACGTTTTTTTCGACCGATAATAATTTCGCAATCATTTCATTTTAAAAATGAAGTAACTAACTAGTAAGTTTTTTTTTATATTTGTGGACATTGTGGCGAAGTCGAAAAAGTGCAACACTTACGCACAAATTATCCCAGCACTCCTGGTCTGAGCCCATGACAACACTCAGGAAATATTGATTGAAGAATTAAATTTTGCCCCTCGGAGTCGGTCTACTCATGAGTAGTACGCACAATAAAGGGAAGTTGATAAAAAAGTTAGGCTACATTCTCAAATGGCGAAAAGTTTTTTGTTAAGAAGCAAGTTCCACTTTTTCCTAATTCTGTATGTCAAGATATATTCTCCTTGGTGTTTGACAAACGCATATGAATGTGTGCATAGAGACGAACTATACAATGCCATGCCTAATTTTGGCGTTCCTACCAAACTCGTCAGATTGTGTATGACGACGATGCGGGTACTCGCCGCTCCATCAATGTCAATAGCGAACTTACCAAAACCTTCAATGTCAAAAAAGGTTTTAGACAAGGCGATACACCGTCATGTGACTTCATAAACATCATCCTCGAGAAGATTGTGCGTAACTCACAAGTCAACAACAGAGCCACGATCCTCTAAAAGTCAGTTCAATTGCTAGCTTACGCTGATGGCATTCATATTATTGGACGAACACAGCAAGCCGTCAATGAGGCATTTGCTGGCATTGAAGCAGAAGCGGCTAAAATGTCTCTGGCGGTAAATGAGTACATGCAGTCATCAAGGAAGGACACACAACATCGACGTCTCGGGCAGACCGTCACTATAGGCAGCAGAAACTTCAAGGTTGTCAAGGACTTTGTCTACCTCGGCTCCGCGGAAAAGAGGGATAACAACATCAGTAAGTGAAACAACGAATCACTCTTACCAATCACTGTTTCTTTGGGCTCAAGAGGCAATTGATTTATAAGGCCCTCTCTCGAAGAACTAAGCTCGTTTTATATAACAGCTTGATCATCCCAGTCAAACTCTATGGCGCGGAAATCTGGACGTTACTAAAAGACATACGCCTGGTCAGGTAGCTATCTTGCAACGATTCATTTTTTTTTTTTAATTTCGAGTCCGATCTTCAAACTTAAGAAAAGTGGAATTAAAGGCAGAAAGACATTTAAATTGGCACGATGGTCGTAAGAGCAGACATTGATTTTTAATAATAATAATAATAATAATAATAATAATAATAATTGTTGGCGCTACAGTCCAAAGGGGGACCAGGGCCTAGCTTGCTCAACAACTACTCGTGTTGTGCGCGCTACTGTTCTCTCACGAGTAGGAGGGACCTACAGTTTTTTGCCGACTCCGAACGGCGAGATTTGAGAAGCTTTCTTAGACAGTTATTACTCTTTGAGTGTTGTCAGCAGCTCGAAAGAGGTGGTGCCGTGAAAAATCGAAAAATTGGTGTTGAGCTGGGAGTCGAACCTAGACCCTTTGGCGTATGAGCGTCGCACTCTACCCACTACGCCACGGCGACCACATTTTGATTGATTTTTAATGCTAAAGTGAAATTTGAAAATTAAAATTAAATTGTCAGGAGGGCTGACAAACTATATAGTCAACAGTGGATTATATTATGCATAATGAGTTGAACGAACTTTAGGATTGGGGATATAAACTATTACCGCTATTTTAATCTATGAACGATCTGTTTTCTGGTATCTCCTCGTCATGGGCGACCAGACGTCAAATCGTATTGAACGATACAAAAGCCAATTAAATTTACTGTGTCAAACAAATTATTCGAATTCCATGATTAAGAAATCCATTTCCTTGATTCTTTAAGGACATTTTTTGCAGAATCGTTCAATTGAAATTAATGAGTTTCGTCATGGACACTTGTGCGTAATACAGAATGTGTTGTTGGAAAAATGCGTTCAGCAAAATTGTATTCTTTTACCCGTGCTACGGAGCTCATGAACCTTAAATTTCATCCCTGGAAATGAACCCTTTACATTTGAAATTTAATTCATTTAAAGAGTTCACTGCTTTAAAAAATCCACATTTGTCAGATGGATTAAGAGTCTGAATAAGGTATGACATTTCATATGAAGAGGGGTCACGATGTTAAGACAAACTATTGCATATATTAAGCTCGAAATGTCAAGCCTGGAAGGATTTGTCAATTGAGGAAAACTCCAGTTGTCTCAGTCTATCGGAAAAATATATTGTGGAAAAAATCCTAAAATCCACTACCTCGATGTGCTCAAAATCCAGCAATGGTATGCTCAAAATTATACTTCCAAAGATGTGAGAGAGTATTCCTTTGACGAGTAACGATTTTCAGTCGAATGAAGCATGCGAGAATCAACTTAACGATGTGGTTTGACGAGGAAAATTAGCACATGTCGAAGATGCTACTGTTTGATGGTAAAACAAACAAGATTGTTGAAGAGCAGGAAGGAAGATATACGAAGGTTGCCCTTTATATTTCGGGATTGGGCAACCTTGGTGTTGCAATCTGGCAACTGCCAGCTCTTTCGTAAATTCTGACATTTTTGAGGTTATATGTACACAGAACGTTTAGACATATGAGCGCTATTTGTGTTGTTTACAGTAACTTAAAAGATTCATCTCGCCCAAAAAATGGAATTAAATCGTGAACATATTTTTGGGATTACTTTGTACAACTTTCGACGTGGAGGATTAACTCAAAAACAGTGCATCGATGAACTTACTTCAATTTTTTGCGATGAAGCTCCATCATGAACCAGTGTATATCGATGGTATGGTGGATTCAACCGAGGTCGCAGTTCACTCCAAGACGAATTTCGTGAAGGTCGTCCAAAATCACTTGTTCTTCCGGAAACCATTGATGCTGTGCGCAAACTGATATTGAAAATTTGTTCGTGTTGGATCCCACAGAATTTGTCAATCGCTCAAAAAAGGCTCGTGTCGATTGGTCGAAAGAAATGCTCCAAAAATACGATCGCTGTGCTTCGAAACATGTCTATGATATCGTGACAGGTGATGAATTGTCGATTTACGTGTATGAGCCCGAAATTAAAGAGCAGTCGACTGTATGTGTGTTTCTAATTGAGCCAAATCCAACAAAAGTTGCTCGCGCACGAAGCACTTCCAAGCAAATGGTCGCCTGTTTTTTCGGAGAAACTGGATATGTTGCAACCGTACCACTAAAACAACGCAGAACAGTCAATTCTGAGTGATACACAACCATTTGTTTGACAGTTGTCTTTCAAGAAATCAGGAAAGCCAACCGTCGAAGACGGATCACTCTTCACCACAACAATGCGAGCTGTCACACATCGGCTCAAACAACTGCATTTTTGAGCACTCAAAACATCGATTTGATGAGTCATCTGCCGTATAGTCCTGACTTGGCACAGAAAGACTTCTTTTTATTCCCGTACGTAAAAAATAAAATGAAAGGTGAACGATTTTCAACACCTGAAAAAGCGGTTGATGCATTCAGAATGCATGTTTTGGAGATGCCTCAATCAGAGTGGCAAAAGTGCTTCGGCAATTGGTTCAAACGCATGCAAAAGTATGTAGACCTTAATGGGGAATATTTTGAAAAACAATAAAGCTATTTTCGATGGTTAATATTTGTTTGTGTTCTAACAATTAACTAACGTTAATCCCGAAATATAACAGACAACCCTCGTACTAGTGCAAAGTGTTTAGAAAGGGGTGTTAGACGTTGAACAGTCATCAATAGGGGAGGAATAGAAGGAAACATACTTAGCACATTCGACAATCGGTCGTCTAATGATATCTCCAGCAGTGCAGGGAAAACCTCATACCTTGTCACAGATTATAGGAAACTTTCGCAGCGGCATGAAACATGTTAATCGCTCATTTAACAAATTTGTTGATGCGGGTTGCCGCGAAGAAGTGAATTCTTGATATTTTTTGGACATTCTTGCATGTAATGGAAGTGTTATGATATTTTCATATCATTTCAATAATTATGTCGAAGGCAACGTGGATAAACCAGATAAACATTGAAGAACCAAGGTGACTGACTTGAGCAGCACCATAATATGTGAGAATGGTTTACATGAGGTAACAGCTTCATGGTTTTTGAAATAGTTAACTTGTAGAACATTTTCTCCTCAACTCTCCCAATGTCCTTCCTTGCCTTGTGCTTTCTCTGCAATTCAACCAAGGAACAGGGGTTCTGCTGGGGGTGTTTTTGACTGGGCGTGTCAGTTCAAAGCATTTGGTTAGGGTGTCGTTCAGATTCCGTACTGCCACCTCAACCTTACGCCTCATTCTGTGTTTTTTTGGAGAGGCATAGTGCGATTTACTACCTCTTCCCTAAACTTTAGCCAATTTGTTCTCCCAGGGTTCCTGCTCTTTTGCGAGATGTTAGTTTCGCATTCGATTCGGAACTCTATGTATCTATGGTCCGACATGAACACTTCCGACAGAACTTTCCAGTTTATGATCTCCTTAAGATATCTATTTGATTGCGTTAAGTCAATCACTTCCTGTCTTATTGTCTTAACAAATGTTGTTTGCGATCCAACGTTGTTTATGGCCAGGCTAGACGAAAGTACGAAATCGAGAAAATACGACCCTCTTCTGTTACACTTGCTGCTGTCCCAGAAGATGTTCTTAGCATTAGTGGCAGAATAGATAACGAGGCCCATCTTATTCGACTCGCAATACTCTACGAATTCCGCTACTTTCCTTAGTGGAGGTGGTAGGACGGAATCGTAGGGGAAGTAGGCCGAAGTCACGACAAAATTGTGCCATGATCCATGTGCGTTGATGACCGCAGCAGCTAAATCTTGTCCACAGAATTGTCCAAGTTTAGATTCGGCACAATAAGACAAGCTCTCGGTCTTTCCGATCGCTCGTCGAAGAGTGGAGAGAAGCCTCATATACTACCAAGGCCACAGATGCGATTTTTCCACACCCATGGTTTCCGGATATATACAATGTGTGATTTTGTCTTCATCATGGAAAGTCTGCTACATAGGATTCCAGTAGTATCCTTAGAATGATGAAGGTTGATCTGGGTAAACAGTGGCATACAGAGTTACCGTGAAAAGTATCCCTTATTCGCAAACCTTGAACATGAGGCGGAAGTAAATCCGTGCGAGGTGCAGATAGGGACGAGAACCGTACCTAGAGACGATGGTCTCAGCCGAAGACCGGTCCAGGCCCACAACGAGAATAGAACCGTCTTTAATTTCCTTTTCTTGTTCTCCCTGCGGGAGAAGACCTTCCACCTTCTGGTTTCGAGGTCAGGGTTCTGGATGTGTGCCGTGTTCTTGAGTGGCCCCGGGATCCAGCAGATGGCGCGCGTGAGTTTTAAAGATCTGAGAACCTCAAAACTTGTGGTTCCCTCGAGGGGGGGGGGGGGAATTTTCGGCACAAATGTGCTCAGCCGCTCAAGAGATTGCTGTGTTGAGCACTTCACCAAAAAGGTTCCGTTTTCCAGAGGACAGACCTCCACTTGGAAGCAAGCTTTCTCTGCCTTATCCAGCTCCCACAGCTGGATAAGGAAGAACACTGGCTTCGCAGTGTTTGCATTCTGCTTTAGTCATGCTGTCGTCATTGCCACCTTTCCCTATTCGCAGCAACAGAGAAGAGATAGCAGCCTTTTTGTAGAGTTGCGGATCTCTCTCTCTCTCTCTCTTGACTCTCCGCTTGCCGCGCGTTTGAGTCAATTTCCGCTTATCCGAGTAGCAGCCAGTACTAGTTGCAGCTACCAACGGAAATGTGCGAAGATGTTTTTTACTTTTTACTTTGCGAGAAGGAAGAGAAGGCGGCGTTGGTTTCGGAGGATTGGCCAGCTTCGGTTGGTGATACTTCTACTGACCTAATTCTCTTTGCCTTCGACGCTTGCGCCTTCGACCACTTTCGTGATCTCTTTGCGCCGCCCGGTGGCAGCCTTCCTTTTCCTCCTATTCATTTGGCTCTTAGTCAGGGGACCCCCAGGTGCCGTATCTTTTGGGGCTCGTTCCTCCTTTTCGGATTTCCGAGACGCGCCTTCGACTACTTTCGTGATCTCTTTGCGCCGCTCACAGACAGCCTTTCTGTGGCACTCTGGCAAGCTTCCTGACCCTGAGCCAGGAGATTAGTTTTCCAACACAATCTACAGAGGGCATCGTAGAGTGAGTGGCAAAAATCATTGTTTTCAGCGCCACTGCGGGCGGAGAGTGTGTTGAGTATGGTGGTTGTGGCCTCCAGAATTCTTGCCCCGGCCGATGTCGAAAAGACAACGCGTGGATTATCGCAAACGCGAGTACCACCTGGAGTAGTCAAATCCTTAGGGTTTGCCTCCATACAGTCTTTATTATACACGTCCAAAGACAAGACGTTTCTGGACTTTAGTTCGACGTCTCACCTGGGATGTTTCGAACCGAGGTTCATTGCCTATTAAGCCCTTCCGCCGTGAAAAAGCAAAGTCACCAGCAGTTGAGTTAATTGCTCTACTCAGAGGCACATAAGACGTTGGATACGATTTTTGCCTGAATTTAACTTGGAAAAAAAATGGAAGGATATTGTTCCTACATGTGGACGAGCTTCGCAAACGCAAGGTTTTTGGGACAGTCAAATTGAGAAGTCTGTCAGTACTTCACTGCTCCGCTACGCATTCCTCCAGGAATTATGTGGAATCTGGATTTTTTTGATAGCCTGCCTTGATGGCCTTATATCATGGAACCCATTCGCCGAAGAATTATCGAACATGCAGGATTTGACACCTTAGTTTTCCTAGTACCAAACAAAGTACACACAAAACAAAATGCTTGAGACACATTCACTCTACATTGGAAGACAGCGAAGTCTTTCTAATGCCTCTGCCACTTTTTGGGTCTGCGATCCACATGGTTGAAAATGTAATTTCACAATGAGCTGAAAAATGCCACTGCCACCTGGTCTGTGTGAGTGGGATAAGCAATTTGCAGAACACTTACCTCGACTCCGCTGGCATTATTAGATCTTAAACCACAGGCACCACGATATTCCCAAAAAAGGAATGAATGGTGAGGCTGGAACAAGGTTTTCCGGCTCCTGTCTTTCCATGGTATCAGGCTAAGTATTCATCTTTCATTGCGTTATAATAATTGTTGGCGCTACAGTCCAAAGGGGGACCAGGGCCTAGCTTGCTCATCAACTACTCGTGTTGTGCGCGCTACTGTTCTCTCACGAGTAGAAGGGACCTACAGTTTTTGCCGACTCCGAACGGCGAAATTTGAGAAGCTTTCTTAGACAGTTATTACTCTCTGAGTGTTGTCAGCAGCTCGAAAGAGGTGGTGCCGTGAAATATTAGAAAAATTGTTGTTGAGCTGGGAATCGAACCTAGACCCTTCGGTGTGTGAGCGTCGCACTCTACCCACTACGCCACGGCGACCACTTCATTGCGTTATGTAAAAGTTAAATTTCTGGTGAATTGAATATTGCTCATAAGTTCAATACTTATTTTACTTCATTATCTGCCTTTCTCGAGTCAAATTCTTAACAAAGTACTTCCACTTGCGAAATTGGTATTAACGATCAAGTGCGAGAAAGCAGTTTCCTATTCGTTCCTATCACACCCTTAGAAATCTTAAAGAAATTCGACTTTTAAAAAACTCTAACGCAGCGGGCTTTGATGGCATATCCAATAAAATCTTTAAACAAATTGCGTACTTTATTATAGATATACTGGCACATATTTTTAATCTGAGCGTCTACACAGGATTTTTTCTGGCAGGTCTCAAATGCGCCGATGTTATTCCATTATATAAGAAAGGTTCTGTAGATGACATGAATAATTACAGACCTATATATCTTCTTTCATCTTTTAGCAAGATATTCGAGAAGGTTATGAAGAACAGAATGTTATCTTTTTTAAATAAATTAAAGTTTTTCAGTCCAAACCAATTTGGTTTTCAGCGCAAAACATCTAGTGAAGATGCTCTTCTATACTTTTGTTGCAGATGTGATTTTCAACATGGATAACAAAATTGTTCACAGCTGGGCTGTTCGTAGACATTACAAAGGCTTTTGATTTGGTTAACCATGAGAAACCATTATTGAGAGTGCTCTGCTCGTATCTGTCAGATAGAACTCAAAGAGTGAAGATCGGGGAAATGAAGAGTGAAATCTGATACCTTAATTTAGAAGTTCCTCAAGGCACAGTATTTGAACCAATATTGTTACTTATTTACATTTCCTCCATTTTTTCTATAGAGTTTAAAGGAAAACTTACTGCATTCGCAGATGATGTAGGTTGCGTTTATGGTTCTAAAAGTTACCTAGAACTTATTTCCTATATTAATTGGGATCTTAATCTATTGAGGGTTTGGTTTGCTGAACACAGTCTTCATATAAGTTCTGAAACTAAGGTAATGTTCTTTAGTTTATTAAACCTACAGAACCTAAACGCAGAGATCTATTATCACGCCCCGGATTGTCAAAAGTTGAAAACTTTTTGTGGCAATTGCAACACCTGTCCAGCCTTACAAACTTTTAATAGCACTCTCAACTGCAGTAATAATTGCTTTTTGATTGAGGAAGTAAAAGAATTTAAATATCTAGGACTTATTATTGACTCTAAAATGTCGTTTTCGCGTCATACTCACTACTTAAGTAAATATTTGCGTGGTACCCTCCGTACCTTCTTTTACTTAAGAAAACCCTGCTCGAATGAATTGCTTAAAATTATTTACTCTGGTTTGGTTTGGTATTCCAAAGATTGCAATATGGCATAAAATGTTGAGATGGAACTTTTGTGAACAAAATACATTCCTTATTACTTGTACAAAAAAAGGTGATAAGAAAAGTATTTAACAAAAGCTATCATTATCCATGTCATCCGCTATTTCTTAGTTCAATTATTCTTCCCATAAGACATCTTTATTGTTTTAAGATACTAAAAGTGTCTTTCGCGAATCAGGTCACCGCAATTTGAGTATAATTTCAAACTTTGGCCTACGTTCGAATATTTCTTTTGTTGTACCCGTTCCAAAATACCGAACCACTGCGTTTCGTAATTTTTATTGGGTATCATCATGCCGCATGTTTAATAAACTTCCAGTTTTTATAAGATCTTAAGCTGACTCTCGAGTTTTGAAAAGCATTTAAGAAATTGTCTATTAAATTTAATTTACTCTGAACTGTTTTTCTCTGGCATTCTGATGTAAGGTAACGAAAAAGTAAAGTATAATGAATGTATTATTTCTCTTGTCTTTCGCGCTTCTTCTTTAAATTTTAACCTTTTAAATTTTAATTATATTTTTTTTTGTTTTTTCTTCGTCAATTTTCTGAACAAGCTATGTATGGATCACTCCACCCTAATTTATTAATTTTAGTATCTCAACCTAAGAGGTGACATTTAATACAATTTGTATTACCTACTGTATAAAAATGTCAAATGTTATAGACATTATTTCAATTGCAAATACCCTATTTATGCATATTGTAAACTATATTTAAATAATTGTATGAATTGTTTAATGAAATAATGAACAAAAATAAATAAATAAATAGAAAGCTCAAAAGCCCAACTTTCTGGACCGCCAAATTGAGTTTACCAAACTACGCTGGCGTGATTAGTAAGCTAGCTTTTTCAAATAAGTGTTTCGATCTATTGTGTCTCGTCGGCAAGTAGGAAGCATTTCTAATTCTCTTTGCTCATGCAACGACTTACAGACCCAGCGCCTTTTGGGTGAAATTGTCTATGCAATACAAATGAAACCAGATTTGCGTAGCTTGTATCTCATCACCCTCCTACAATACCCGATTTATCTTACACGGTAAAGAATTTAGTGCGCAATGTCAGACCCTGGTATACCGTTATCTTCAGCCTAGGATACTCCAGCATATTCCACGCACCCGCTTGTCTTTAAAAAAAAAACATCAACAGCAATGTTGTGACTCTATCAATTCATTTGATTGAATTGTTTCCAATTCATTGGCGCAGCGCCACTCAAAGGCCTCTCATTAAGTCATTACTCAGATATCGCAATAAATTTCCTTGCACTCAGCACATTGTCCACATAATGCATTTCCGACACACTCGATATTCCATTCCTGAGATTTTCCGATTGCAACACTATCTTACGCTCTGATCGCATCCACTGCTTTCAAGTCATTTTCCAAATGCTCCCAAGCCCGTTATTATTTACAATTGTTTGCCAACAGCGACTTACAATGTAACCTGTGGCACTGTGTAACGAAAGCGTGCCGTTGAAAGCCAATGCCGTACCCGTGGAATCGGTTTGATTACTCATCGACCTACATTTTGACTTTACATCACCCTCCCGCCACAAAGGCATTCCGCCGGAATGAACCGCAAAATTTCAAATACTTTCCGCCAATTAATATCGATTTTTCAGATAAGTGCGTTGCTTTCTTCACATAATGCCGCTCTAATTAATCTCGCCCACCACCCACGAAGAGTGCCGCCCGCCCGGTGCGCAGTATTTCGTGCAGTTGAGCCAAAACAAGCGGTCGTTGGGCGCTCATCGAAGTGGCCCCCTATGTGGGGCCGGGTGCAGACCTGCTTTGAGATCTCTTTAGGCGATCAGGATCGAGACACCCCGCCACATGACAGAGCCAATGTACAGTTTGACTGCGTAACGAGGACGAGAGTTCGCACGGAGATTGACCCGGTGCACAGTGCAGTAGCCTAGTCACTTCACACCTCCTCAAGCGTCCAGCGCTAATTTGTCGGCTACACAGCGCTCGAGTGTAATGAAACGCAAGCACGCGTTCTAGGCAAACACCCCGCCGGCCCCTCATCACCTGGGAACATGTTTATGCCTTTCACTCACCCGAAAAAGTGAATAAATACCAAATGAATTTGGTATAGCTACCGAAATGCTGATGGTTTGCTTTGGTCGGCATTGTTTTGAGGCAAACATTTCATGCGGTGAGGCGCGGTGATGGCGTTTTGATCTGGACGCTGGCCTGTGTTTGGTCATCGTCGGCGGTCCTGCTGATGGACAAAGGGATTATCGCCGCCTTGAGGAGGTCTATTCTGTTTGTCAATTTGTAGGGCACTTAATGAGCGGCTTACATCTGCCGCTGAAAGGATGCAATTTGAATAAATCTCCGCCGTATCGAATGCTATTAATTCAACAGAGAGTGTCGTGGAATCCACATCTGGCTGCTGTCCAATTAAAGCAGTCTCCCATGCACTGCCGTCACCACACACGACTCCTAGTCACTCCGTGAGGATCCTTGGTCCTTTCAGGTGTAAATTACTCTTAACCGGATCCTTCCATTTCAAACAAAATACTGATCCTTTTCGTATGCCCCCTGCGATAATTATCACGATGATTGTGCTTGGGCCCTAGGTTCCCACGCCTTCCTGCGGAGCTGGGCCTCGCACAGAAGTGCTTGTGCGGACGGTCGACATCTCCAAGGTATTTGTTATCGCGCCAGCTTAATATTGAAGTCATTTGGAAGAAATCAAAGATAATCGATGGACACCGCCACAGGTGCACAGTAGGTATCCGGTGCGGTGCCGGCACACATGAAACACTGCTGAAGCTGGGCCTGTTAGAGGGTGAGTGTTATTAGACGACTTGACGCCTCCGTTTTTCCTGAAATAAAAATCTTTATTGCATCTGGTAGCCGGTGAGATATTTTATGTGGCCAATTAGTAAAATGCTCTGGGTGTTGAATTCAGTCCTACGCACAGTTTCGAGAAGTAAGAAATTTATTGACTCACAGGAAGCCAGGCGATAGCTGCAATTACATAATTGTGATTTGATTGATAGCTTTCTGAGGCCAGTAGGTGCTTACTTATGCATGCAAGTGCCAACGTCTGAAATGAATCATTTGTGCTGGAGTCGGGTGTGGCTGTGGGAACGATGAAGTCTGTCGAGTTGAATTTGTTTATTATTCGATGTGATTTTATTTGTCCATTTTAGCTGCAGTTTGCAAATTTAAATTTTTTCTCATGCCAGCTAGGACACAGGAAAATGGATCACAAATGCTGGGGAGGAGGACAACAACCGGCGAATAAAAACAAGAACAGGCAACTTTATTTGTAAGATGTTTGATGCCTCTGTACAGTTGCTGTTCATCGCGACTTTTCGCCTGCATCATAAAGCGAGAAGGCTTCAAGGATGGATAGAAGGAAGATTAAAGAGACTCAGTTGCAAGTGCAGGTTGATGTTTCCCATTATTCAGTCATCATAGATTCCAGTCATCATCGCCGATAGACATCATGGTCTTGGAAATATAACACAGTTCAAATGAAGGGTTTCCCTTCAATGGTTTACGCTAAACGGCTATGCGTTCAAAAAAGCATATAGCATTCGGTATGATAAAAAGACTGGTACTTTGGAAATTGTCCAAAAACGGATGTACTTTCCTATTCGAGGACTTCGACTGATCTGACTCATCTTGTATGTGTCTTCATATGCTTTTCCGATAAAGTAGAATTTTTGTATTTCTTTTTTATTTTTGTTAAAAAACACATTGAATCGAAATGAGTGATGAGAAGCTTCATGTGGCCGACGTGGTATAGCGGGTAGAGTGCAACACTTACACGCTCGAATTTTTCACGGGACCAACTCTGTCGAGCTGCTGACAACACTCAAGAAATAATAACTCTCTAAGAAAGCTTTTCAAACTACGCCGTCTGGAGTCGGCGAAAAACTATAGTTCCTTTCTACTCGTGGAAGAACAATAGCGAGCCTAACAAGACTAGTTGATGAGCAAGCTAGGCCCTTGTCCCCTGTGGATTGTCGCGCCATGTAATTATTATAAGTCTAGTTCCACCCCGAGCTGTAGCGCCATAAGTAGAAGAAGGCTTCGGCGCAAAGACTTTTGAAATTAATGAAGGAACCATCTCTTTCTTCTGATTGTACTCCTTGGCACTTAACTATGCTTTGTTTCTTTTTTTTTGTTTAAATAATAGCCCCCAGATTTCCGCAGACAGCACAGGATATAAGATTGAGTTTTACTTTTTCTTCAGAACTACAAAAAGATGTCAATTCATTCACGCGACGAAGGCGTGCTCGTTAAGTTACTCAGTATTTGCGACGACTAGGCATTGTTTGGCGAAAACACCACAGTTGGTCCACGCAACGGTAACAGCAGCTTCTCGCAAAGTTTTGAGAAGTCAAGAAGTTCTTCTATTCGAATGTTTCTAGAAATTTGTTTTCTTCTTTCGCTCTTTGCCCTTGTTTGCGCTAATAGCTTTTTAAGTAGAAAATTTTAAGTAGAACAAATAACTGTGAGGGCTGTACAGTCACATTAGCCCAGCCATTTGTGCATGGATTCCAAAATCCAAAAATTAATAGGCTATGAGGGGCGCATGGGCAACACTGCTCCATCCCGAAAAATGTTTAACACAGAACCAGTAGGACAATGCCACAGGGGACGCCCACGGACCCAAAAGCGCATGCTGTTGGAAAAGAAACTCAACCAGATTTGCGTTTGAAATTGAGGACAGTTATGTGGTCGCTGCGGCGTCGTGGGTAGAGTGCGACACTCACACGCCCAAGGGTCTCGGTTCGATTTCCAGCTGAACCCCTCGAATTTTTCACGGCACCACCTCTTTCGAGCTGCTGACGGCAATCAAAGAGTAATACTCGTAAGTGTCTAAGAAAGCTTCTCAAACTTCTCTGTTTGGAGTCGCCAAAAACTGTAGGTCCCTTCTGCACGTGAGGGAACAGTAGCGCGCACAATACAAGTAGTTGATGAGCAAGCTAGGCCTTGGTCCCCCTGTGGACTGTAGCGCTACCCAAATTTCAATCGTCGACTCACTATTAGAGAAGTTTTTGAAAATGTCGGCATATCGGTTGGCTCATGCCATGCAATTTTTCGGACACTTCGGGCATGAAGCGTGTGTCAATGAAGTGCGTTCCAAAATTACTAGATTTTGACAAAAAAAAAAAGAATGTCGCATGAGCATCGCTCAGGAATTATTAAGAGAAATCAACGGCGATGCAGATTTCCTAAAAAAGTCATCTAGTAACGAATCATGGTTATTTGGTTATGGCATTGAGACCAAAGTCTATACGTCCCAATCGAAGAGCCAAAAACAAGCACGCAGTTCTATCAAATGTGAAATTTTGTCTGTCTGTTTTATTTTTACGATTTCCGTCGCGTAGTGCATCAGAAGTTTTTAAAACGTGGTCGTACGGCTAATGACATATTACCTAGAAAATATGTGCCGCTTGCAAGAAGGCTGTGTGAACGCGTTTGCATCACGACATTTGGTTCCAGTCTGACCGTGCGGTAGGCCCTTTTGTGGGAGTATCGTGGTGGATGTGGCTTACCACCCAGTGTACTGTGCTGACTTTTCTAGTTGATTGTTCGCCCACAACTAGGCAAGGCGGTTAGGGGACTATCCCTTCTCAGTGTGGAGTTGCATTCTCAACCGGGCGCTGCGACCCAGAGAGCGGAACAGGTTTTAGAAAGGCCTCGCATCAAACAAAGGTGGGGTGATTGGCCCTCAAGCATGATCTCAGTTTGGTACTTGGGTAACTAAGGCGTTTAGTATTGCGTTACTTACGACTCCTGGGAAAATGTACTCCATGATATAAGCCGTAAAGGCAGGTGTTCACGTAAAACCAAATTTCACATCTGTCATGATTCTGATGTGGCGAAATTAATAAAATGCGGACGCATCTCAGAAAGCAACTCAGCTTGCGGAAACTTTAGGAGCAGAAGCAAAGAAGAAAATACATACGTGACGATGAATTAAATGTAACACATGCATATGTGATGAATTAAATGTAAAATATATGTGATAATGTGTTTCAGCAACATTTTGGTATTATTAACATTTGGTCATTTTTATTTCCAAATTTGGACACTTTATTTTTTCCAAATGGTAACCGTGCCTACAGTTTTTTGTCGACTCCGAACGGCGAAGTTTGAGAAGCTTTATTAGACAGTTATTACTCTTTGAGTGTTGTCAGCAGCTCGAAATAGGTGGTGCCGTGAAAAATTCGAGGTGTTCAGCCGGGGATTGAACCTACCCCATTCGATGAGTGAGCGTCGCACTCTACCCACTACGCGATGGCGGCCACAAAAATTATTATAATAAATTTCAAAAAAGTTGCCTCTTGTTGTTTGTTACCTACGTCCAAATGTTTCATTCATTTTAGTTTCCATTGTTTTGCCCGATAATGTATATAAGTTAACGAAAAGAAAGTTTAATTTTATTAAAAAAATATTTTAAGGATCGCGCCTTCTCTTTGTTGACTAACTAACTTACATTTGATTTTTTAACTCTATTTATTCCTCTTAATTGCTTACTCTGCAATTAATAATAATAATAATAATAATTGTTGGCGCTACAGTCCAGAAGGGGACCAGGGCCTAGCTTGCTCATCAACTACTCGTGTTGTGCGCGCTACTGTTCTCTCACGAGTAAAAGGGACCTACAGTTTTTTGCCGACTCCGAACGGCGAAATTTGAGAAGCTTTCTTAGACAGTTATTACTCTTTGAGTGTTGTCAGCAGCTCGAAAGAGGTGGTGAAGTGAAATATTAGAAAAATTGGTGTTGAACTGGGAGTCGAACCTAGACCCTTCGGCGTGTGAGCGTCGCACTCTACCCACTACGCCACGGCGACCACACTCTGCAATTAATATTGTCACCAAATGGCAGTGATCACCGTTTCGATGTTCGAAACACTTACTCAGCCATTCGGGTGACCCAGATGCGAGTGCAAGGTGCAGCGTGGGATGGCCCATGCATAATTTATCCATACGCGTACGTTAACAGCGACAAAATCAATATGTGCAAAATTACGCAAATTATGCGTGGACACCTTAATATGGTTAGAATATCGATCTCAGTCGCCATTTCATCGGTTTGTATTCCTGATCGAAAGAAACGCATTCCCTAGCAAGATATCTGAACATCATTGCCGACTAGCCGACTGCTTTGCATGCATGTAGTTCAGTTCAGTTCTCACTGAGCCGCAAAGGCTTTAGGTACTCTAAAAACAAGAACTCAAGCACTTTGTCGCTTGTTTGAGACATACGCCTTTAACTACTAAAATTGAATAAAATTATTAATGGAATACAGCATTCGACCAATAGATCTTGCATATCATTTAATATTAATTCTTTCACATTTGCTTCGTTTTTTCATGCCAAAAGGTGCTGCCTGAACGGATACTCCGTATTTTGAGAATGATTCCTATTTTGCGCTTCTCTTGAATAGATGCTGTAGTTAAGGAATCATCTTTAACAGACATCATCGTCTGGTTATTCAGATTTACTGTGTGGCTACCTTTAAGTGATGTTTGAAAGAATATTTAGTTTTGTAACGATCACGGAGACTGACAGGCCTACATGAGTACTGACAAAAGTACCTTTGGCACACGAGAATATATTGCTGAGGCGAATAAGATGATACATAAGAAGGTGCATACAAGAGTTGATCATTGGCATAATGTTTAACGTATTTTCTGCAGCAATACGTGTTTCTAAGCGGTGAAAGAGTGTGGAATTTATTACAAAAGCCTTCTTTCTGCTTTCTGATCCTAAAGTCCCTGTTAAAGACTCTGTTCAAAACAGCCTTCTTTCTGCCCTAGTAAACCACGCGAATCCTGAAATCTGATCCTTAAGTCCCTGTTAAAGCCTTGGTTCAAAACAGAAAATGAACAAGGCGACGCACTGTCATCTGACTTCTTTAACATCATTCTCGAGAAGATCGTGCGAAATTCACAAGTCAAAAACCAGAGGCACGATCTTCCAGAAGTCAGTTCAGTTGCTAGTATACGCTGATGACATTGACGTGATTGGACGAACACAGTGAGCCGTCAATGACGCGTTTGCTGGAATTGAAGCGAAACCGGCTACAATAAGTCTGGGGGTAAATAAGGGCGAAACAAAGTACATGCTGTTCTCAAGGAAGGACACACAACATCGACGTCTCGGGCAGAGCCGCACACTAGGCAGCAGAAACTTCGAGGTAGTCAAGGACTTTGTCTACCTCGGATAACAACATCAGTAAGTCGAATAACGAATCGCTCTTGCCAATCATTGTTTCTTTGGGCTCAAGAGGCAAGTAGTAATAATTAATGAGTAATAAAGCCCTCTCTCGAAGGACTAAGCTCGCTATATATAGCAGCCTAATCATCCCCGTCCTACTTTATGGCGCGGAATCTTGGACGTTAGCAAAGGCGGATGAGGAAGCCCTTAGTTTTTTCGAGAGAAAAGTTTTGCGTCCCGATTTTTGGTTCTGTTTGCGTTGATGGCATCTGGAAGAGAAGATTTAATGACGAACTCTATGGGCTGTCAGGTCCAGCGTCTAAAGATACAACGCTTAAGATGGCTAGACAATGTAGAGCGTATGGACACCACTGCTCCGGCCCGAAAAGTCTTTGAATCCGTGCCATTGGGACAACGCAGCAGACTACGACCTAGACTAAATTGGCGCACACAAGTAGAGAAGGACCTCAACCAACTTGGAGTTCGCAACTGGAGACAGCTGGCGTTAGATCGTGCTGGCTGGAGAGGCATGTTGGTTGAGGTCCAGGTCCACCCCGGACTGTAGTGTCACAAGAAGAAGAAGAAGACCCCAACTTATTGCTTCATCCACCGAATTATTTCATTAAATGTCTTGCAGCCCAAAGTGTTTCAAGTTCTGCGAAGAAACTCAGAGCCCGGTACAAGGACCCTGTGATAATTTCACATGGCTCCCATCAACAAAAATATTTCAATTATTTACGGACTAGTCTAAGTCGTTTCCGTTTCTCTATGATTCCTTCCCTTACCACGCGGTCATCCATCCTCGAACCAATTTGTAATTTGAACAGTAACAACTTCTTCTCGGAACTATGTTCTTTGTTTTATCCATCACCATTTGGGAGATACTTCCGATTTTGAATTTCTTTCATCTTTGAAAACGGCAAAATTTCTTAAACAAAGGTAGAACGAATTCTTTGTCTCAGCCGTATTAACGATGTGTTTAGTGTGTTTGTCATTCGTTCAAAGGCGCCATGCGCCACTCTGTCCATCCTCAGAACACCAACGTAGATAAGAAAAATAAACAAAACGTTCAAATGTGCAAATCAAACTGTTGTTTTCCTGCCAAAATCTGTCCGTTCTCTGACAGTTGTGTATGCTCGAGAGTAGCATCTATCTGCTTGATTAAAGCCGACTTATTTACGCTTTCCATTTATACCACGACGCGACGCGACGCCTCATGAAGTCAAGGCCAACAACCAAATGTATGCAGATTCAAATCGGCATCTAATCAATTGACTGAGACAGTCGTAAATTTCACTAATCACTGGAACAAAGTCGCAGAATTTATGAATTTCCTGTTTCACATTCAATAGCTCACTGTCATTTGGTTTTAATTACTGAGCTGAGGCTAACTAACGACGTCGCTAAACTCAAAATTGCCCGTTGCCTCGCACACTGACATGCGGCCACGTTATTTAACAATTTAATAGTTGCAATTAGCATTCAGCCAGCGGACTCGTCAAAAACAAACACAACACTCTCGAAAACAGTGACCATCCTTGATGTGACATATTTGACGGGAAAAAAAATAAATTTCCAACCACTCAATAAATTTCAGTCGCACAGTCATCAATTTAAAAAGTTTCCACTTAAGCGAACATAATGCCACACAAAAGTCATAAAATTTAATTTAATTATCCGCAGATACGTCCACAGGAATAGATTGAAATGCTGCACAAACATTCGTGTGCTGCTATCTGGTGTGTGTATTAATTAAGCAAATTAAGCGTCGTGCATGGGGTGAGAGTGGGCCTGAAAGGCGACAGCGTTTGGTAGCCGCTAATAAACTGCCCACCTAAGCAGCGACAAGGCAAATAACAACCCACCCATTTAGCCCCCACGACGTCCCCAATCAATTCATCAATCACAAAATTACAATTAATAGTTGGCCAACTCGGCCACTCACACACACACGCGCACGGCAAAGCCACGGTAAATTATGGATATCAATTTGTTCTCCAACTGGACAGGCACAGTCGTTACGGCTTTGTGAAATGAAATCCATCACCAATCTGCCGGTGGGGGAAGTGGGAGGGCGGAACTGGAACAGATATTCAAAGTGCTTTAAAGTTAATGTTAAATGCACACTGAGGGGCGTACTGTAGGCAAGCCGCCCTTTGCACTTACCAACACTAGCAAGCGAATCATGTTTACAAACACACGCGTTCCCGACCACCCCACTCCACTCGTTCGGCTGACAACAACGCCAACGACGACGCCGTCGCTGTCGCTGCCGACAGAGAGACAACACACAACGTTCGAGTGGCTAACTCAAAACGGCACCACATATTGTTACTTCTAATTATCTCAAAATACCGACAATGTGAAGTCAGATGCGTACAAACAAACGCAAACGAAGGAGCAAGAAGTATGTATCTAGATGCACTTGGATGTCGAAAATCGGTTGGAAAAAGGGAAAAACATGAAAGTCTTGTAGATAAATTACCCAACTCTTTGAACTCGTGCATGTGCCATCCCACCGTGCGCTGGACAGGGATGGCTGTAGCAGTGGATGGTTACCTCTTCTGCGCATTTGTAGTATCTGTGAGAGGTTTGGTGGTGTTATGAGTTGAAATTTTCAAACTAAATACTTTCTTGTTATTGGGGAATGGTTTTGTGGTGAAATGTATTCAAAAGATACGTTTGTATATTTGAGATACATTTGTATCTTTTACATGAAATGTGTGAATCAATGGAAAGGCAATCAAAAATAAAAACAATTTCAGTCACAAAACATACAAATTTTACAACTTTCATCGACGCCTTTGAGTAAGCACTCAAAACACAAAATAGCAAAGCCCACAAAGTACTGATGATCGCCATAATTATCCAAGCAGAACCACCATTGCGTTTGCGGCCGTGTCTACCATTGGCTGATGCTCACGTCAAATTCAAACGCCTTTTTTCCCCATTGTTCCATGCCTGTGCCCCGTGCACGAACACGAAGAAAAGAAACACACAAACCAAACCGAGGGTGGAATTCCACGCGATTTGACCGTCTCTGTTGCGCGCACATCTTTCGTATTGTACCTCTGACTCTTGCGCCTTGGTTCGAAAAACCGGATATATCTGTCGACTGGTTATGGGAACGAGATGGAATGCTAAGTGGGAATCACAGACTTGTCTAGTTAGCTGTGTTTGCTGCTGCTTAACAATCTTCAATCTAGTTGTGAACAGTTGAATGTGAATCGTCGTGCAGAGAGGTCATATGGATTTTTCAAACTTGACGTGTTATTGAGGGAAAGAAAAAAAAGAGCAAAACGCAAAAGAAACTAAAAGGAGGGGAAAAGAAACAACTTAAGACAGGCGGATATTTCGTTTTTGTTGTGATCTTTCTGTGAGAAACAAGAAAAACTTGTGTGTTGTGTGCATTTTAATTCAGTTAAGTGGAGCAGTTGAGAGCTAAAAAGATACTTGTTATACCGAGTGTGGCATCTTGTTTGTTAATTGATTGACCGCAGTCGCAAGTGATATTCTGTTGCGTGTACGTTTTAGTGAATTTAGAACAATTTTTGCGAGAATGCTTTGCCAACCGACAATGCGACCCCCAAGTCCAGCTGAATCGGAAATTTCAGTTGGGGCGCCGAGCCCGCTACCGCATCACCACCATCATCACCACCTGCCGCAGCATCATCCGTTGCAGTTGGGCGGACGAGATGAGTACTTTCAGCCACTGAAGCGGCTGAAAATGGTTGACTCCAGGGATCGGTCGGTGAGCCCGACGCCTCCACCGCCGCCACCACCAGCGCCAATAGCTGCACCGCCGCCGGCAACCACAACGGGCCAGAAGTCGAACATCGAGGGAGTGAAGAGCTTCTCCATCGCCGACATTCTGGGGCATGATAAGAGTTCAAGGAGCGCTGTTGCAGCAGCTGCGGCTGCTGCTTTCCCACACCCTCAACTGGATGTCGCTGCAGCAGCGGCAGCAGCCGCTGCCCATCATCCGATCTTGATTCCAACTACACAGATAGTACGGCCATGGGATCATCTCTTGGCCCCTATCCCAGCCGTGCGCCCGTTTATTCCACCAGCTCTGTTACACTACGAGCAACGCCTAGCATTGGACTATCACCGCCAACTGCAGGAGCACTTCAATGCTCAGGCTCAATTGCTGCGTCACATGGGAATGGATATAATACCGTCGGAAAGTGGTTCGGAGCGTTCCAGCTCGGCAGCGAGTGATTGCTGTTCACCAGAAATCGCCGCAAACCGTCTGTCCAGCGATGCCCACCCACAAACGCACTCCACACACAGTCGGCACTCACCGTCGCAGGGAAGTGGCCAACAGACGGGTTCGTCGTCGTCCTCGTCATCGTCATCGGCTCAGAATCAGGCGGCTGCCAATGCGGCCGGTGGAAAAACCAAACCGAATGGGACCCCGTTGGATGCCCTCTTCCAGATGACAACCAAGGATTTCAATGAGTCTGAAGGTGAGTGTTGTTACGGGATTTGTTGTGAGGGTTTGAATGTGATAAACGAATGGGGGAACGCTTACTTGGTGTATCTGTCAAGCGTGCCTCTGAATTTTGAGTTGAGACGGGTTTTATGTACAAATAGGCTATGTCTCCGTTGGAATAGCTGAGTGCCTACTTTGATTTCAAAGTAAGATTCTGTTTGTTAAAACAACGCATTTCCTTCTTGGTGAAAATGCTGAATTGACCGATAAGGTAATTGAATCATTTGCCAGTTTTAATGGATGTCTGGATTCTGGAACGTCATTCGTAATATCTCCTCTTGTCTGTTTGTCTGTTTATGAGAAGAGTCCAAACGCAGTATATCTTTATCCCTGAACCTGTCTCGAAAATGAAATGCATGCCATGTGGAAGGACGCCGTATTCCAATGCAAATATTAATCAGAAAAATTATTGCAAAATTTAAACTTTAGAGGGTTGTCTTACCTCCTTTTTGCCTCGTCTGCATTTTCCTCTGAAATGCCAAATAAGTATTTCTGCATTTCTGAAAATGACCAGACTGAAACGAATTTCTTCTATTCAGCGTTTGCCCATCAAGAGACCGCACCACTTTCCACTTTCTTTTCCAAGCCAAGCTGAGCAAAAAGGGAACAGTCCGTGGGTTGGGACAGTTAGTAGGACATTGATCTGACGGACTAAGGCTAATAAAAATTAAGAATTAAGCATTTTAATGTGACCTATGCAAAGATAAGAGTCCTGCGCTTTGTCAAGTGTCATCCGGACAAAGATTTCAGTAGCGAATTGTTAAAAAAGTTTATGCAAGTGAAAGATGTACTGCAAAGAACTTAAAAACGTAGTTTAAGTCTCTGCTGAACCTGCAGTTTGTGCTTGAAATTCTGATACTAACCGGGGTATCCTCCTCGAAATGTGAGTCATTGTGTAGACAAAAGCTTGCAACAATCAAAGATCACAACAATCCTCTATCCACTGATGTGACAAAATTCAAATGTCACCATCTCAACTAAAAGCCCAGGATCAACAACCAATAAATAGATCCCAACGAAATTTCTCCAAATTTCTGACAATGAAATTCCAGCCCTCCTTCACTTCAATAAACCTTCATCCACTTCTCAGATGAAGATGTTCCCACTAATTAAACTCAAACCTACTCACCTCCATTCACGGAGCTAATTCAATTAACAAATCGCCCCAGAGAGGGATCGATCAAATCCAAAGCCACACACTTCCAGCAACAGAGTGCATTCCATGTGACTCACTCGATACTCTGTTAATAGAAAAATTCCCCCGCAAATTGGGTGTATGCCAAGTGCTTCCTTTACTAAATTCTACCCACAATGTATACCTTGACGGTTTTTCGCTTTTTAATTAACCGGACTTCGTTCATGAAAATTGCCCCACACATTCACACAGCAATAATTGACTGCCAATTAAAAGCGCCATTAATCACGGTTCAGTAGAGATAAGTTCGGCTCGCCGTTGATAAGCTATTGTAAAATATTTGTCATAATAACACCTTCGGCGGTGTGCTCGAGAGGGGAGGAGCTGTCGCAGTTCCTAAGCACCCCCATTTCGAAAACAAATTAACCCTTAATACTCGTCGAGTGCGGTTTGTGTACATAAGCAATTGGTACGCCCCCTCGGTGGCCGATCACCCTCCTGTGCCACGATGGGCGCATTAACAGAAGGATGTCTGGGTTTCGATACTCTGTCGTAATTACCTATTTTGTTGGTATCTCGAATTCCTAGTTTTTTTCCATTTTGCAGCACGCCTAATGACCTTTTAAATGATTGAATGTTATTAGGCAACTAATGAGGCGAAAGTATGTGTATCCCGTCCTGGTGTATGTATCTGCGCCGACTGGCTACTGAAACAGAAGCTCGGAGAATTTTCGCCCACACATTTAAATTCGTGATTTATGGCCGCGTTCCGAACGACTGTGCAGATACGATACGGCGAATAAAGTATCTAGCTGCTTTGTGTGTTCGCGCGGGGAACTGCTTCGATAATTAACTTTCCTTGATTTGCATTTTCGACTATTTGTCATAATTAATTTGTTCTCTTGTCTCGCCTTGTGGCGTGAGATGTTGGCGAACAGAAAAACGAAATTGATTTTCTTAGCTCGGTTCGTCAGTACCTGTCCCACACAGCCACAGTGCCCTCGTTTCAACCTCAGGAATGATTCCATTCATTCTTGTAATTTAAGACCTCTTATCTCGGCGCAGACCGTTTCCAGGGCACTTAGGCCATGTAAGTGATTTGTTCTTGTTAATTGCGTGAACGGGGAGGTTTGTTTTGGGTAAACACATGTCAAGCGACTAGCCCTGAAATTCGAGACACTCACCAGAAAACCGAGGAAAAGAGATAAAACTCAATATTTCACAATGCATGGTCAGATGGTCAGCTTCAAGTGAAAATCTGTTTTCCATAAATTCATGGAATCTAATGCGGTGTTGGCAACGACGAGGAGCGGCTAATGAGCTCAGTGTCTGAAAATTATTGTACATTGAGATGCCAAGCTGTCTGGTGGTTTGAGTGATGAGGCATTGTGTTGGGCATTCTTAATAGAAACGACCTCCGTCTTGAATGGCTTCAGTTAAAGTGACAATTCGATATTTTAAGTACCATCTGAAAGCATAAAAACATTTACGACTGATTGACGAATATATGTGTTCTTGTGTTGAATGCTCATGCGACCGTGGGCGCGATTGGTGCGACTCGGTAGAGAGAGATGCTTCGAAACACTTGCGGAAAATGAGTTGGGTAGCCGCTTGCTTGATATAACAGATATACTTCGCATAAGGATTCCTGAATAGAAATGTTTTTTAAGCGTTGGGGCAATACGATGACAGCGTTTAGGGAAGTTATAGGCGTTGTCGTGAGGATTGACTTTTTTCAATTTTCTGTTTACTAACACTAGACTACGACACTATAGTTTGATTTTCTATGAATTTAATTATAATGAATTAAGTGATAGGTCGAGAGTAGTTTAACGAGAGTAGTTTAACGTGAGTAGTTTAACGAGAGTAGTTTAAAATTCTCGAAGGCATTTACGTGCCTACTTGAATTGATTTATTGTCAACTCTTGTCCCTTGAAATAAGGGAAGGCGTTTTTAGCATTATACATTGGAGTTTGATATTCTTCGAAGCAAGAGTTTACATAAAGCGTTTGTCGAGTATAGAAAAAAGAGTCACCTATAACCATCAAGGTGGTCGCCGTTGTGTAGTGGGTAGAGTGCGACGCTCACACGCCGAAGGGTCTAGGTTCGATTCCCGTCTGAACACCCACAATTTTTAACGGCACCAACTCTTTCGAATTGCTGAACACTCAAAGAGTAATAACTGTCCAAGAAAGCTTCTCAAGTTTAGCAGTTCGGAGTCGGCAAAAAAACTGTAGGTCCCTTCTACTCGTGAGGGAACAGTAGCGCGCACAACACGAGCAGTTGATGAGCGATCTAGGCCCTGGCCCCCCTGTGGACTGTCGCGCCAACAATTATTATTATTGTTATTAATCGAGAGAGAACTTAGGCATTGGGAACTTAAGCAGTCCAAGTGGCTGTAAAAACGCTAAATTCCAACGAAAAAGTAAAGAGTTCATGTTTTGACTTTGTCATTCGGTGCATTGGATGTACAAAGACTTTTAAACTTAAGAAAAAATAATTCAATAAATTCCCGTTTTTTAAATAAATCCAGTGGTAGAAGTCATGCATTCCTTGTCGAATGCAGGTTCTTGCCGATTGTTGTGACAGCCTCATCAAGATATCCTTAAAATTTGATTGTTAAGGAGACACATAGAAACAGATATCGGCCATCAAATGAAATGAATTTTGTTATCAGAAAACTTCCGTCCTTTCATTTCATAGAGACTTGTCTGTAACTTAGAATTAAGGTAAAAAGTGTTGTGGAGACATTGTCTTAAGAATAATAATTATAGTTATTGCGTGCCGCTACAGTCCACAGGGCAACCAGTACCTAACTTGCATATCAAATACTCGTGTTGTGCGCGTTACTGTTCTCTTACGAGTAGAATTGATCTATAGTCTTTTGCCGACTCCGAACGGTGAAGTTTGAGAATGGTTTTCTTAGACAGTTATTACTCTTCGAATGTTGTCAGCAGCGCGAAAGAGGTGTTGCCGTGAAAAAATTGGAGATGTTCAGTCAGGAATCGAAGCTGGACCTTCGGCGTATAAGTGTCGCACCATACGCACTGCCACAGACATTGTCTTATATTTTGTAAAAAGTTCTTATGAATCCGATGAAATAGTTGCAAAGCGAAATAAGAAGAAACTTTGGTTGCAGCGCAGACCACAAGGAGCCACAGCATAGCTGTTGCAGATTTTTAAATTTACAGCAAATTTTAATAGATTCCAACAACCTGAGGGCACTATGTAGGCATTGTTCTAGCTCAAATACAAGATTTTTTAGATTTTTTCCATAATTCCACCACCAGCAACAACCCCAGGGTGGTGGGATATGGGCTATTTTGGGATTAAGGGATCCATATGTTATTTGAGAGATGTAAACAAGTCCAGTCAACAAATGGAATATGCATCACTAACGTAAGATTCAATGCACAAGTATACAGTGGCCATTATTGTTACCTATTTGGTCTTTTCCACAAGTTAATGACGTCAATGGACATCTCTGTGCCACGTCTTTGCATCCTGGTGACTGTAGTTTAATTCAAATGGGATGGAGCTATGAAAATAGAATTTTTGCAGCGCAAATCTAACCTTCGTAAGGCATTTTCTTTCTCTATTCGTTCTGCAACTTTTTTCATTGGCCGGTGAATCTACGCGTTTTTCACGGCACCATCTCTTTCGAGTTCTTGACAAGACTTATAACGAACCTTTGCTCTTGGTTAGACCCTGGGACCTTTAACGTTTCTCGTTCTTTTGCCAAAAAGGATCAACAATAATAAATATAATAATAATAATAATTGTTGGCGCGACAGTCCACAGGGGGACCAGGGCCTAGCTTGCTCATCATCAACTACTGGTACTGTGCGCGCTGCTGTTCTCTCACGAGTAGAAGGGAACTACAGTTTTTTGCCGAATCCAAACGGCGAAATTTGAGAAGCTTTTTCTAAGACAGTTATTACTCTTTGAGTGTTGTCAGCAACTCGAAAGAGGTGGTGCCGTGAAAAATTCGAAAAATTAGTGTTGAGCTGGGAATCGAACCTAGACCCTTCGGCGTGTGAGCGTCGCACTCTACCCACTACGCCACGGCGGCCACAATGCACAACGCAACAAAACCTATTCTAAATTGACCAATGCTGTTTTGGCAAAGTGAAATGTGAAAGAGCTGTAGTGGACTTGATCAGCATCGAATGCCGTCAGCTCAAGAAGTAACTCATCACACATTACAAACACAAATTGGCCGAGTACATCGAGTGTTCGTGTCCAAGCGAGCAATGTTACACTGGAATCGAGGAGTTGACAGGCATCATACATCGTCACAGATGAGATTTGGAATGATTGCAAGATTTGGTGTAAGATATGTATATCGGTTTTGCATTTGTGTATCTTCCGTAGCAATCCATTGGATTAATATTCGTGTGAACACTCCATTTAGTTCTGTCCCACTTTTAGGTACTTGTTATTTATTGGAGCGCTATTTGGTCCTCGAATGTTTTAACTGACGCATACTCAAATAGCACAACTTATGATGATCTCAGCAGTTTTCGTTTTTAATTCGTTAATGAGCAGCATCATTCTTGCGGATAAAAGAAAATCAGCAAGTGGCGGACAAAACAATAGCACTTAATGGCATTTGGATGTACATATGTATGCTGACGTGAAATTACTCTCAGCAGGGTTCTATTTTTTAACTCTAAATGCAAACTGCATAAGTCTCTGCGAAGAAGCCTAAAGAGAGCAAACAGAAAAACAAGTTTCGGTGTAGAATAAAATAAATATAACGAAGACGCTGTAGAAGTGAATTTGAAGACTGCAGATATATCAACCCTTCTTTAAGCATGGCAGACAGCTTTCAGGCAACATCCGAGCTTGTGTATAAGAAGTTAAGCCGCAAGCCCGAACCTTAATTTCTCTGACATAGTAGCAGACATATTAACTCAAGATTCAATCGTTTTCAAGGAACGTTTTCGCATTTGTCACAAATAAACTAAACACAGATCGCAATTGTTGAATTTAATGCATTTACTACAACTTCGGTCTGTGGTCTCATTTTTTTCTTTTTATGGTACGTAAAAGTTTTAATTCGCATTACGGCCAGTTCTTTCAATGTATAAAATCTGTTTTTGACTGTATACCAAGAGCGTAGAATGAATGGAAGTTTGAAAGGCTTACGAGTCAAAGCAAGTTTCAAGATATAATCACGGAGGACTATGTGCCTTTTATGTTTCAAATCCAATTCGACCACCGAGCTAAATTGCGTTCAGTAATTCAGCTTGATTTATCATGATATTACGGCGCTCTAAGATCTACCATAAGGCCTTTGCAAAATGAGCTGGTGAGCGCATAGGGGCAAGTCCATTTCGCAAGCTTTCAGGGTCAACGTAGCATGTTGATGTGATTGTAACATTTTTTTTGGAAATGAAGGGCAGTTAACTTTTCTCTTCTGAATTTCAGTGACATCCCTGACTTGAGCTCTGATTCAAGGCAACTGTCGTCAAGTTATCTAAGTTTCTTCAGAACAAATGGAAACTGTGGACGATGTACACAAGCCTTATTTCAAAAATCTGAACCCTCTTCGTCTACTTCTTCTGGTTTTCGACGGTGTCTTGCAACTTCCTATATTTTCTGTCTTGGCACCCCGATTGTGGGGTATTTCCCATCTGAGTTAGATGCCACAAGCACCACTTTCATCAAAATTTGTCTTTTTAATTATGTTGCTCTTATGAATTCACAAGTATGTAAATAATTTCCTCGCTTCCCAACAGAGTCAATTAATACCTCACAAATATCACACTTCAATCAAACCCAACATCGACAGGAGTAATTGCCAGTCTTTCAACAGAGCGCGTTCATCTAAACTCCCTTATTAATTTCGTCGACTGCATCACGCGTTTTCATTGCTCCACATAAATAATTCCATTAACACTTCGACATCCTGTTAAATATCCCAGATCACTGTGGTGATGCTTTCACGCACAATACAGACCCAGAGAGAGTGAGAGGGTGAGCAAACCAAAACTAAACCAATTGCCCTGTTGACAGACGCAACGTATACATGTTGCAGCAACACTGATAGTTTCGAACGCGTTCTCATATAACCCGCGATGACACACGAGCATGTAAATGATGTGATCACAACTCGGCTCTGATTGACAAACGATTCTCGGTCGGGAAAACGAGAAACTCGGCATCATCCCCATGGGAATTTCGTTGAAATTTTTCAGCGCCCCACCCGAATGAAGTTGTTTGTCATGCCACACTGGATGTAGGCCTGTGGCACCTCGGGTAAAGGAAATCATTTTGAGAAGCATTTAATTTGTTGGAATGTCATTCGGAGTGTGTTATGAGTTGTGAAAAATTAATTTATCGTGTGCTGGAGTTTTATTGCTGTGCGTGGAATCTTAAATTGGTCAATTGAGTGTAAAGCCATAAATAAATGGATCCACACTCTGAGAGATCAATTTCGCCAAGTCATAAGCTGCACCTCCGACTGATCAGTTACGCGATCTGTGCTTCTTGCAAGCACTATCCACCGCCAGATAGAAGTCATCACTCATTGCGCGGCACTATAATCATGCGAGCATCGTTTTCCTTGCGCTACACTGAGAGATACACTCGCACCACAAGTGGTTGTTGATTAATCAGTCGCGGATATCTGTGGTCTCCACAATAAATTACCACTCTTGATTCTAATTAATCGAAATGGAATTTTAATAACCGCACAATAAACGCAACTGATTTATGACGAGCGCAATAACAGTGAACACCGATGAATTCTTTCAGTGCTGCGCGTTTGTGCAATGGAAGTGGATTAGCGGGACACAATGCGGACGTTGTCGCTTTAGGTTTGCAAATTCGCATGGACCACCGCATGGCATTGGATCATGTCATAAGGTTTGACACTCATTAATCATATTTAATCGTTCTCGGTTTAATTAGAGATCTCGACGATTAATGTGCTTGTTGACAAATTAGTAATTTCGCCTTGTACGCTCGGCGGCTGTGTAAGTTCGAAGGGCAATTAAGTGGTGTTGAATGTTAATGAATGAAAATTGTAGATTAATTAAATAAATCTCAGAAGGGGACTTGTGCTGTTAGCACTGAGAGGCATAACTTGTGGGAAGAGAATGATTTGTTTAATTGTTGGTGAGTGATTAATTTGTGGTTGAGGAATAATTTCATTAACGGAGGGTTTCAGTAATTTCGTTTGCTCATTTTTAAGCTCTCCAAAATCTGAGGAGTCATCTAAAGAATCCTACTTGCGCCGAATTAAGAGTTAACTAGAAAATTGGTCATCGTTTGATCGTTCAGAAATTAAATGAATCGATGTTAGATTTTTCTTCGCTCTCCACATCGGGCTGTCTTCTTTCAGACTTCTTTCTGAAAATGAAAAACATTGTTCTTATTTCACAGTTTATGGTGAGTGTCTGAGAGTGACCAAATGTCATCGGAAATCTGGAGCTGATACACAAAAGATCGTTGTATTATGCAAAAACCAGAGCTTTGACATGATTTCAATAGGTAACAGTATTCCATTTCATTTCTTCTGCTAAAAGACTGCATGGGATAGGGTTCGAACAGTTAAGCCAAGGCCATCCGTGTAAAACCGACTGCCCTGTTTAAGTTCAAATGTTTAAAGGCCTTTAGGCACATGTTGCAGTCTAAAAAAAAAAAGTTTGGAAAATCAGTCACCCTATACACTCGCTGTGTGCTTAAACTGGCGCCCAACGTGGGACATAATAATAATAATAATTGTTGGCGCGACAGTTCACAGGGGGACCAGGGCCTAACTTGCTCATCAACTACTCGTGTTGTGCACGCTTCTGTTCTCTCACGAGTAGAAGGGACATACAGTTTTTTGCCGACTCCGAAAGGCGAAGATTGAGAAGCTTTTTTGGACAGTTATTACTTTTTGAGTGTTGTCAGCAGCTCGAAAGAGGTGGTGCCGTGAAAACATTCGAGATGTTCAGCCGGGAATCGAACCTAGACCCTTCGGCGCATGAGCGGCGCACTCTACCCACTACGCCACGGCGGTTAACGTGGGACATATTGAATACAATTTGACTGAATCTCAAAATAAGGACCAATATTGCATTGTGAACCTAATCTGCTATCCTTTTCTTATCGGCCATTTTCTTTAAAGAAAGCCCTGATTTTGGGCTCGGAGTGTCTAGACCCAAAACATAAAAAATTAAATTGAAAAATAAAGATTTCATAACTTGCCCTTGTCGTGCAAATTCGTGTTCCATTCGACTCCATTCGATTCCATTCGACTCCATTCGACTCCATTCGACTCCATTCGAATCCATTCGACTCCATTCGACTCAATTCGACTCAATTCGACTCCATTCGACTCCATTCGACTCCATTCGACTCCATTCGAATCCATTCGAATCCATTCGACTCCATTCGACTCCATTCGACTCCATTCGACTCCATTCGACTCCATTTGACTCCATTCGACTCCATTCGACTCCATTCGACTCCATTCGACTCCATTCGACTCCATTCGACTCCATTCGACTCCATTCGACTCCATTTGACTCCATTCGACTCCATTCGACTCCATTCGACTCCATTCGACTGCATTCGATTACACTCGACTTCATTCGACTCCATAAGGCCTTTTCGACTTGTCTTAAAGCTTTTGACAGAAATGAAAAGACGAGTCAGAGCACCCGTTCTCTGATTGGTTTTCTATTTTTCGTCACACCGTATAGAAATTTCATTGGAAATTCTTATCTGCTCGAATACATTTTCAAGTCAAAGTATTTGAACATTGAAGCAAAGCAGTTGAAAAGGCTGATTTGTGTTCACCAGCATGAACGTATTAAAATCACAATCAGTTCAAAATCTTATACGATATACGGTTTCTCCCGATTTTAACTGATTTTCAAAACACTGATGAATTTCAAAATACTAGACGAACGTGATTTAAGCGTATTATTAGGACTTCCTGCCGTAATCATTCTTTACCAATCTTTACAAAGATATAGAAACATGTTTGGGAGATATTAAGACAATTTTAGGATACGTCAGAGTCAGAACGCATGAGTTAAAGCCAATTAAATCAAACAAATGTCTATCATTTCTCAATCCAGACACAAAATGATTTAGAATTTTTCGAAGAACGCTTATGTTGCTGCCTGAAGTTCAGAACTGAAGACATTCCTCATTATTCATTGCCACTCCTGTTGAAAAATCTGAAAAATTACATTCGTTTATTTATTGCATCCACAATTTAAGCTTCTAATCGCTTTAAACAATGAACTTTTGCAAACCAGTAGCGAATAATAAATCCACACACCCAGCCACCCAACACAAATCTTCCACTTAACAATCTTTTTCAATTAGCCAAACTTAAGACTGTTCACCCATATTTAGAAAAAGCCACTTGTCACACTGAATTATCGACGTTCTTAATTAATATTTTAATTTTATAACAAACCCTGTGGTTCATTATGCTGCCACAGTGCCAAGATTAATCTCCACACGCATCCATTCAAAGGTAGAGAGAGAGAAGCCCATTCGCATCTACTAGATTCCACTCTAATGTATGTTTATAGTTGCCTATATTTCACACCTCGTCTAAAATATCTTTTTTCTTTTCAACTTATTATTTACCTTCGTCCGGCTACACACAGCCGCATAAAGATCAAACGACATTTTGCCGACAATCAAGTCGGGTTTTTTTTGTGAACTGGTCAGCTCAGTGTTTCAAAGACCCGAGTGGGACTGAAGCGATGAAAGAAACAAAAAAACGAAAAAAACCTACCTCCAGCGAACCTTTCATCTTCATAAATCTGCTTATAATCGATGTATAAGTGTATAAATTGTAATAATGTGGCTTCGATCGACGAGAACAGCATTCGACACGCATTCTGGAGGTGCCATACCTAAGAAATACTGTCAACGTGTGTGAAAATCCGCTTTCGTTGGGGCCATTGAAGCAACGAGGGTATTTTTCATTTTCAATTCGACTTCCATGTCCTGTGTCGAAAATCATCTTCTGGCTGTCTATTTACTCCAGTTTGACCCCGAAAACCCCTCCACCACAGCAGCAGTATGTATCTCTTTTTGTTTTGCATCATTAGCCGACTAATTGATGGCTTGATTATTTAAATTTCCAATTTTTTGTCGGTTGATCTTGTGGCTGCTTTTATGGAAGTGCCATTAAGTGAGTGGCGGCAGTGCCTAGAGTTAAGTGGCTACTGTCCACTATCGACTTCTCGGGGGTATTGCTCGGAAATTCAAATTTTTTTAATTTTTTTTTTTTGTTTGAAGCACCTTACTGCCGCCGCCGCCGACGTCAGTGTTGTCACTACCAGAGTAATGTAGGCAATAAATTCGAGTCGAGTTTTCGGTCTTGATTGTGGGGAAAGATGGCTTTTTGGGTGGCAGGCGCGTCTGTCTTTTAGGAGCACAAAAATATCAAATCGTTACCCTAATTAATTTCTCTTCTTTTCTTCTCCATTTGCTCGTTTCAGATAAGTCCCATTTGGATCTGTTTTCAAATCGCCCACAGCCGAAGAAAAAGCGAAAGTCTCGCACGGCGTTCACCAATCATCAAATATTTGAATTGGAGAAACGTTTCCTATATCAAAAGTATCTGTCACCTGCTGATCGTGATGAAATCGCCGCCGCCTTGGGACTCTCCAATGCTCAGGTGGGTGTTTGTATAAATTAAATGTTATTTTATTGACTTTTAGTGTTAAGTGTTATGGGTTTTATGGATGCTTTGATTCTGAGCCAAGTGACGGCTTCTAAGATGCTTCTAGACGTACTAATTAAAATGCATACTTTGAATCCATCTCTAAATGGCTGAGTGCTCACCGCATGTCGACACGGTCGATGAAAGCATAATTCGTATGCAAAAGAAACCGTTTGACCGTCTGATTGTGATTTTGAACATTTTCTTGACAAATCTGCCATGACAACCCATCATTCTCTGTTTGTTTCCCCTCAGCACAGACACACGTTAACTCATTTCTTTCCTGTTTCCTATTCCTTTCAGGTGATAACTTGGTTTCAAAATCGGCGCGCCAAGCAAAAGCGTGACATCGAAGAACTGAAGAAGGATTTTGATAGCGTTAAGGTCTTTTCGGCTCACAAAAGCTTCCTGGAAAACGTAAACGACTTGAGCATTTTGAAGAAGAAACCCATGCACGATGGTTCCGATTCAACGCCCACACCATCGGCCACAACGATAAGTCCACAGAAATGAAGCGACAACTGGCGTTCGCTGTAAAGTTAGCAGGACACAAGCACTAGTACATTTTTGTGTCACTGAAAATACCGAAAGCGCTGTGCTGTGATTATGATGGGAGGGTTGAATTTTGATGTTTTTGCTTGAATACTGCAGCAGAAACGATTCCGGATCGCATCGCAATTACATTCCACTCACTGCGCACAGACGTTACAAGATGAAAAAAAAAAAAAGAAATGAAACCGTTTTTTGTTCTCGTTATTTGATTGAAAATTTGATTTGTACACACGGATGAGAGTGAAACAAGCCACGAAGGGCATACACCAGAGGCCTGGCTACACGCAACGATATGCGGCATGATGGAGGGATTCGCTTGAAAGCGCCATCAATTAACGTTGGTGACGACGGCTGCTTCGTGCAATTTTGACTACTTGAAATGACCATGTTGATGCTGCATGCGGCATACGTATGATTAAGAGAAAAATAAAATGAAATAATAAAAAGAAAACATTTAAAAAAAAAATACTTAAAAAATAAAAAAAGGCTCTTCTTAGAGCCGCCAATAATATTTAGAAGGAGATAGAGGTATGATTTCAAATGTTTCGCCTTTTCATGAAATCTGTTGTTGTTGGTCAACTTGGGTTCGCGCACCACCCTTTCGCTAAGAGAGAAAGTAGATAACTAAATCAATTAACTTTACAATCCACAACTCATTTAACTTTTCATAAACAGTCACTTTGAAAAGTATTTGCACATCTGGCTTTTACTTTGTTGTTTCTTGTACTCAAATCCACAGGTTGAATGAATGGAATTTCAAGTTACAAGACTGACAAATTTTACTGTGTCTAAGCGAATTGGATCAGTGATTTTGAATATGTCAACTCTTGGAACGAAAAATGACCGTTAGGCCGCAAACAGCTTTGGGGTGTCCCACTTCAGGCAAAGTGCTGGTTTAAGAAAGTCAAAATTTTGGTGAATCCTAGTACTTCAGATAGATAAATCCAACTGGTTCATAACAGTTTGTTTCTTTGCATTGAACAAAGTGGAACATGATTTTGTAAACAATCTTTGAAGACGATAGTCTTGTGAGACAGTCATGGCTTTTGTTGATATATTCACGGTCTTTGTCTGAAATATTTGTTTCTGATAGTTTTCAATATCGCCTCTAAGACAGTTTCACGACATACGGACGAATGAACTTTGTCGCTACTGTCCAAAAATGTGAGCAAAGAGCAACTATCAACGATTATAACTGCTTAAAGAGTCATACCTGCTTTCTGCGAGCTGTCCAAAGCTATACAAGTTCATAATATATTTTAAGTCCTATAGTTTTACGTGGCAGCCGTGACATAGTGGGTAGAGTGCGACGCTCAAACGCCAAAGGGTCTAGATTCGATTGAACACATCGAATTTTTCACGGCACCACCTCTCTCGAGCTGCTGACAATAGTCGAAGAGTTATAACTGTTAACAAAGCCTCTCAAACTTCGCCGTTTGGAGTCGGAAGGTCCCTTCTAGTCGTGGGAGAACAGTAGTGCGCACAACACGAGTAGTTGATGAGAAAGCTAGGCCTTGGACCCCTGTGGACTGTCGCGATAACAATTATTATCAAATAACCGTAGACTATGGCATTATCGAAATGGAAATTTTAAAATGCTGCTCCTTGATGCACACATAACACAATTCTTTGAACAAGGTTCACAGCACTTAAGTTTTTGATGATCTATAGGGGCATGAGCAAACGCAGGAAGGAGACGGCGCTGATGCTGCTAATGATGATGATGGATAATAGAACAATCTTAGAAACATTTGGCAAATGCGAGTTGCACTCACATAAAAGGTTTCGTTTCATTTTTTAAAAAAGCAGCAATGAGTGCAAATGTGTTCGTAGCCGGGCATAGATGATTGGTATGTTCGCATAACCACAATCAATACAAACATGACGCTATTCATGGTATTCATGAGTTCTAAACTGCATAACTTAGCCTTCTTAAGCCCAGTTATATATTTTCAAGACAGTTGGAGCTTAACTCGAAAAAGTTTCTATTAATTTACTTTTGAAGTTTAATATCCCTGTAAAAATAGTTCAAAAAAGTATCTGAGAACAACAGAATCAATCTTAAGATTGAAAAAATATAACAAACCTAATCGATAGAAGTGCAGTGAGTCAAATGAAACAAAGGAGAACCTTTGCTGATCAGTGAAGTTCCATTTAGTTTTTGTAGTCATCTTTGATATAAGCAGAGATAAGGCAAGGCGCAGAATTTTCAGAAACGTTTTGAAGAAATGCCCAGGCAGCATTTTCCAAATTAAATGCTATATTGAAAGGATGCGAGGCACTGAATATGCTGCCATTGCAACATTTGTGTTGATCAAAACAATACAACTTGATGACAATGAATACGTGTTTGCTGAAGAATGAAAATATGTTCGCCAACACCAACGTATTCAAGAAACGAAACTGTACATGGGCACAACTTCGAAGGACTTGTTGAAACTAAAGTTCAACGCGAACTACAGAAAATAATAAAACGGGCTACGACCTTAGATATATTGTGCATTTAAGCTCTTTGTATTATTTTTGACGCCAATTTTTTACAAATTTAGTACTAAGAAAAGATTATATATATATATAATATATATATATACCAGGTATACCAGTATGAAAATAAAACACTAATTATTAATGGGAAAGAAAAAATATTTTACTCAAAGTATTGGCCATTGTTTTCTACACATTTTGACCACCTTTCTGGCAATTTGTGAATACCACGCCAATAAAATTGTTCGTCTTTTAAAGCAAACCAATCAGACACCCAATTTTTGACCTCCTCGTAGGAATCAAAGTGCTGCTCAGCCAATGCGTGTCCCATCGATGAAAACAAATGGTAGTCGGAAGGAGTCGAGTCTGGTGAATACGGCGGGTGGGGTAGCTGCTCCCAGCCAAGTGTTTTGATTGTATCCTGAGCCGGTTTTGCTTTGTGTGCAGGTGCATTGTCATGGAGCAAAATTAGCTTGCCCTGTCTTCTGGCCCATTCTGGTCGTTTCTCGATCAATGCATGGATCAAATTGATCATTTGTTGTCGGTAGCGATCAGTATTAACGGTTTCACCAGGTTTTAGGAGCTCGTGGTACAGCACCCATTTCTGGTCCCACCAAACACACAGCATTGTCTTCTTGCCGAATCGATCTGGTTTTGCAGTCGATGTTGATGGTTGTCCTAGATAAATCCATGATTTTTCCGTTTAGGATTCGTAAAATAAATCCATTTTTCATCGCCAGTAACAATCCGATACAAGACTGATTTTCTTTCGTGTCTTTGAAGCAAAATTTCACAAGTGTTTTTTTCGGTTTTCCATCTGTCTTTCATTCAATTCATGTGGCACCCATTTTCCACACTTTTGGATCTTTCCCATAGCTTTTAGACGGTCAGAAATTGTTTGTTGTGCAACATTTAACATTGCTGCCATTTGCTTTTGACTCAAAGTGTCATATCCATCCAATATCGTTTGCAATTCGGCGTCTTCAAACTTTTTTGGTTGTCTTCCACGTTCTTCATTTCTCACATCAAAATCATTATTTCTGAACCGTTGAAATCATCTTTTGCATGTTGCTTCTGATAGAGCATGATCACCATATGCCTCGAGAAGCATTCGATGCGACTCTGCAGCTCTTTTCTTTAAATGAAAACAAAAAATTAATGCTTTCCGCAAATCATCACTTTCTGGAACAAAATTCGACATTTTTAACACGACGAAAAAAATATATGATGTTGTCTGTTAAATGACTTGATGTATACTAAATATTTTCCACATAGCAAACAAACAAAAAAATATAAGGACTCGTTCAAAACAAATATTCCCTATCGAGACATGTGTATCTTGACGCTCACTTCATATGGGTATACCTGGTATATGTTTTTTTCTAACTTACTTACCTATCCTACTTCACCTAATCTAAGAGTAGATTGGCCGTAAGGGACCATCAATATGAGTTTTAAGCCAACAGCAGTTGGGGCACTTGATGTGGCTGTAGTCACCAATAAAAGTGCAGATCTCTTTTCACCTCATTCCTGTCGCGAATGGGGATGAATGTGCCGAAACGAAGATCACCCGGGCTTACGATTCCTACATTGCCCTCGTAGAGAAGCCGCTTGTCCACTGTTCGTCTTACGACTTAGTAGAGAAGTGGACATCCCTCTGCATCCTGGACCATGCCAAGTCGGTCCAGATACAAGAAAGCTTCCGACGGTGCGCACTCATGATATGCCTTGTTTGGGTAGTAAGCTCAGAATATCAGCTCGTTTTCCGAAGTTATTGTTCTTGCAACATGCATTCGAATCAGCTAAATAATAAAAATATGCAGCCTATTCACGTTTGCTGCATTGTACAAGATTTTATTAGCATAGAAGTTCTTGTACTCAGATTCTGGGGTTATGTACATCTTAAAGCAAGTCCGAAGATATTGCCTCTTGAAGACCTTCATCCTTTCCATCTGGGAAGCACTCAAGTTGAACCACACCGGACAGCCATATACCATGATTGGCCGAATTAGGGCCGTGTAGCAAAAAACCTTCACTCTGGAATCAAGATGGCTGCTGTAAAACATCCTACTTGTCATACCGAAGGCTTTTCTGACCAGTTGCTGCATGGATATTCCCTCCAGAAAATGGTCAAACATAATGCCTTAATATCTCACCATACTCGCCGTGTATGCCCTCTGTATAATACCTTGAGAGTTTCACACATCTGGTGTTGCACAGTAGCATATATGTACATGGCGCGACTGACCAGGGCATATTGTCTACAGCCACTACTTGTGTTGTCCTTGCAAACATACTCTTCTCTTACGAAGTCCAAAGGGCTTAATTTGAGAGACTTTTTCATTAATTCCTACAGATTTTTGCCTACAGTTTTTTTCCGACTCCGAACGGTGAAGTTTGAGAATCGTTTTCTTGGATAGTTTGACTCTTTGAGTGTTGTCAGCAGCTCGAGAGAGGTAGTGCCGTGAAAACTTCTGGGTGTTCAGCCAGGAATCAAACTTAGAACCTTTGGCGTGTAAGCGTCTCACTGTACCCACTACGCCACGGCGGCCACAGGTTGAGATATGTTCTATTGCTTTTTGAGAATAAATCTTCATTAAGTGTAAAGATCAAAATTTGTTCCCAAAAAAGCATCCTTGCTTTTCTCCGAATGCATAAAGCAGCTGCAAGAACGTAGTTCGTTCTCAATGCATAAGGCTGGTCCGTCCTAATCCAAAAGAAATAGGACCCCATCACTCGTCTCGTCTATTAATCTCTTCAAATAAGAGGAACCCGATTAATAGCTTAAACTGCATGTCATAGCCCCCAGCCTTGGGCAAAATTTAAACTTGTTGAGATGTGCAAAATTATTTCAAGAACGGTTATTCCCCCCAGGCATAGAAACAAAGCGTGTAGCCAAAACTTGTTCCAGAAAGTAGAACACAGTCAAAAAATTTGCACGGTTGAATCAGATTCATGAAACTTGCGCGAAGTCATTAGACAGACAATTGACTCATCATACCCTCGCACGTATTCCAATCCAGCCGCCGCCGTCGATTGACCATTGATTGATGGAACGCTGAAGACTAAGTCACAATACGTCATTTTTCATTTTCCACATTTTTTTAGCTTTTTTGACCTCTTTTGTTGTTACCAAATTGATACACAAATAAAATGCACCCCATTGCGTCGCGGGCAACTCAATGAAGCCAACAGTCGAAGCTGTTACTTTAATTAATGGACTTCGGGTGGAAGAAACAAAAAATCAACACATAACGTACGCCGCGCGGGTAATTCTCGTTCGCTTGTCGTTTATGTCATTCCGGCAAATGGAACGGAGCGATGTACTTTTGACTTCGTACCTCAATGAGTTCCTTTCTCTCGGCTGAGTGTTGTTGATCTGGGGAATTCGCTGTCGATTCGTCAGGCGCTGCATTGAGAGATGAAGGTGCCGGCGGAGTCGAATATAAAAAGCCAGCCATTCAATGCACAGCTGGGCGATGATGGTGACAGGCTGGGGACAAGTCATCTGCCGATCATATCAGCGGTGGTTGAGGTTTCTTGTTCATCGCTGGTTATCTCACGCACATGTTTTACCGCCCATTAGGCTCATTTCCTCTTGCAATTATCGCACGCTGGACGAGGCGGAGCGCGATGGGTGGGGTAGGTACGCTGGTGTGGTGGCGCGGCGGCGACAGAGGTGAAGGAAAAGCGGATTCATAACGTGAAGTGCGACTCTACGGCTTTGCACACCTATAATCACCGCATAAAATTAGCCACAGCGTCGTGAGTGGGACAGACTTCATTCCAGGCTGCCTTGGCGGACGAGCTGTGAAGTGCTTCCATCGAATCGCATTTAATCGGTGATCGGAAAAGGAAATCCTTCTCGAGACTAATTGGAATTTTGCGGTGGGGTGACCGAGGGGCCCTTCAAAGTCTAGATTCACTTCTCCTGCTTCCTCGCACTCTGACTGTTGTCATGAATCGATGTTTTCCTGCAGTGTCATTCCCCTCTGCAGGATGAACCTCCCGACGAGTCTAATGGTCGTTTTGTTGTTCACATTGTCGGGACATTATGATGATCGGTGGATGCGGCCCCGTGTCGGTGTGTGATAGCGCACACAATGAGCTCGGGAATTAAAATCCCTTTTTCGTACCTGCTGCTGCACAGCGCAGAGGAAGTGCATTAAGCGTCGACTCCGCTGAGGTTTTTGGTGTGGTCTGGCGGCGCAGCTCGATCCTCATGAGAGTCGTCATTGGTCAAAGGTACCGACCGCGAGCCCGAGGTGTCGGCTATCAGCTAATTGGATGACGTTCAAAGGCACCGCCAACAAATTAAGAATGAGTTACCAATTTTGGGCTTATATCTCTATCACACACGGATCCCCCCGTATGTTCGTGGCAGATATTCGCTCGGAAGCAGAAGCTGAGCTATGTTCTGCGGTCCACGGCATCATCATCATCATCATCTGTCTCGCCTCTCCTTCGGATGCACACTGACGTGGGTCGTCATCAAGTGGGGAAGGCGCGAGGAAGGCGGACACTGAGAGGGTATACCGCACATCAAGGTATAGCAGCGGACGTGATTGTGCATTAACTGGAGGAGATACACTTGATTTTGTGTGAATGAAATGATTTGGGCAAAAGAATCGCTGGCCACGACCGATGTGGTCGTGCGATGAAGTCTGCGTATCAGTTGGCCATGAGTCATCGACGAACTTGGCGTTGTCGTGTTCCATTTCCCTGTCCTCGGATGGTCTTGCTCAGATATGCGGTTTACGTAAAGTAAGACACACTAATTAAACTGGGTGGTCAACCGAGCCCCTTTGCGGAAGAGCTTTCACCCCGATGTCACAACTTACCGTGTCGCTCACACGTCGTGTGATGTCGTTATTAGAGAAATGAAAAGATACACACCATTTCCTGGGACACCTCATTAGCTGGACATGACTAATGACCTTAACAGCGTGTTTCTAATGACAAATGAGGGGAAATGTCATCGGAGACATATGACATTACGCGTTATGAGCAGTGAATACCTTAATTATGGTGTTTTCTTTGTCAGCTGAACTCACAACACTGTCTTACATGTTTACTTAAATAGATAAAGTTCTTTTCTGCGCACGCAAATACGATTCTACCCCTAACAAAGCTGAAACTGGTGTGAAGAGTGCGTCGTTCCAAGCACAGTTTTATATAGTAAGCCTTAAAAGTCAGATTCCATGCTCACTGATAAGCGATTTCGAAGATTTTGAAGAAAATTCGAATAACATTTTGGAGCGCCTGAAATTGTCGTAAGAAATACTGCCAAACAACAGCTTGAGCTAAAGACACCCTCCTAAGAGTGATCTCTAAAGCGAAATTCGCTTGTTGCAGGTTTTTATTTATTGCAGCAGGAAATAAGGAACTCTTCCGATATCCTTGCAGACAGCGAGGGAAGAATAGATTTTTCTCAACTCGAGGCGGACCTAGACCTTAATAAACTCAATCACATGACGAGGCATCTCTATATTTACAATCTTCTTTGAAACTGGGAGTTTCAGTGAGTTTGTAATCGGCGGTGTCGGAGCGGGAGTTCTTCATCGTCACACTACACTACCCAACGAGTTTGGCAGGGATGCTCAAACATGACAGTGTATAGCTCGTTTCTCACGGTGTCATGTAGGGCCTTAAAATCGACGAAAAGAGAGTGAAAATCTATTTCTACTTTCCATTTCCAGACTTCACCATAAAGTGAAAATCTTGTCTATTTCTGACTTCTTTGGACTGACACCACGCTGCTAAGGAACCATCAGGTTATATACAAACGATCAATACTGCGAGAATTGTGTAAGTGATATTAAGGAGGCTGATCCCTCAGCAGTTGGTGCAGCCAAATGAGTCTGCTTTCTCGAGGACAAACGACACTAAGATGGCACTCATCAGACATGCTTTACTCCTATCAAATCTTACAAATAAGTAGCTGCGCCCAAGCAGGTCATCTCACGATGCTTTAAAACGTTGGGAGGCTCATTAAATCTTTATTACACAGATCAATTCATCACCATCGCATGACAGATTTATTCCTTACCTGTTACTTGTATAAAGCACAGAAACCCTGTTTTATGGCAGAGGTGACACAAAATCTATAACTCCTAGTCCCGTCATCGGGAAAGATCAAAATTGCATTAAAAAGATGCAAGACGAGCAAGAGGCATCTTGATTGTACGAGAATTCTTGAAAAATATCGAATTTAGAGGAGTAAGCTTAAGCTACAAATAATCGTACTTAATATGCAAATTTATAGCGAAGAATTTTCAAACTTCAGTCTGCCGCTTCACTAACACAAGCTAACTTGATCTGAATCAAAAAGAGTCTACAGCCAGGTACTGAATTGAATATCCATTCTGCTTAGTAATAATAATTGGGTAGAGCGACAGTCCACGGAGGATTAGGGCCTAGTTTGCTCATCAACTTCTCGTGTTGTGCCCGCTACTGCTCTCACGAGTAGAAGTGACCTACAGTTTTTGCCGACTCCAAACGGCGAAGTTTGAGAATCGTTTTCTTAGACAGTTTGACTCTTTGAGTGTTGTCTGCAGCTCGAAAGAGGTGGTGCCATGAAAAATTAGAGGTGTTCAGTCGAGAATCGAACCTAGACCATCGGCGTGTGAGCGTCGCATTCTACTCTACCCACTACTGTATTCAGCTTGAGTAGTTCAAATCTGTCATACCCTCGAAAGACATCCTAGTGAAGAATCCACCAGGAATCGCCTCTGCCAAATGGCGCAACTTCGGTTCATCGAACCAACTAAAAACTCCTGACTTAGAGATTCAAAAATATGGTGTCCACAATTTTTTCTCTACGTCCTTAACAGAGCCAAAAGCTGGAAGATAAGAAGAACAGCAGGGCTAATTCTTGCTGGTATCGAAATCAACGATCGAAGACGACATTACCATTAATTCTACGAACTGTACCAAAACGGAGATGGAGCTAAAAATATCCATCAGCTGAATTGGTCACATGAGTAGCAACGCCGGAAGATCTTCAATTCCCATCGGTTCGAAAGTGGAACAGGCCAAAAACAGGCAGACGAAAGACAAGTTGATCTAGATGACTAAAAGCAGAGCGCCAGGTCCATCAACGAAGGAAAGCCGAATGGGCTGTCCGTCGTGTAAGTCAACAAGAAGATAAACGATTGTAAGACAAAAGCTGACACCAAATCGCTTATCTCACCCGAGGGTGACATAACCTCTATCTCCTTTGCTTTAGAAAAACACCTTCTCACAATATAGAAAAAAATCAAAAGGTGGTCAGAAAACCTCACTTGTCCTGCGAGCGACAATTTTAAACGCGCTCCCGACCTTGTAACACTCAATAAGTCCCGGGAGATATAGAAGGCGGCAATAAGAAAAAATGTATATTAAATTAACAATTTTTTTTAGTGGCGTCCCCTTTATCAAAAAAAATATTTAGGAACTATTGTCGTGGTCTAAACAGCCCACTGTGAAGTTGGAATACTCAACTTCAGACTCTACATCCCTCAAAGTGACTTCTGTGGGAGCTGCAGAGATGGAGAATGTGAAGTCGCCTCCTCTGCGACTGTCAAGCTCTTTCGGAAAGAAGGAAGGCACACAGCAAGAAATACTGTTTTGATAAACTAAATGAATTCAGTAACACTTGAGTGGGACATCTCAAAAGGTATATAGCTAGAATGTTGCAGCTTTTAAGGACAACAGGGTACTTACCAAGCAGCCTCCGAATGAAACTAAAGGCTACCCAAGTGAGGTTGCTTCATTGATAACCAGTCGTTCTAACCTAAGCCAACCACACCTTAAGAACATTTATTTCCCTGGGCACTACATTTTCTTCTTCTTGTGGCACTACAGTCCGGGGTGGACCTGAGCCTCAACCAACATGTCTCTCCAGCCAGCACGGTCTTTCGTCAGCTGTCTCCAGTTGTGCACTCCAAGTTTGTTGAGTTCCTTCTCCACTTGAGTGCGCCATCTTAGTCTAGGTCGTCCTCTGTTGTGTTGTCCCAATGGCACGGATTCGAAGACTTTTCGGGCCGGAGCAGTGGTATCCATACGCTCTACATGGCCTAGCCATTTTAAGAGCTGTATCCCTAGACGCTTGACCAGGCACAAGTCGCTGTACAGCCCATAAAATTCGTTGTTAAATCATCTCCTCCAAATGCCATGAACGCAAACAGGACCAAAAATCGCACGCAAAACTAAACTCACGAAAAGACTAAGGGCTTCCTCATACGCTTTTAGTTACATCCATGTTTCCGCGCCATGGAGTAGGACTGGGATGTCAAGCTCTTGTATAAGGCGAGCTTAGTCCCTCGAGAGGGCTTTATTACTGAATTGCCTCTTGAGCCCAAAGAAACAACGATTGGCAAGAGTAATTCTGCGTTTGATTCTGGTACTGATGTTGTTGTCTCTATTTATCGCGTAGCCGAGGTAGACAAAGTCCTTGACTGCCTGGAAGTTTCTGCTGCCAAGTCTGACGCTCTGTCCGAGACGTCGATGTTGCGTGTCCTTTCTTGATGACAGCATGTAGTTCGTTTTGCGCTCATTAACTATCAGACTAATTTTAGCAGCTTCCGATTCAATTGCAGCAAAAGCTTCATTGACGGCTCACTGTGTTCGTCCAATCATGTCAATGTCGACCGCTTAAGCTAGCAGTTGACCTAACCTTTGGAAGATCGTGCCTCTGATATTGACTTGTGAAATACGCACGATCTTCCCAAGAAGGATGTTAAAGGAGTTACATGATAGTGCGTCGCCTTGTCTAAAACCTTTTTTGACACTGAAGGTCTCGGTGCGTTCGTTACCGACCTTGACGGAGTAGCGACAGTTCTCCATAGTCATCCTACACAATTTGAGAAATTCGGTAGGAATTCCAAAATAAGACATGACACTATACAGCTCGTCTCTATGCACACTGTCATATGTGGCCTTAAAATCGACGAATAGTTGGTAAGTGTCGATTTGCACGTCTTGCGTCTTTTCCAGGATCTGCCTTAATACGAAGATCTATTCTATCGTCGACTTCCCTGGCATGAAACCACACTGATAGGGACCTATCAGGTTATGGATAAACGGTTTAAGACACAATACGGCGGAGAGAATCTTGTGTGCGATGTTAAAAAGGCTTATCCCTCAGTAATTGGCGCAGTCAAAGAAGTCTTGTTTCTTGTAGACCCTGGGTACTATGAAAACAATCAAATGAAGTAGTCACTGTCAGCTAGACCGGAATAATATGGAGCATGGTCAGTCAACCAGAAATATAGCTTTACCGGAGCCTTACATATCTATGCCAAAAGGGGTCTTCAGACGTGTGCATTTCAAAGTTATCAAATGCCTACTAATTTTGAATTTGATGAGTTTTTCTGTCCTACATAGGTTCGAAAATTATTCAATATTGGTATTACCAGGATACGTTTTTTTTAATTCAATTCTATTCAGTTTTATCATCCATAATACAATAAAATATTTCAATTCAAAAATTTTAAATTATAGTAACAATTAAACATTTTCACATTCGAGTTGTAGTTCAGTTCTTGTATTTAGAAAATAGTTTTTTATACATTTCTTTTCAGTTTTGGGATTTCAGACATTTCTTGGTCTTTCAGGAAGCACGTTAAGTGTGTAAGGAACACTGCATTTTACTTGTCTTCTGCCGTTTCGTTTTTCTTTGCGAGAACGAGGTTGATTAAGCATACCTTGGGCACGTCTTCTTGTTTGAATTCCATGGTCAATTGGGCTCATAAATCGTCTATCGTCGTGGTACTGCATTATATAAGTCATCTTAAAAATGTCTTTAATTGAAAGACTTTGAAGCTGTCATGTTCACTATTTCCGCGAGTAGATGTATTTATCCGTTTGATTGCTGCATTTTGTAATCTTTGAAGTTTTTTTTTTTAAATGCGTTGCTGAAGCGTTGCCGTATGCGAGTATTCCATACATCAGTTTGGATTTCACTAATGCATAGAACGCTTGTTCTAATACATTGCGTGTGACATGGTACTTTAAATGAGTCAGCGCGTAGAGTGTCTCCTCCTCAGTATACAGATTCCACATAAAATTGCTATCCATTACGATCCCTAGGTACCAGGTACCTGTACCTGCTTTCCACTATCACTGTAGGGCATCTAGCTGATGTACTGCAGGAATCGTTCCTGAAGTATATTGGTTGTTGGGTTACTGCAAACTGCGGGCTTCTTATATGCATCATTTTGGTCTTCGATGCATTAATAGCTGGACCGTGATCATTGCAATGTAAAATTTTTCTTCCATTATTGTTGTTGCTACCTCCAGAATCTATGGCACACTACAATTGCGGTATCGTCCGCGTATGCAAAAGGTTTGGCTCTCCTAAGGGTGCGAAGAAGCTCATTAGCATATAGAATGAAAAGAATTAGCCCCAATTTCGATCCTTGAGGAACCCCGTAGGGTGCGTCTTCTTTATTACTATAGGTCTCACTGATCTTTATACAGTAAAACCGGTTGTGCAGGTAGTCCTTTAGCCAGTCTGCCATCAGACCTCGTATTTCAATACGTTCAAGAGCTTCAGTTAGCTTAGTATGATTAAGGGTATCAAAAGCCTTACTGAAGTCTATAAAACCGATCCGTACGTGATAACTCTAGTCCAGGTTTTCGTTGACATAATTAGCAAACTCGGCAAGTAGTTTACCTGTGCTCTTCGCTTTTCGAAAGCCATACTGACTTTCGTGTAAGAGGGATTATTTTTCCATGAAGTTTTGCAACCTTTTAACTACAAGTTCTTCCAGACACTTTTCTACGACAGTTGGTACCGATATCGGTCTATAATTATTCAGTTAACTTTTATTTCCTCCTTTATATATTGGTCCGACAACGGCTGTTTTTAAAGGTTCTTTTCGACATTATTGTTATGTGTCACAAATTTTCGGTCTTCTTTTTCTTCTTGATCGGCCAATAAAATTCAAACGAGTGAGATCGTTGCATGAATTCAGCATCTCCGAAGTAAACCTCTCAAAGAGCGACAACTGAAATTTCGAAAAGGCAAACTACTGAAATTCTTCACAGTCCTGAAATGTTGAACAACCCAAAGTACTTGAAATCTCAAAGAAGGCAACATCTAGGTATGCTTTCAGTGATTGCAGCCTTGATAATAATTATTTTGATATCAACTTTCAAATTCCAAATTCAGAACCTTCTCTAAGGCAGAATGGGCATGGAGGGACACTTGCCCCTCTGTTTTGAAAGAAAAATGTTAGTTCCAGTTTTGCGATTTCATTTCTTTCATTTTTTTCATTCTTTTCTTTTGAAACTGCTGTTGACTTTAGAGCTCTTGAAGCGAATAAGTCATTTATTGCCAATTTTTAAACTCAAGTGTCTTGCAGCCAGTATACCATACTAAGGCCATCAGACCACTCTACCATACCACAGAAGTCTTGTTTTAATTAATTTCTTAAACTCTTAACAAATAGACAGGAATAGGTTCCCATACCGCTAGAAGCAAAAAACGATCTGTCTGGAATTTTATCAACACAAAGATCATTCAAACAACCATGAGAAATTTTTAAGAGCCCTTTCTTCTTCAGCTTCGATCAATTTTTAGAACATTTAAGGAAAAACCTTTAAAGTAGCCCACACTTTAATAGCTTGAGAAATATGTTCTGCAATCATTTCAAAAAGTTTTAAAGAAAATCATGAGATACCAGAAGAAACCATCAAATACAAACAAATTCGTAATTTCTCAATACATCAATTTACTGCCCGGTGTCAAAAGCCCTTACAAATCAATGTCCCTAAAGAATTTCAATCAGACTCTGCGGTCAATATGCCCACCCCAAGTGTGTCACACGCACCAAACTCATCAGTGAACCAACATTACTGCACGGCTGGATACATGTCCTATAAACAATGCCCGAGACCCCGAGGTAAAAGCTTCAAAATCTTTTTCGCCGTAAAAACCTCAACACGGCAATAAAAGTGGTCGCCCTCAGAACGCCCGAACAAAAAGACAAATACGTATTCATAGAACGGGAACAGGAATCCGATCAAATAAATCGTGACGTCGCTCGTTTGATGGGCCCCCTCGAGTCGGTGTCATTCGGTTCACAAAAACCACGGAATCCAGAAGCCAGAAGCCACTCATTATCTCCTGGAGCATCAAACATGTGTGTGGGGGACAATAGGGCCGCACGTATAAGAGTTATCAATTGACGACTGCGGTCATTAGGAACGAGGAGTATTTCCGAAGGTCTGACAGGTAATCTTCTTGTCTGTGGCTGTGGTTTGATCTTATTGTGCTTCATTGAGGAGGGGATGGGTCTTAAAGACATAAACGACGGAAGCCGGTAGCCGGCAATCAATGGATTTAACCAGATTTTAAGTTAATTGGTGATGCAAATTTTCAAAATTAAACTTAATCGAAATCCATTAACCTCTCGAAATTGAATGGATTCTGAGAGTTGCGTGCGTGTGTGTGGTGGTTTGATTGCTCGAGGTGTTGGGAAGAGATATTTTGGGTTCTCTGTAGTGACCCCGATGAATGCAAAATAGACATGAAAGGGAAAGGGAAATCCTACTCTCAATCGCAATTGGTAGTTTTTATTTTAAAATCAGGAGATTCTCGTAAACCTCAAAGCATCAATCAATCAAATCAACCTCCGAACTGAACAGTGTCTCATCCTTACAGTTTTCTGTTTGTTCTGTTTTGTCTGTGCTTCAAAATCATCACCATTTAATAGATGTTTGTAGAAAACTCGAGAGTGCTTGTCCTCGTTTAGAATATTCGCCCAGCCTCTCCTCATGTAAATGTGGGATTTGGTTTTATGCGATCACCTGCCGTTACGGCTTATATCACGGGGTCCATTTTCCCAAGAGTCGTTAGTAACGCAAGACTAAACGCTTTAGTTACCCAAGTACCACACTGAGATCATGCTTGAGGGACAATCACCCCACCTTGGTTTGATGCGAAGTCTTTCTAAATCCTCTTCCGCTCTCTGGGTCGCAGAGCCCGGTTGAGCATGCAACTCAACACTGAGCCGGGATAGGCCCTTAACTGTCTTGCCTAGCCATGAGTTAACAATTAACTAGACAAGTCGGCACAGTACGCTATCCTCGACTCTACCCGCTATGTTAGGTGGTAAACCACAGTCACCACGATACTCCCACATAAGGGCCTACCGCATGGTCAGGCTGGAACCGAAGGTCCAGGGGCTTCTGATTTCCCGTGGCACCAGAATATAGCCTCTGGTCAAGCTGTCACTACCAGTCAGGTTCTTTCAAAGCCTGAGTCTGTTAGCCGCCATTCCGCCACAGACGGTGTTTTTTTCTTCAGTGTTTCCGTTTTCACTATAAATAGTGATACGGATGTGATTTTTGAATCATGTAATTCATAAAATACAGTCACATCACCTGGATGTGGGACACCACAATGCTACATAGACAGTTCACTTTGGTTTTGAAGTGATTTCTGGAAGATTAACAGAGCATACCAGATATGGTCTAAAGGTGGTGGGCCATTGACAATCGGCCGTTCTGAGCTTACTTAACCAAATCGACCACAAATGCTTTGTACTAGAGCGATAAGAAAGTGAGCTGGTCCCGAGGTTATGGAGAGCAAAGCGTATATAATACAGAAACAGGAACAAATTTGAGTAGAAGCCCTAACTACATCGCAAGCGGATTCGGGCCTTGGTACACTTTCTTGACCTTCAATCGTTTTGTTTATAAATAACACATAACTCAGTAAGTCCCGGGGCATTAATAATAATCTTATCTGTTTATTGAGACGACTACAATCTCTGACTGGGTTGGTATGCTTTGTAAGTTAGTTGAAGACTTTCTGTATGCAGGGTCTCCAGCTTCGCACTTCAAAGCTGACCATCGGTCAATTGTGTCCGCCATAGTGCCACGGTTCCTGAATTTTCCTTTAAAAAGTGATCATGTGATCATCAGTCAGGCAGTCACACAGTTCGTACCACATTTTACAGACCAGTGTATTCCCTTCTTGATTGTTTTTTGTGGGGATATATGTACATATGTCGTCACGAATCTATGCAAGGATTGATAATTTGGAGTACAACACTCTCAGCTTTATTACCGAAGATCCCAGGAATGGAATCTGGAACCTTCGGTACTTAACTTCGACGCAACTGCTTTTAAATGAACTAAAGATGACAACTGCCAAGCAAAATGTATTCGAGAATTGACTTCTGTAGCTTGATTTCAATTACAGATGAATAAGTCCGACTTAAAACTACATTTTTTATACTTTGAAAAAAAATGCTGCCTTACAACCTTATTCCTCTAAAGTGAAATTGTTTAGCTTCCAGCAGAAAACACTATGCTTGTAACTGAGTTGCTGCAAGAAAATGTCGGAAGGTGAAAGAGTTGAAAAGCGTGTTGATCACATACAGCAAAGACATATAGCTATGATTAGAAACATTAGAGTGCAGTCAGCAAATCAAAAAAAGTGGTAACATGAGTAAATGGGGAATCATGGGAGTGATCAAGGCAGGAACCTAATCCAACACATGCGGGGTATGAGTTAACGCGCTTACTGTCTTTGCTTATACCGCCGCAATTGCTTAGCATCACACCAAGAGTTTTCCTAGCTTGTGTTTTTGGAAAACTTTTTGTGTGATCCTAGGCAGCCTTTAGTTCTGAACAATTGATCGCCGCTATATCATCGAGAAAACGTGTAGTTAGAGACATCAGAACCACAACTTTGTCCAAACACTGACAGTTACTGGCTTAATACACCAAAGCATACAAACATTTCTTTCTTAACTACAATACATGCAATTGAGGCGGCGAAGGCGAAAACAATAAGCGCGATAACTCATACCTTGCAGGTGTTGGATTAGATTCCTGGGCTAATCTTTTTTTTCTCATTTACATGGCACCACTTTTTTCGGTAGGCTGTCCCGCCTAGTATCTGCATCAGTATCTGCAAAGATATTTTCTATTTGACGATTTTATGAATGTTTGGAAGTGTCGTCTTTCATTTGCCCCGTTTTGGCTAAGTCTTACGGCCTAAGCTGACTGGCATCGTCATATGACGGACTTGGCATCTATTTGTGATTGGACCTGATAATACATTCTTTTGTATTTGGCGCGCGCTAAAGTTTTCGTGAATGGGGACGAAGTCAAAAACAACTGTGTAGGAGGAAGTTTTAGTTTGCAGTAGGTAGGTAGTAGTTTGGGAAATCGAGTTTTGCAGAGATTTTTGTAATGAATTAGAGCCATTCGTCCGAAATAGGACCAGAGGGTTAACCTTTAGTCTTGCCCAGCGAAAGGCGATGGGAGATATGGAGCTGGACAAGGATCGTTTGTTAAAATCGGTTTTAAGGAGTCTGTCGTTCATATTCTAAAGAGTCTTGCGTCTTGCGAGTCTTGGATTTACGCAGTAAAAAATTGGAGTGAATAAAAGTCATACAAATGTAATTTTTCTCGCATCGTTTGAAGAAACCCCAGACACTTTGAAACAGTTTACGAGACTCCAAATTGAGTTACTACAAATGTCCATTGACGACTTTGTGCCACTTATGGGTAAAGCAGTCAAGTTTAATCCTGTGTACTCCATTTGATGATACCAATGTCGAAATTTTAAGTGCTTACCAAACGAAGCTTTTCCCGGTCTGCGAAGAAGTGCCAAATTAACAGTTGGGTGTCGTCTTACGCTGCTCTTTGTCTCACGTCTGCAACCATAACCCTTCCGTCCTGTCCTGCGATGACTGCAGTCACTCCTTCTATTGTCCTCTGTTGTGAGGGGCTATTGTCTTACCGCAGGAGAAGTTGTGTTGCTCCTGCGACCACTTGCTGCGACTTTACAGGCTCACCAAGTAGTCCTTTGATCTTTACTGCAAAAACTGCTCCTTGAGATAGTATGCAAGCTGCAATCTTTTTTTTAACATCTTGTTTCGAGTTCCGGAGGTTGCTCTGGTGACAGCGCTTCGAAGAGACTTCCTATTAGGATGTGTGCAGGTGTGAACGCCTCGCCATCAACAGAATCTGGGCTTAAGGGTACTATGGGCCTTGAATTCTACACTCGAATTCAGCGAGAGCCGTAAACTGTTCTTCGGTCATAAGATGTGCGCTTTATTCGGTCCGATGAAATGAAGGAGAGCTTTACGCCTTCCTTTGCTGCGTATTGGTGAACAGTTTGCCTTCTTCGCCCCAACTGCATCCTGTAGTTCTTGTAGCTTCCTCTGATCGTCCACTAAGTTTGTCCCGCTGCCGCAGTTTATGGTCGTCAGTAGTCCTTGTCGAGAAATGAGAATCCGAAGACAAATCCGTTATTAGTGCAAAATGTACAACTTTGGACGAAAAACACACAAACATGGCAATATACGATTTTATTGGTGGTGGTCAACGAATCTTTAATGTTGTGTAGAAGGAGGGGGGCATGGGCCTGTGTACGCGAGGTAACGTCGTTGATTGCGCTCAACATGGCGAGCTGCCAAGGCTATCCTCGTTAGTGCACAGGTCAAGTTGACATACAGCCCCCACGCGGCGCCCCCTGGATAGCCATCACAAACCCGTTGTATGGTGAACTAATGTATACAGCAAGCCCCTCTGCCCGAGGGTTTAAGTGATGGGTCTGGCCTACCAGTCTGTGGGTTGTGCAGGGTAACTTCCTCACCACGTAAAAAACCCTTAGCTCAGAAACTCCGAAATGCTTGGGAGTTCACGTTATAAGGACAACGATTTTCGGTTTTGCACGTGAAATGTGAGGTCACTTAACAGACCACGTACAGCCGAACAACTTGCGGAGGCCCTTGATTGCTACAAGGCAGCCATTACCGCTATCCAGGAAGTGCGATGGGATGGGCCTGGCATAAAAACGATGAAGAACTGCGATGTCTACTACAGCAATTGATATATGTTATAGAGAGAAGGCAGCGCTTATTCGGATGCGGATTTGTTGTTCGAGGCAGACTTTGGCAAAAAGTCTTGAGCTACGACCCAGGCAGCGAACGCCTCCTGACAATCCGCATCAAGGCTAAGTTCGGGAACTTCAGCCTAATTTGCGCTCACGCCCCGTCAGAGGAGAAGGATGACAACATCAAGGATGACTTCTATGATCTCCTGGAAAGAACATGCCATCGATGCCCCAGCTACGACACCAAACTCGTTCTAGGAGATTTCAACGTTCAGCTGGGAAAGGAGGACATCTTTGCTGGAGTTATCGGTAAACACAGCCTGCACGACAACACATCCGGAAACGGACTCAGGCTGTTGGAGTTCGCCTCGGGGCGAAACCTCTCTGTGGCTAGCATGCGGTTCCCACACCTGGACATTCACAAAGGAACCTGGCGATCTCCTGATCAATCAACCGTCAACCAGATTGATCACGTTGCGATCGACGTCAGACACTCCTCCAGTATTCTCGATGTCCGAACCTTCTGAGGTGCAAACATTGACTCGGATCATCACCTTGTTATAGCCAAGGTAAGAACCAGGATATCGAGAGAGCAACGGAGTCGAGAAAGGCCAAAACGGTTTGACGTCAAAAAGCTACAATCGCAGCTGATTGCTGGGAACTTTGCCGACCGAGTCTCCCGGAAACTCGTTCGACGCTTCCTGCACTAAGCATAGAAGAAGAATGGAAACGTTGTCAAGAAGCCATCAAAGATGCTGCCACTAATGTGCTGGGTTTCACGTCACCCCCCAGAAGGAACCCATGGTTTGACGACGAGTGCGGGCAAGCGCACGCAGCTAAACAAGACGCCTATAAGGCGACGCTGCATCGAACAACGCGAGCTGTTCGTGAGCTCTACGAACAGAGAAGAAGGGAAGAGCACCGGCTTCTCAGAAGGAAGAAGAAGGAGCATGAGAAGCGCGCGGTCGAGGAAATGGAAAGGTGCTATGGCAGGAATGAAGTCCGAAAGTTTTACCGAAAGGTAAAACAGCTATCTGGAGGATACAAGGTCCGAACCTTGCCTGCCGGGACCAAAATGGACAACTAGTAGTAGAGTCGCAGTCTGTGCTGAGAATCTGGAAGGACCATTTCTGCAGACTCCTAAACGGCGATGACGACCCAAATCCCGCTGTTAGGCAGAATGTTCCACTCAATTTGGATGATGATAGACAAGCATTCCGTCCCCCCGACTTAGACGAGGTGAAGATAGCAATATCCAAGCTAAAGTCGAACAAAGCTGCTGGAGCGGACGGACTGTCCGCAGAACTATTTAAAGCAGCTAGAGATGACCTGGTTTGGCGCATGCAACAGCTCATCTGTTAGATATGGTCGGAGGAAAGCATGCCCGATGAGTGAAATCTCAGCGTCGTTTGCCCGGTCCACAAAAAAGGAGACCCCTTTGACTGCGTCAACTACAGAGGGATTAGTCTCCTGAACATCGCATACAAGATCCTCTCTGCCGTATTGTGTGAGCGTCTTAAACCATTTGTCCATGACCTGATAGGTCCCTATCAGTGTGGTTTCAGACCAGGGAAGTCCACAATAGACCAGATCTTCACATTACGGCAGATCCTGGAAAAGACCCAAGAAATGCAAATTGACACTCACCATCTATTCGTCGATTTCAAGGCTGCATATGACAGTGTGCATAGAGACGAGCTATACAGTGCCATGTCTAGTTTTGGCATACCTACCAAACTCGTCAGATTGTGTAGGATGACGATGGAGAACTCTCGCTGCTCCGTCAAGGTCGGTACCGAACTCACCGAGACCTTCAATGTAAAAAAGGTTTTAGACAAGGCGACGCACTGTCATGTGACTTCTTTGACATCATCCTCGAGAAGATCGTGCGTAACTCACAAGTCAACACCAGAGGCACGATCCTTCAGAAGTCAGTTCAATTGCCAGCTTACGCTGATGACATTGGCGTGATTGGACGAACACAGCGAGCCGTCAATAAGGCGTTTGCTGGCATTGAAGCGGAAGCGGCTAAAATGGGTCTTGCGGTAAATGAGGGCAAAACGAAGTACATGCTGTCATCAAGGAAGGACACACAACATGGACGTCTCGGACGGAGCGTCACACTAGGCAGCAGAAACTTCGAGGTAGTTAAGGACTTCGACTACCTCGGCTCCGCGGCAAACAAGGACAACAACATCAGTACCGAATCACTCTTGCCAATCGCTATTTCTTTGAGCTCAAGAAGCAATTGAGTAATTAAGCCCTCTCTCGAAGGACTAAACTCGCTTTATTTAACAGCTTGATCACCCCAGACCTACTCTATGGCGCGGAAACCTGGACGTTACTAAAAGCGGATGAAGAATCCCTTAGTCTTTTCGAGAGAAAAATTGTGAGAGCATTTTTGGTCCTGTTTGCGTTGAAGGCATCTGAAGTAGAAGATTTAACGACGAACTCTATGGGCTGTACAGTTACATGCGCCTGGTCAAATGTCTACGGATACAACGCTTAAGATGACTAGGCCATGTAGAGCGTATAGACATCGCTTCTCCGACCCGACTAACTTGGAGTGCGCAATTGGAGGCAGCTGGGAGAAGATCATGCTGGCTGGAAAGGCATTTTGGTTGATATTGGAAGACTTAACGACGAACTCTATGGGCTGTACAGTTACATGCGCGTGTTCAAGCGTCTGAGGATACAACGCTTAAGATTGCTAGGCAATGTAGAGCGTATGGACACCACTGCTCCGGCCCGAAAAGTTATTGAATCCGAGCCATTGGGACAACGCAACAGAGGAAGACCTAGACTAGAAGGAGGAGAAGGACCTCAAAAAACTTGGAGTGTGCAACTGGAGACAGCTGGCGAAAGATCGTGCTGGCTGGAGATTCATGTTGGTTGAGGCCCAGGTCCCAGAAAAGGAGAAGTTAGGAGATTTTCGCAAATTAAGATACACCTAAGTTAAAGACTTAAATATGGCCACTGACAAAACTAAGAAAAAACTTTCCTTATGTCGCCGTTCGGAATCGGGATGGAACTGTTGGTTTCGTTTACTCGTGAAAGAACAATTGCATGAACAATATGCATTGTTACGGAGGAAGCTAGGCCTTGGTTCCCTTGTGAACTCTTCCTACATCTACTGTTTTAGTGGCAGGTGAGTGACAAAGCTCAATACTTTTTTGGACCAATTCATTCTTTCGCCTGATAGAATGGAACATCTGAGCTGTTTACGCCCTCTCGCCTGAGTCAACGTACTCGTATATCGAATTATTTGAATTCCTCCCCATCAGTTTGGTGCTTCTTTTAAGAAGCGTGTCCGACAAGGGAAGTTGCCCCGTCTTTGGACTTTAAACACTATAGAGGGATGAAAATCCGCTAGCTCCTACCCATCTGCATTGGGGTTGACAAACCCTTGACAACTACACAACGCTGAAGCCACCTGAAAACAACAATTAGTGGCACCCGAATGCAAATCGCACTCGCTTCGAATTCGAACAAAATCAACTCTACCCACCACCTTCGCTCGACGCGCACTCAAACTCAATAAATCTCGCCGACATTTGTGCTGCTGTCATCAGACCTTCTGTTCGCGCGACCCTCCAATTTGTTATTTAAATTCCCGGCGAATAAATAAACCCAGTGGCTGCCCCAAAAGAGCTGTTTGTCAAGCCCGCGTAAGATATTCCAGTACTTAGACCGCATTATGGTAATGCGATGCCCGCGACTGCGACTCCCTGCGCGGGCAGATTTATTGCGGTCGAACACCCCTCATGCCTGCAACTTATTCGCTGGTTCGCGCCCATATGCGCCTCGCATGCCGCAATTTGTTTCTCGTTGTATCTCTATCGTCAGTCCCGAATCCGTCAATCACAATTAGTTACCCCATCAAATGACAACCAGTTTCCAAAGCCAGTGATTCATTAAAGGCTCATGCGAGTGCGAGGGCCTTTATTGCTGATTCAGACCCACACAGAAGCCAGTTCTCGTTCTCTCTCTCAATGACGACTAATAATGTCGTTTGTGTGGAAATTTGTCACGCCCTATGAAGCCGGGATTGTCTTGTCGAACATTAATGGAGTCCCGGTGTCACTCAGCCTCTCGTCGCACTGATGACCGTGAAAGGCCTCACTTCAGATAGGCGCTGCTGAGGTCCTCGAAAGTGTTGCTTGTGGGAATGTGGTTCACGTCCTCAATCAAGTGACCATTGTTTGCGGCAGGCAGCAGAGCATTTGCATCTGTTCTGTGACCAATCGGCGCACATAATAGACGACTGATCGATGGGCGATTAAGAGCCGCACACCGAAGGGTCTGCGCCAGGAATGACAATTATGACAGTGATGGGAGGATGATCGCCAGAGCCAGGAGGGGACGGCCTGCCGCTGAGCCGTGTGCAAAAACAAAGTAAGCAGGAAGAGGTAGATTCGAAATGACTTCTGTGGAGCAGCATCCTCCCGTCTGGGCCGTTCTGGGGAATAATAAAATACTTAATCTCTATCTCTTCCTTTGCATGACGTTGCCGAATAGCTAATTCCATCAGCACACTTAATGATGATGACTTCCCCGAGCGTTCAGTTCGCAACCACGGCAAGCAGCGTGCGGCGAGTGGCTCTCCCTTTTTCATGTGGCTTCGGTTTCGAGTGAAGTTCGAGGAATGTGGACAGCGCCATCTCAGTCGGTGGCGATTAGCACAGCAGCCTATCCGCCGATCATAGTCGAAGCGGGGATCAGACTTTGATCAAAGTGGCGCACCGCAGCCTTTGTGGAGCTCCGCGGCTGCCACAGGAATGCCGAGGTGTGAATGGTGATCTGTACGAGCATCTAATTGGATGGGTGATATCCCATTCTGCAGCAGATACGATCCGTATGCTCCGTGGATTTGGAATTAATTCCCGCCAACTCTACCTACCCCACCGAACGCACGCGAGTGCATTTCAATTTGAAGCATGCACCTCGGTACTCACATGAACGGCGTCGTTGGCGCTCTGTTCTTGGCGTCCGTCCGTCGCCTCGCGTCGTCAAAACCTGAAAATAATAAATTATTCAAACGATTTACTGGCATAGCTGCCGTCGTCACGCCAGGAGGTTAGCAAGTTAACCAGTGTTTCAAGCTTAACTGGGCTGCAAATGTGTGTACATGCGTAATGGGATGCCGGCGATATGTTAGCCAAGTTATGCAGTCTACAGCAGGCTGGGGCTGAAATTAGAGGCCGCTTTGAGAAAGTGTCAAAGCGGAAAACCGACGCTGCTGGTTGGAAATTAGTCGACATGTCTGGAAGGATCGAAATTAATTGCATGCCTTCATGACATTGGAGACAACCACGGGCTGCAGGATAATATGTTAAATGTAGGGGCCTGTGTCATGTAAATTGATGAAGGGTGGCTTTTGGACTGTGAAATGAAGAAGAGTCCACTTTAGGAAGTTGTGGACTTTAAAGCGCAGCTTAAATTGAAATACTTGGTCACCCTCTTCGTTAAATTACATCTCGGATTCTGTTTTGAATTAAGAAGACTGTTCTTTGGTGAAATTGGCGATTTACGGTAAGATTGCAGATATCAGAATTGAGGTCTGAAGAGTTCCATTGGCAAGAGTTCCATTGGAAAGAGTTGTCTTTTGCAATTGCAGGGAAACTATTACTTAAATAAGAAAGTTTAACATATGTATGTTTAGGGTCCAAGTTTTGATGTTTTTAATTCTCCGAAGATAAAAATCTTTGTTTTTAGCTCTAGCTTCTACAGCAACTACATACTTGTGTTGTGCGTGCTACTGGTATAAAAGCGACCTACGGTTTAACACCGACCGCAAACGGCTTCTTTTTACAGACAATTAGTACTCCTTGAGAGTTAATAATAATTGTTGGCGTTACAGTCCGATGGGGGACCAGGGCCTAGCTTGCTCATCAACTGCTCGTGTTGTGCGCGCTACTGTTCTCTCACGAGTAGAAGGGACCTACAGTTTTTTGCCGACACCGAACGGCGAATTTTTGAGAAGCTTTCTTAGACAGTTATTACTCTTTGAGTGTTGTCAGCAGCTCGAAAGAGGTGGTGCCGTGAAAAATTCGAAAAATTGGTGTTGAGCTGGGAACCTTCGGCGTGTGAGCGTCGCACTCTACCCACTACGCCACGGCGGCTCCTTGAGAGTTGCCAGCCATTAAAACTACCTAGCGCTGTCAAAAAATTCAAGATGCTTAAGTCTGAAACCAAGCTTTGCACCTTGGCTCTTACTCACCACGCCACGGCAACAAGGCTTAGGATATAAGCTGCTTCTCATGGTTAGGTCTTTAATGTTTTTGGAAAGCAAAGATTGCAGAAGAGTTCATCACATCGATAAGCTCGAAACAAGGTAATGTCCTAGCGTCGTTGCAGGCCCTGTGAAATTTTGAATAGAGAAGGTGCTAATATTCCAGCTCTAATGACTTCCGACTTTCAGTTATTGACTTTTTATCTGACTCCGTGGATACTATGCAGTTTATGATCAACAGAAAGTGTTCGGTTGCGAAACGGTTCTAGGTGGACTGATATAAGAAGGTCACAGCAACGTCCATCCTTTTAGACGCAACTTAAGTTACGCCCTGTTTGAAGCTGAAGGGTAATCTCAAAGATTATAATAATTTGATGGCGCGATATTCCGCAGGAAACTAGGAGTTAGCTTGCTTATTAAATACTCGTGTTGTGTTCTCTCACGAGTAGAAGAAACCCATGGTTCTTTCCCATCTCCGATCGACGAAGTTGAAAAAAAAAGTTTTTGTTCATTTGAATGTTGTCAGCAGCACGAAAGAGGTGGTGCCGTGAAAAAATTCGATGTATTCAGCCGGGAATCGAACCAAGGCATTCGGCGTGTGGGTGTCGCCCATTCTAACCACTACTCCACTTTGACCACATCCGATCAGTTTGTCTCCACACTTAAAAACAGAAGTTACGCACCTATTTCTGCATCCTAAGTCCCTTGAATATGTTAGTCCAGAGTCCCGACCAAAAAGGGATTCACAAGTTAAAGCGTTCTCAAATTGTGTTCAATTTTCACAAAAATGGAGGAAAATTATTGAATTGATATAGCCCCTCTCCAAAAGGGATTTTTCACACTCTCTTGATCTTGTTCGAACAATTAACAAATGCATTGCAGTGACAGAGGAAGTGTTAGACAATCTGTTCACCTTCTCTACGATTGTTTCATTATTAACCCCAAGTACACTTAAGTGCTTATTGAAGGTGAGGTTTGTTGTAAATATATCAACTGGCCTCTTTGTCTAGAAAAAAGAGGAAACTTCGCGAATTTCTTGCTGGTCTTTGGTCAATTCATATTTGGCTGTGCTGTCAAGAGAGAAAAAAAAATGTATGCACGCTTCGGCCAAGGGCGGTGGCAGTGGCTTCGGGCACTATGAGTGCTTCTATTCATCTTTACCTACCAAATTCATCGCAATCTCGTTTCCCATGATTCCGTGGTGTGCCAATACCGGGACAAGTCTACTGTCTACTGTCTGTCTACTGTCGTTAAAGCGATCACAAAATAATCAGCCGTTATCCATGAACGGCACTTGCGTTGTTGAAACCGAAATACTTTCCATCCTCGGTATGTGTATCAACCCAACAATTAGTTGGAACGATCACATATTTGAGATCGCCAAAAATGCTGCGAAATGTCTAGGTTTCCTTAAACGATGCAAGAAGTACTTCACCCCCTCTGATCTGGCTACAATATACAAGGCATACATACGCCCAAAACTTGAGTATAACGCTCCTATCTGGTCAGGTGCTTCTAAGACCTCCCTGCACCTGCTGGATAGAATTCAAAAGCGAGCGATAAAACTTATAGGTGACAGTAATATTGCGAAGTCGATTGACTCGTTGGAACACCGACGTAATGTCGCGTCGTTGTCACTTTTTTATCGCTATTTTAACAAGAAATGCTCAGATGAATTAGCCAGTTGCATTCCTCCCCTTCAAGAATTCACCCGCAATACGCGCCTCGCTAGGAATGCCCACCAATTCACCCTCAATCCCTCTTTCGGGCGTACAGTCAAATTCAGAGACTCGTTCTTTAGCCGCACTACACGAATCTGGAATGCTCTTCCCAGCTCGATTTTTCCTCCTCATTACAATCCACAGGCATTTAAAACCAATGTGCATCGGTACCTCCTCTCCCTCTCTTCCTCTATACCTTCGGCCCGTGCTGTGACTTGATCCGGTCACTTAAGGGTACTCGCAACTCCTTTTGCACGCGTCAATTATAAAAAAAAAGTATTAACAAATACGATCTGAAGACGAAATTGGTGCAAAACTTGCATTTCTGAATTGACTTGGAAGTGGTTTGAGGGCTGAATTACGCCTTGAGAACAGCTTGGCTGTCAATGCAGTCCCTAAATTTTCGTCCCTTAAATCTGTTCTTCATAATATGGTACGTGGCCATATGGTATCGCAGCCACTTTAAAAACTGACTAGAAGTTCCCTAAAGAGGAGTTAATTTTGTCGTTCTCAGCTTCCTATTTACTCATCACCTTGGAGCCGTCCGTAAAAATCAGGACTGGGCTTAGTCAGAAACGAAGCTGTGTTCGGACTAGAGCCAGTCCTGAACAGATGAAAAGTCGACTTCATGTTTTATGATAGACCAGAGATGTACCTATTTATTTCTGTAGATTCCTAACCTAAAAAATTGTTAAATTGTTTTTCTACTCCTTTATGAAAATAAAACTCTTTTCTCAATGTCTGTACCAAATCCATAGGACGTTCATGCCTCAAATCGTGACTTTACACTCGGTTCTTCCCTCACCGTCTGTTCTCAATTCCAAAAGAACTCCCTGGAAACGAGACATCACAACTTAAACTTACGTATCAATAAGGAATAAGGTGAAACCCATTATGAATTTGAGAATGGATTGGAGGATCGGAAATACTGCACTTAAGCGCTCAGACTTGAGAACGGGTCCACTGTACTTGAGAATAGGATATCGACGAGGCAAAGGATATCGACTACGACTGAATCATCCGAGCACATTTGAATAAATAAAGGAGCGTAGAACGTCAATATTCAATGGTTTGTTGGATTCTGAAGTTAACCCCAAAGGTGGCATGGTTTCTTCAAAACAGCCAAATTTGCAAGGGATCGACACACCACGAGGTGGTGCTGCCAAAGCGGTTTTGCTAAACAAAACAAAAATCCTACGAAACATTCCTTACGCCCTTATATCCCTTCGCACTCTGAATATTCTTTTTTTTAGCAGAAATATTCGATCATTGTTTACAACTATAATAATAATAATTGTTGGCGCTACAGTCCAAAGGGGGACCAGGGCCTAGCTTGCTCATCAACTACTCGTGTTGTGCGCGCTACTGTTCTCTCACGAGTAGAAGGGACCTACAGTATTTGCCGACTCCGAACAGCGAAATTTGAGAAGCTTTCTTTAGACAGTTATTACTCTTTGAGTGTTGTCAGCAGCTCGAAAGAGGTGGTGCCGTGAAAAATACGAAAAATTGGTGTTAAGCTGGGAATCGAACAGACACCCTACGGCGTGTGAGCGTCGCACTCTACCCACTACGCCACGGCGAGTGTTTCCTAGTTTACAACTAGGATGTCCTTATTTCTGAACTGTTGCTCCTTGAACTACAGGATCTTTTTCACTTTATTTTCTTCCAACAAAACCAAACCAGACTTTTTATAGGTTTGGTATGGTAGGAAGAGTATTATGCCTTAAGATGCAACTATACGGAGTGGCGTGTTTTGTTTTGAAAGGAATGCGAAGGATATATGTAGATCTACGCCAGTTCCCCAAACTCATAAAACCTTACTTACCTTACTTCCAAATGACAAAACTGTCGTTCTTGAAGAAATAGTCGGCGACAAAGAATATTTTTCACAGATGCTATTCATTTGTCGTTTCTACAACCACTGACAAAATATTTTCCTGGAGGATTTATACCCTTTGCCATCTTTTAGAATCCTTATGCGTTTCCTTTAATAAGCACATTAAAAGAGATTTGGTTCTGGCTTGGAATGAAACTTTCCATTATCAATTGCATATTTCTAGCAGCGTGGCGCTAGCATGACTAAAATAATGAAAACCATCTCCTTCAAAAATCAAGCGAAATTCAATTCCCTTGGAGGCTTCAGCTTTTGATCCAACACCTCCCTAAATTGAGAGGAAGAAGATGGGTAAGTATGTCAATATCCACCAAGCATGGGTGCTGTGTTCCAACAGCGAAGCTGATCCATATGAACATGTCCGAGATTTCAGCGAATCCTTACTTTCATTCGAATAACTGCTAAATTCTTGCAAATTAAGAGAATATGCGAATAACAAAAGAACCCACTTCTTTTGTAACCATAAAAACCTGGCCCAACTCAATTCTAAATGCTCCCCCTGCCCCGTCAACTCACAAGTATCGCTTTATAACAGATGTGACGACAGCCCGTTGGAAAAAAACACGCCTCCAGACTCCAGACCCCTTACAACGAACTCTGCAGACGCTGCTAGAACCAGTTGGAAGCATTTTTCACATCCTTTGCGACCGGAAAGCTCTTTAAAAACGAACAAATGTAGTCCTGGGCAGAGCATGGTGGGCTAGGTGAAATTACCGACATGAGTGTGGTTCACAATGGTTTTCAGACGACTGTGAAGTGGTCACAAAAAGTTCAATATCGGCCCGCTTTAACCGAATCTAACATAACCATTTGATGATAGGCGTCAATTATAAAAAAAAACAACATCACGTATACAAATTTTGTAGTTGATCGGAAAACCCGATTAACTTCACAACCAGTTTTCCACAAGCCCTAATCCCCATCGAACTTGTTAGCACCAACCAATCGAAACCTGCTTCGCCGCTGGCAATACCCCCTCATGTCCTAGCTTTTGCAATTCTACTCATCCCTGTCGCTGCTACACATGATTGCGATGAGTAAACTTTTAATTATACAAATTTACAATTTGCCCACGATATCTATCATAAGCACATCAACCGCGCCCCTTCTTATCATGTCCACCATGTTTATTCTCCAATTGAACAATTGGTGCTCGTAAACGTGTCCTTAGCCATAGCACACAGCAAGCGGACACCAGGGAGGAAAAACACGAAAACCTTTCCTTGCCTACCATGCACCGAACTTGAACAATTAGGGTTGCCGACCCGCCACCGCTCACTCCGGTTCCTTGTCAAACTGTCAACAAATTACTCACAACGCCATCAACAAAACAAGAAAGCCAGCAGAAAGCATAAAAAAGAGCCGCAGTTTCCCTGAATGGAGTACATTTTCAGGGGAAGAGTGATTGGCAAGACCCCACTCGAATGCGCGCACTCAATGTGACAGCCGCTCACTAATGACAGCTCGATGCGCACGCAGAAGGGCACACGGGAACGTGGGAGAGGGATGGATAATTAATGAAAGACTACAGCCCGGACCACCTGGAAGAGCGACAGCTCAGACGTTCTCTTTCGCGCAACGCACGAGCACGAGCGAGATCCGTCCATCTCCCTCCCCCGAGTATTGGACGAGGCTGCCTGCGACGCCACGCCTCATTTAGTCCGCCTCGGAAGAGGAAGGCAGACAAGTTCAAGTAGCACCCTATCTCGCTCTCATTGGAAACTCGTTTTGTTTCGCTCGCCAGCGCCCGAGTGAGTGCCTGCCAGTAGTCACCGAATGAAATTCCCCGCGGTTCGGTTGAGAAAATCGGCAAGCGAACGACAGGCACTTGCATTGCCGTCGTGAAAAACTCGATTAACTGTTCGCAAATGATGTGAGATATTTATTGGCGGTGCTTATCGTTTTGAGTGAGATCAGCCGCTCGTCTATGGCGGCACTGGACTTGACAGTTTCCCTGAGTGGATTTCTAATCAATAACTAGTGATAATTAGTGACAGTTAGTGAGAGCTAAGCCACTGTGTGTGCGCGGTCTGGTTGCGAAATGTGTTCTAGTCCCAGAGCGGACAGCCCGGCGGGCTCGGAGATTTCCGTGGGATCGCCGAGTCCCCCGCCGCAGCACGATGACTATTTTCAGCCGCTGAAGCGCCTGCGACTAATTGACCCACCCGCACCTGTCAAGACGACTAGCGATCGGGTGAAGAGCTTTTCGATTGCAGACATTCTGGGGGGAAGTGAGAGTCGCAGTGAGAAAGATGACGTCCGTGGTTTGAATTTAATTGTGCGGCCATGGGATGCGGTACGCGGTCCGATACCCGTGCGACCAGCGTTCTTTCCGCCCGTTCTGCTGCAATACGAACAACGCCTGGCCGCCCTAGACTATCACAGACAATTGCAAGCGCAATTGCTGCGACAGATGAGCGTCGAGATGGTGGTGCCAGCTTCAGAGAGCGGTTCCGAAAGATCAAGCTCCGCGGCGAGTGACTGCTACTCGCCTGAAACAATTACCGGCAGTCGGTTATCGGTTGAGTCAGACAAGAATGCGCGTAGGTGTCGGAATGAAGGTGAACAGAGCGGCGATCAGGGCAAGCCGACCGATGGCGAGAAGACTGCGCCAAACGGAACGCCACTAGACGCTCTATTCCAGCTGACTAACAAGAATTTCGACGATGCAAACGGTGAGTGTGTTGTGCGCTGTTCTGCTGATTAGTTGTCAATGCAAATGTGTAATGATGTGGGGGCTTGATTGATGGGTTAGGACATTTATGAACGCAGTCGGCGCTGATTTACATAGAATGATTATTTATCTGGCTGTAATTACGTGTGTAATGATAGTTCTCAGTACGTGGTGTTGTTATTGACTTGATTCCTGTTATGGATATAAATTTGCATGAATTGATGGGGTTATCTTTCAACATACTCGTAATTTGTTCAGATTAATAGGAAAGTTGATGGGAGACAATTTTTCCACTGGCGATTTGAAGATCTTTGAATTCGAGTTGATAGTCATCCACTTCCGGCTAACAACACTCGCTGGATTGTGACTTGTCAACATCGGCGGCTTTTGAAATTGGCTGTTGCATTTAATTTACATTTGACATGTAAATTAAAGTCAAACCTATTGATTCTGGAACAGATTTGGTGATTGATGGATTAGTTGCTAAGTACACAAGTAATATGGCTAGATACTTTGAATTTTAAGCGAAGGCATTCCTGAAGAGCGCGTTTCTTCTCCTGATTGAATGATTTTGGCATTTTTGGAGAAGTGCCAGAAACTTTTCTAAGCTGGAAAAATCATCAATCAGTCATTAGGTTTAAGAAGAGTCCATAGGATGTGTTTTTTTTTTGTTCATCGTTGAGCTGGGGAGGGAAAGAACAATATTTTTAATGGGAAATTACACACTTTGCGTCTACTTCTGTTTTCTTCTTGAAAAATGTGTTTGAAATTGGTTTGAACATCTCTGATAGGAAATTGTATAAGTCTTGCATAGAAAGGAAATAAAATGGGTTCTGTTGTACTAAGCCTCCGCCAACAGCAACCACAGCTGAATTTCTTTTTCTGGTGAAATAAGTACAAGAGCTAACTTTTCTAAAAGGCTCATCATTATTGATCACATCTTCGGATTTACAAAACACAGGGAAATCAAGTTAGCTAACAAAATGCAGAGACTTTAAGCCGAAGCCAAAAAGATAAAACGGAGCAGAGCAACGAAATGCACCTGAAATTGACGTAGGCAATGGACCACTAGTTGTTTTTGAAAACTCTAGAGTCTTCGTATCCGACCTATAAGTGTAGGTTGGTTTTACTTCATAGGTCGAACCGCAGTGACAATTGTAAGAATAATTGTTTTATTTTGGTACTCGCTATATGGAGGTGCAGTTGCGAACTGGTGTCACCTTAAGATTTTCGAAAATACAGGCTTTCCCGTACTCTAGGTTTTTATTACATGTACTTAATTTTTGTGTGGCCGCCGTGGCGAAGTGGGTAGAGTGCGACGCTCATATGCCGAAGGGTCTAGGTTCGATTCCCGGCTGATCACCTTGATTATTTTCACGGCAACACCTCGACAACCAGCTGTTGACAACACTCAAAGAGTAATAACTGTCTAAGAAAGCTTCTCAAACTTCGCCGTTCGGAGTCGGCAAAAAACTGTAGGTCCCTTCTAGTCGTGAGAGAACAGTAGAGCGAACAATACGAGTAAGTTGATGAGCAAGCTAGGCCCTGGTATCCCTGTGGACTGTAGCGCAAACAATTATTATTATTATTATTGTACTTAATTTTTGACTTTTTTTGTGTGTCATGCGTCATTTATTACAATTGCGGTGAAGCCTAAATACCCAGTCTTTTAGCCTGTTACTAGCAGGTTACATCGACTTTTTTCCTTTGTTAATAATCTGAGAAACTTTTTAACAAAGCAGTTCCGAAAAAATATTCTGTAGCTTGTTTTGAAAATGTCCAAAGAAAACGTTGGCCATTACGTTTAATACAACTATTAGGTTACACTTTAAAAGTGACAAAATCGATGAATAAATAAAAAGTTTTTGAAAAAACAGAGCTCAAAATTCGCGCTCTTCCTTTGACGTCGCTTTTGTTTATTACCACAAACAACTCGATGAAAATTCGCGATGTAAAAACGAAGATAAGCATCAAAAAGTTTCTGAGAAAATTATAACTAAGGTTTTTTTTGTTGATCTCCTTAAAAAACCAGATCCTTGAAAAATTCTTGTAAATTTTTGTATGGAAATACTCACAACAAGAATATTCGGTTTAATAAGAGACAAAAATTCAGCACCTTTTCTTTCATGTTTGCTTCACAATAAGAGGGAGAACCTACAGTCAAGTGTCAACTTGAAGGGGTGGAGTTTGAGCTGTTTTTTTTTTACTAACAACTAGTATTCCTTAGGAGGGCAAAACGTTACATCCCCTTTTGCCAGATGTTTGTTTTTAAAATTGAACATAGATCCTTGGGCATCGATTAACTTACCTTGCACATCAAAGCAGCCATAATTGATATGAGTAACTTTTAAATTACACAGTTAAAAACGCGTGTACTTAAATGTTATGTTTACAATAGGAGAACGATTTTATGTTGTTATGCAACATCAAATGTTTCTGTCAAATTGTAGACAGCTTAGGTTATTGGATACAGCAAGTTTCAAATGCTTCGCACAAAAAAAGTTTATTGGAACCTGTTACAATGCTACCAATAACTTATTGCCAAAAGTTCTTTAATTTTATTTTATTTTTTAATTCTATGCAGAATGAGGCAGAGTTTTCGATCATTTCTAATTGCTTGCTTTAAGATTGTACAATTATTCCATCTGTGTATTTTAGCTAACAGTTGTTCTCTAAAGTCCGTAGTCGAAGCTGTGTAGTGAACTCATTTGAATAGCCCAGGCAAGCTATCTCAGCACAAGATCAAGAATGTGTGTTTTCGAATCGGTTTTTAAATAATTACCTGCTTTATGTTGTTCTCAGTGGACTTAGTGATGTGCTTAAAGTTCTTTATGAATATGACCTTTACCAACCTATCCATCAGACACAATGCCATACAAATCAAAAGAAGCAATAGCTTCCAAACGGAATGTTTTCTCGTTTTGACTTTATTTAGCAATTTTTCTCTTCCGAAAAGTTTCCTTTTTAGCAGTGAATCGCAAAATATTCGTTTCCATAAATTGTTGCCGCCGTGGCGTAGTGGGTACAGTGCGACGCTCACACACCCAAGGGTCTACATCCGATTCCCGGCTGAACACATTCAATTTTTTTACGGCACCACCTCGACAACGAGCTACTGACAAACACTCAAACTTTCTAAGAAAGCTTCTCAAACTTCGTCGCTCGGAGTCGGCAAAAAACTGTAGGTGCCTTCTACTCGTGAGATGGCAGCATCGCGCACAATACGAGTAGTTGATAAGCAAACTAAGTCCTAATCCCCCTGTGGACTGTTGCGCCAATAATAATTATTATTTTTATTATAAATTGTTGCCTGTAATTTTATATGACAGGTGTCAAAATCAATTTTGCTAAGTCACAAGCCTTGTGTACATCACAGACTTTATTGGTTTCTGGCGACCGTGTGATGCCTAGTGTCCAACCACTAACGCGCTAAGACTTATTTTGGTTTTGTCATCGAGGTTTCTAGTGCTTGTGTCAACCAAAGATAGCAACACTTTATGTAAGAGAGATACTGTGAGCGTCAAAAGTGAGTAAACAAATATCTGATAAAGATGAAAATTGGGTCAAAACAACAACAAAACTCAAATTCCATTGATACACAAAAACAGCTTTATTCACTGTGATCAATTATTCAAAAAATAAAGTGTGGTAAAAACAAAAACAAATACATTTTTTTGATGAAAATTTTAACTACTTCATATATTACGAGTCAAAAGTGAGTAAATAGTTTACATTTCTACAAACAAATGTACTTATTTATTGCTTAAAAAATTAAATTTAGTACTTTGTTGGTCGTCCCTTAGACTTTACGTCTACGTGGCATAGACATTACCAGTTTATTGGTAACATCGGGGGAAATTTTTTACCACTCTTCTGTTATAGCTTTTTTCAGGTCTTTCTTGTTGTTAATAGTACTCTGTCGAATTCTTCTATCCAAATGCTCCCATAAGTGTTCTATTGGGTTAAGGTCCGGTGATTGCGGGGGATGATCAAGCTGTTTTGGGGTCCTATAAAGCAACCATTCCTTAACAAGACGTGAGGTATGCTTAGGATCATTTTCTTGCTAAAAGATCCAATTCCTAGCTAAACCTAAATTGTCTACGCTCGGTTTCAAGTTAGTCCTGAGAATATGTATTTATTCCTCATTGTACTTTCAATAAAGACAAGATTACCGACCCCAGATGCTGCTACACACCCCAACACCATCACTGAACCTCCCCCATGTTTCACGACCTGCCTAATAATTTTTTCAGTAAATTCTTCATTTATTGCTCTCCAATTTTATTTTATTTTATTTTATTTTTATTCACTTTTTTTTATTCAATTCTTTAAACTTTCGAATTTGCTTTCATCACTAAATAAAATGTTTTTCCAAAACGAAATGTCATTGTTTATATATTTTTTTTGCAAATTTTAAACGTTTTTGTTTATTAATTGTTGAAAGCATTGGCTTCTTTGTTGTAATCAAATATTTGTTTACTCGCTTTTGACGCTCACAGTATACATAATTAAAAAAAATAAATAAATATTTGGTCAAACCTTTGTTACAAGTTTTGACTTATATATAATTGTCTATCAAAAAATATAATTTTAAAAATGATTTCTATTAAAATAAAGCCTTTGCTGTCAGCTTAAGTAGAAGCAACCGTATTGCTAGAAACAATTGTTTAAAGTCCTCTAAGTCTCTTAAGTCCTTAAGAGTCCTCTACCGAAATGTTACAATATTTTTAAAATAATGGATCTCATTGACAATTCGAAGTGTGTACACAGTGTATACCGTAAGGCTTCATACCGTTACTTCTTTCACGCAGAATATAAAGGTTCTCCGTTGTCATTTGCAAAAACTCAAATTTCCTTTCCGAAAATAACGTCCGGTGAAAAAAAAAACAGAAGCAACATTTTGGCATGGCAAGGCGCAAAATAAATCGGAAGCGAATGAGAAATGGCAAAAGATTTCGTAGTGACAAAGTAATATGTTTCAGGAAGAATTTAAATTTGTTGCGAGGTAAAACCTCTATCATACTTCCATGACTATTGCTTCTGAGTGGTGTGAAAACTTTTTGGAACTGGTAGAGTTGCCAACAATACAGAAATAATAACTCTGTATCTTTTATCAGGATAAGGACTCTTTTTAAATGAGCAAAACGTCGTTCCATTTGGCTTGGCTAAAATAATTCACAAAACTAAAACCAATTTCGAAATTTTGAAAGCATCTCGAGAAAAAAATTACCAAAAAGAAAGAATTTGGCACACTGTTTAGAAAGCGGCAGTACAACATGTACAGCCCTCACTTTCAGAACTTTCAGAACTTCGCCAGACACCTCCAATCCCTTTTCTTTTGTTATTCACTTTGGGCCTTGATAGGCTTTCCAGAAAAAATGAATACAAGTTGGCTCAGACACAGATTCAGATTACAGTGCATTTTTTTTCTTAATTCATTTTCTTACATCCTAGACAAAAATACTTTAAACTAGCTTACCGATCTAATTTACTGATCGTAATTGTAACTTACTGACTCTTCCCGAGGGAATACAAGTTGGCTGCTTGTGTTGTGTCCTTATTCATGTCCCGATGCTTAGGAATCGCAATCCCTACAAACAATTGAACAAACAAACAGCAAATCGATCCATGTCCATCAAGGAAGTGAATTATCCATTTAATTTAAACCATCCACGGAAAAGACAACTGCTTAACTCTGGTTTAAGACATAGTCCCACACTGCGAAGAGTTTTAAAAATTGAAACATTTCAGACTCCTAATTCGGCGCTTAGAGAAAGGCACTGTCTTTTAACACTTATTCTACTTTTTGACGAAGACCTGGGTTAGAAGGACATCACATTAAAGACGTTCACTTGACTGTGGATATCCGAAATATAGAGGAAAGTGAACCGAATAACACTGTCACTCCTTGGCGGTTGTTGAGATCACAAACGTTTTTTAAAACATTGCTTGCACGCATCAAAGCAACTCGTTCCAGAGTCAACGTTCCTTTTACATCAAAATAATGTTTTTTAATTTTCTCTGTCCAGTCAGCTACTCGGATTGGCTTCGTTTGTCGATCAATTTTGCCTGAAATCAAACGGTAGCATTGCAACCCAAGCCATTTCTTCATCAATAAAAGCTACTGGCGCGCAGATGCATTCCACAGCTCAGTCCTTTTGTTTAACAAGACCCTCGCAATCAAAGTTCACAAATAAATTATGCCATTCCCGACAACGGAACGGAATTCAATCCCAGTAGCCAATCGTGTGGATGTGCCTCATCAGTGTCATTAGCTCAGACCTCAGTGGGATTCCCAAGGCAACCGTGAAGGAGATCTGAAGGAGAAATCCGTTGCTGCATCGAATCACGATGGCCAGCAGACGGACGGTCGTCAGTCGAATGAAATTGAAGCCACCTCTGATTATGAACCGATTTGTGCGTACGTGCCTCGCGCAAATTCAATTTACCCAGAAGGAATAGAGGCGCAGCAGCGACTGCACCAGCCGATATAGCACCGAGAAGCGGTAGCGCAAACAGCCGCAGGCAGTAGCCACTTGTGTGACCATAATTCGAGGTCTCCTGGCTTAACGAGCTGGCAAAGATGATCGCGCTGTTTTCTGTTTTACGTCCGCCTCGATCTGTCTACGCGGCGACGATGGAGCGGATTGATTAAACCACCTCTCCGGGTGACCCTACTACTGTTCTTACGCTCGGCCACATGAATGTGATTATGCCGTGACATCACGTGATTACATCAATCCGTTCTGTCGGGGACTAGATGCGTGCGTGTGTCTGTGTGCAGCTAATCAGGACCGATCCAGACTTTGATTGATTTTCGCTCGCTGATGAGTAGCGTCTCTGTGGCTAGTGATTCTTCTGACTACCGAGTCAAGGCAGAATCTAAATGAAAACAGGAAATTACCGGAAGGCCTCGTGGTGGAAGACGTGTTGAATTCGCCACGCCGCACATGGGCTGCCCGATGAGGCAAGGAAGAGATTCATTGGCTTTATGCGTTCGATAATCGCTATCGGTGCTCTTTTTGGCCGAGACGCGATGCCAAGGCGATCCTTCGCAGTGATCCCGGCGGATACGTCTGCCCGTGGTAACAAGAATATCGTTGTTGTTATGAGCACACAAGTTTATTAGCCATCATCGTGTGAAGGTTATGACGCCGCCACGCAACGAGAGGATGCTGCTTGTGTGCTGCGGCGGCGCAGCAGAAGCGATGTCACGTATGGCAGGCTAAATTGTTACTTTGTAAAATGATGGATTGGCTTGAAATGAATATCGATTGCGTGATTATCTAATTGGGGCATATTTCCGTGAGCGATTGCATAGAGCCTTGACGGCGGCGCTTGAATGGAAGTTGGGTGTTAAAGTTGAAAACATTTCACAAGACTTTCATTTCAGATTATTTGCTGACCAAGTATACCATACCCGACCAAAGCTGAGTATATGCTACAGTCTGGTGTAAATGTACCTCAGGGAAAGAATTTTGTTCCACAAATGTTCCTTGCGTTAAAATTGGGAAGTCTATCAATTGTTTTCATTGGAAAGCTCTCCTATTGTGCAAAAGAAACGTTTTCATTCTTCTGTAATTCAGCTGCTGATCATAAGGAGAATAGTAAAGAAGCTTTCAGCACGCAAGTGACCTAAGTGGGATCTTTTGTGTTGCCACAGAGCTGGTATTCATCTGCTTTTGAGATTCTTTAATTGCATCCAAGTTCAAATATGCCTAACAACCGCTTGACAAAGAATTCTCTCCCGATCAGATGGCCCATTTCGGAGAAGATGTCCTAGAAGCTGCTTCCCTCCTATGTCCAAAACTCCACACCTACCTTTGCTTCGGCTTCTCTAACTTACACAGAATGTCCACATTTTGATTGACAGCTGTCGTATGAGTATGCATTTCTTGTCTTGAGTTCTTCGCCTTCAATACTTCAATCGGCACATAAACGAGGTGAATTTTCAAATTTCGCTACGTTAATACACTTGTATCGAACATACATATGTTTTCAATATAATCAAAATTCATTCCAATCCAATCAATATTTACTCCTTACTCCTCCTTGTCTTAGCTGTCGTATTCACTAGAATTGGCACCTGTGACTTTTTCTTGTTTCAAAGATCGAAGAGAGCCATGAAAGGACGGCGTTTTGCGACGAGCTTAAGACATACCAAAAATTGCATATAAGCTTCGAGGGATTGGAAAAAAACGCTGGCATAATATAGGGGACTACTTGGAGCGTGACAAAATAGAAATAGATGAATAAATATATTTTATGTTTAAAAGATCTAAGGGATCCATGAAAGGACGGCGTTTTGCGACGATTGAGGAAATTCAAACCGAATCGTTGAGGGAGCTCAAGGGCATACCAAAACTTGCATATAAGCTCCGAGGGATTGGACAGAAACGCTGGCATAAGTGTAGGGGACTACTTTGAGCGTGACAAAATAGAAATTAATGAATAAATATATTTTGTTGAGAAATATAAATATTCACATTGTATTTTAAATATACCTCGTGTGTTATCAACTCTATTCCTTCATTTCGTTGTTCTTTTTCCGACTTGCTAGTCCCCTTAACAGCTTCCTTGTACATGTGCCTCCATAACTAGCACACCAAAAAGTTGCTTTGTTTTGATATCGCAATGCAGGTTGGCTTTCTGTTATTCCAATTTTTAAGACCCTGTGGATGGCTTGGAGGTTACAGACCGCAGATCACTAAGATGCAATCGATCGACAGTAGATTTTTGCAATAGCTTGGATTCTTGATGCTCCCTTGGAAAAATCACCAAAAGGTTCAACGTGCAGCTAATATTTAATAATGGACGAAATGTTGCATTGGCTTTTTGAACTTAAGACTTCCTCTACAAGAATTGTTTTCACCCGACCAATGCTGCAATTAAATTGAAAATATGATTTCTATGAAATACTAGAGAACTTACTTTGAACCCCTTTGCCAAATGTTTGTTACACGCTTTGATATTATTTATACATTAAAGTGATGGGCTGATTGGTGTGCCTGCTCCAGAAGTGGAACAAATCCTTATCCTTTAAAAACAAGATCCCGGCCTCACTGGCATCACAACATTCCACAGCAATTCACATCAAATTGCCGCTCTCCGAGGATGCATAATCTCCGCGACGGAGGCGCGATGTATTTGCTTTCGATATAAGAGAACACCTCGTCCAAAATGATGTTTTCATCCCATCAAATTGTTTAGTTCATGCTGCTTTAAGCCCTAATCTGCGAAGCAATAACTAAGTGTATGGCAGGTCTCTTTCTGGTTTGAGATCTTTCTACAGAACTGTCCTCAGGCTATTGAGATCATTGGTGAGTTGTTATATAACAGCCGCATTGTCTTCTGTGTGTTTGGGCCATAAGTGTTGTCCACCAGCAAAGCAGTCTTACAAATATTTAACGCAAGCAGCTGTCGAGGGATGCTTTATTTCTGTTTAAACTTATTTTCAAAACGGCTGCGCTACACTCATTTTCCAAAATGAGTGCTAATGCTTCTTCTTTTTTGTGGGTGTCCCTTTGCCTTAATCAAAATTCCTTTCCAGCTAGCACGCTATTGCGCCAACTGCCTTTTATCAGTCTTTACAGTCTCCAACTTGATTGAGGTCCTTCTGCACTTGTGTGCTCCATTTCAATTTAGGCCATCCTCTGTGATGATGCCCCATAGGCTAGGATTTGATGACTTGTGCCAAGGCTAGTACCTTTTCCATCAGACACCTAAAAGCCTTAAAATAATTCATTATTAAAATAGAACACTGCCTGTATGTACGCCACTGGGTAGCATTCATATCCTTAACCGAATAATCGAACCATTAAATTAATAAATAAAATCTTAAAGTCTTAGCCCATAACGCAAGCACTTGCTTTGCCTTGCCAGCTTAAGGGAATAGCTCAAAACTTGACCTTTATGTCGACTAAAGCCATATTTTTCAAGGAAAGTCGTGCTAGAAACTCTGAAAGCATGGTTGGAAATTCCTTATGAACTCAGTTCATGATCGAAATCAAACAGTAAGAAGCTACCAGTCGTTCCTAATTTATCTGCAAAAAGATCCGGGTTTCATGAAATTAGATGTGGCTTCAAGGTCTACCTACTTCAGGGATAGCTTGTGATGTCTGTAAAATTCATGTGCCAAGAGTGATTCTGAGTAGGGCGTGGACCAACAAGAATACAATGTTTTCCAGTCAAAAGTTCTCAAAATGCAAGCTTCTGATGGCTTTGGTTCCACTCGCACTGGAGCTTTGATGACCTCGCACACCGCATCTCCTATGATACTACTCTCATGGACTCTGATGCAAGGTCGCCAATAGTACAATTACGATGCTTATACAAAGTCGACTTTCCATGTGTCCTGGACTGGCTCTGGCCAGAAATTGAACCGGGAAGGGAATGTAGTCAGATTTTTACGGACGGCTCCAACACGACGGAGGGATCTGGAGCTGGGTCTTCGTGGGAGTCGACAAGATCAGACTTCACGCCTCCTTAGGTAATTTTGCGTCGGTCTTCCAGGCTGAAGCGTTTGCGATCCTAATGGGCACTAACGAATATTGAGAAGAATAGGTGGAAGGGGCGTAGTATCTGTGTCTGTAACGACAGCCAAGCTGTGCTTAAGGTCTTTCTCAACCCTTTAACCACTTCTGTGATAATCCAAGAAAGCAGGTCTTCTCTTAATTTGGTCGGCAGGCTGAATTCTTTGGGACGTGTCTGGGTTCCGGGACATCACGGACCCATGGGAAACGAGATTACAGATGAACTATGTACTAGGTAAGGTTCAAAAGAAGATTTCGTAGCACCCGAACACACCTGGATCCTTGGTTAGGGGCCCCGTCGACGTTTGGGTCTCCCAACAGCACAACCAGAGATGGCGTTACTCTCCAGGATGCAGGATGACCAAGTGCATGCATGTTGGCAAGAAGTCTGGGGCTTTTCTGACAGAAATGAGTGCGGACGACTTGTGGGCGTACTAACAGGACAGTTCACCTTCGCTAAGCAACTAAGCCGGCTTGGGCTTACACTCTTTGCGATGCCTGTTGAGAAGGTGAAGATAACTCAGAGCACTCTCTCTGTCAATGTCCTGCCTTTGCTCGTATCAGGAGGCGGCTGTTTGGCGCTTACTTGGTCGGAACTGAAAACCTAAGCTCTTTATCGCAGAAGCGCCTTTTGGCCTTTCTGCGGAAAACAAAGGAATACATTAAATAAAGGTTTCTGCCTGGTTTCAGTGCAATGTGTCCCATTAATAATAATAATTATTTGCGCGACAGTCCACAGGGGGGCCAGGGCCTAGCTTGCTCATCAGCTACTCGTGTTGTGCGCGCTACTGTTCTCTCACGAGTTGAAGGGACCGGCCGCCTTGGCGGAGTGGGTAGAGTGCAACGCTCACACGCCAAAGGATCTAGGTTCGATTCCCAGCTCAACACCAATTTTTCGAATATTTCACGGCACCACCTCTTTCGAGCTGCTGACAACACTCAAAGAGTAATAACTGCCTAAGAAAGTTTCTCAAATTTCGCCGTTCGGAGTCGACAAAAAACTGTAGGTCTCTTCTACTCGTGAAAGAACAGTAGCGCGCTCAACACGAGTAGTTGATGAGCAAGGTAGGCCCTGGCCCCCCTCTGAACTGTAGCGCCAACAATTATTATTATTATTAGAGGGGACCTACAGTTTTTTGTCGACTCCGAACGGCGAAGTTTGCGAATAGTTTTTAGACAGTTATTACTCTTTGAGTGTTGTCAGCAGCCGTGTGGTGCCGTGAAAAATTCGAGGTGTTCAGCCGGAAATCAAACTTAGACCCTTCGGCGTGTGAGCGTCGTACTTTACCCACTCCGCCAAGGCGGCCACACACCAAATATCCCAACCTCCAATAAAAAAAAGCTTCTGGTGCTATGTCTAATTGCTTAGTTCAAAGAGAAAACCATCATGGCTTAAAAGTTGTATCACTGTGTTAATACTTAAGTTTGAAATTCATAATTCGAGATTTGAACAAAATTGTTATGTCGGGGCTTCATTTCATTCTCCGACTGTGAGCGGAATTCTTGGCGACAGCGGGTCGGTATTAAACTGCAGGATGTTTTCATTCTGAAAATAATATGGTCCTCAAAACCGGCAATTACAATAAGAAAGCAATTAGAAACAAGTGACTGCTTTACCCGGCAACATATCTTCAGACGGCTGTACTGGCCTTTTATATGTATACTTACGTTTGTTTGTGCGTAGTTTTGAAAGTATGCAAAGTTGTTTTCCTAACAAAATAGGCAACAAGGGCAAATTGATTCTAAGCAGCCGTGTAATTAGCTAGTAATATATATTTATTGAGAAGCGAGAAAATCGCTCGGGTAGTTAATTACGAAAATTATAAACTGTTTTAAGTGAAATGACCGGGAAAGTGAGAAAGGCAAGGGTTAAGCGGCTTATTAAGTATATGAGGAGGCAAGCACATGCAGGCGCTCGATTACGATATATGAATAGGTGACTGGCCAACTTTTAACAACCTCTAATAACATACTCAGAAGCGAGAACAAAGTGTCTATAAAGTAAAAGGTTAACGACAGAGATAAGGCTGAGATAAGTGGCACAAGTGTCCAAGTAGTCCGAGAAAAGCCTTTGAACAGATGTATTGGACCGGATTGACATGGCCTAACGATCCAAGAATCTTGTTCGCGGAAATTGACCAGTGGCCCCGATGCTTTGGATTCCGAGGACATACGTCTCTATGATCCCATCAAATTGCAGCTATTTATTTTTGTTCCCAATTCATTCCCATTATTTGATTTCATTAACACAGCTCACCATTAAACTGCCAAGACCGGGCCGCTATCAGATTGCTTGTCAGGCTAAACGACCACAATCATCATCCTCGTTTTTCACTCGCAAGAAATCATCTTAAGCACACTGTTGGGACTGTGAACGCGACGATAAGTCCAAACGCAACATGACATGTAGCGTGACCAATTCGTATCGATGATTGCATTGTGTATTCGTGTGCTGTCCATTCGCTCGTACATATGTGCAGGTGGGTACATGCAAAACCACCGCCAGCGAGCAAACCTCAAAAGCGAATGTGAAAAAAGTCATTAGCATCGATGCGAGTGAGGAACGCGTTTAAAGCTAACCGCTGAACAATTTAGCCAGTCAGCCATCCACTCACTAGGCACGACACCCAAAGCGACAGCACACACAACAGCTCACACCAATTCGACAATTTATTTGTTTATTTATGGCTCATAAATTACGCAAAATTATGATTGCTATTATACGATATTTTGGTTCCTCTATCGATAGATTTGAGATACGCGCAAATCCATTGAACCGGGGGCGGGGTGCAGCCGTCGTGTGGAAGCGCTCGTTAGCCCCAAACGGGGAGGCATTACTTCGGTTTTTTATTCGCTTTTGCTCTTTTCGAAATTTTTAATTGAGTAAACGATTACCCTGCCGAGTGATGTTGGGTTGCTTTACTTGTATTAAGCAATTAATTTTAATTTATAATAACACGTCTGCGTGGAATGTGTGGGTCATTAAGGCGGTAAGCTGCCTGGAAGGTTGAATATTATAAAGATAAACAATATTCATAGTTCATCAGAGATCTCATTTGTTATCGGTGCGCAGACTGGTTTGCTGCCACTGTGATTTTAATAGGTGTTATTTATGATTTCTATTTGGCACTTGTTACATGAGAGCAGTGCTTACACGTTGGCAGCATTGAGACGTTGTTGAGTTGATTGGTCTATCCAAGGAAATAATTCATAGAATTTCAGGTTGTTTCCAGCAGAACTTTAAGGTATTCGCAAAACTTTAAAAGCAAGATTTAAGCAGAATGTTTTCTTTATTTGAAGCAAGCCTTTGTTTGGAATAGTAATTTTTGGGAACCATTATTCATCTGTGGAGAGCTTCTGAGATTTCTGTACTCTGATCCAAAGGTTTTACATACAGAATTTGAAACTTAAGTACTGCACTAAGGGAACTCTGAAAGGATCGAAACTGCATGGTCTACGATCCAAGCATGTTTGCCGACAGAGGAGAGAGAAGATACAGCCCGCGAAAAAAAAGCACAACATGTTATTTCACAATTAGTTTTATTAGGATAATGGTTAATGACCTATATCTTTTTTTTATACCTTTCGCGCCAGTAAACCCGCAGTGATTTTGTACTGGGTGCCTACAGAAGTTTCTAGAAAACTCTTAATTATAGGAAAAAAAACTGTAGACAACACCCCGAAAAGAGCACATTTTCACAAAAAAGAGTTTTAGTCGCTTTTTGGTGATCTTAAGATAAACAACAGTGAAGGAAATCAAAGAAAAAGGCCCATTCTGTGATTTTTTTTTTTGAGAGTGTCAAAACTTGAACCAGGTATAAACGTATGAAGTGAGCGTCAAGATACAAATGTCTCGATAGGGAGCATTTGTTGTGAACGAGCCCTTGTTTTTTTTTGTTTGTTTGCTATGACATCTGTGAAAAATTTTTAGTATACATCAAGTCATTGAATAGACAACATCATATTTTTTCTTTCATCGTGTTAAAAATGTCGAATTTTGCACCAGAAAGTGATGATTTGCGGAAAGCATTAATTTTTTGTTTTCATTTGAAGAAAAGAGCTGCAGAGTCGCATCAAATGCTTGTCAAGGCATATGGTGATCATGCTCTATCAGAAGAAACATGCAAAAGATGGTTTCAACGGTTCAGAAATAATGATTTTTATGTGAGAAATAAAGAACGTGGAAGACCACCAAAAAAATTTGAAGACACCGAATTGCAAACGATATTAGATGGAGATGACACTTTGATTCAAAAGCAAATGGCAGTAATGTTAAATGTTGCACAACAAATGATTTGTGACCGTTTAAAAGCTATGGGAAAGATCCACAAGTGTGGAAAATGGGTGCAACATGAATTGAATGAAAGACAGATGGAAAACCGAAAAAACACTTGTAAAATTTTGCTTCAAAGACATGAAAGAGTATCGGTTTTGCATCGGGTTGTTACTGGCGATGAAAAATGGATTTATTTAAAGAATCCTAAACGAAAAAAATCATGGGTTACCATCAACAGGGACTGCAAAACCAGATCGATTCGGCAAGAAGACAAAGCTGTGTGTTTGGTGGGACCAGAAAGGGGTGCTGTACCACGAGCTCCTAAAACCTGGTGAAACCGTTAATACTGATCGCTACTGACAACAAATGATCAATTTGAACCATGCATTGATCGAGAAACGACCAAAATGGCCCAGAAAACACGGCAAGGCAATTTTGTTCCATGACAATGCATCTGCACACAAAGCAAAACCGGTTCAGGATACAATCAAAACACTTGGCTGGGAGCAGCTACCCCACCCGCCGTATTCACCAGACTCGGCTCCTTCCGACTACCATTTGTTTTCATCGATGGGACACGCATTGGCTGAGCACACTTTGATTCCTACGAGGAGGTCGAAAATTGGGTGTCTGATTGGTTTGCTTTAAGAGACGTACAATTTTATTGGCATGGTATTCACAAATTGCCAGGAAGGTGGTCAAAATGTGTTGAAAACAATGGCCAATACTTTGAGTAAAATGTTTTTACTTTCCCATTAATAATTAGTGTTTAAATAAAACGCTCATCCTGGCATACCTGGTAAAATGGGTAGAGGAAAAAATTTAACTAGGGCCGAAATAAAGGTTATTACAAAACTGCACCAAGAAAATTTCAAAATTGCGTATATTGCCGAAAAACTGGAAAGAAGAAAGAAGTCAAAAGTGATTTCAAATTTCCTCAAAGACCCTGAAAATTATGGAAAGAAGAGTAGCCCAGGGCGTCCAAGGGCTATCATTGACAGGGACAGTGACAGTTGCATTGAATTCGGGATTAACGGCTCGCAAAAACGCTGAACAAGCAGGTGCCACGACCAATGTAAGAAACGTCCAAATACTATTGAAGGATTCTTCAGTTATTCAGCGCAAAAAAAATTAAGAAGGAACCACCACTTATGGCAAAACACAAGGATGACAGGGTAAAATTCGTCATGGAGCATATTCATTGGAAAAAACGATGGCGTCGGGCATTATTCACGGACGAGAAGAAGTTAAATCTGGACGGGCCCGATGGCCTGGCATATTACTTTCACAACTTATGAAACGAGGAGACAATATTGAGTCGTCGGCAACTGGTGTAGGAACTGTTATGATATGGGGCGGAATAGGATATAATAATAATAATAATTGTTGGCGCTACAGTCCAAAGGGGGACCAGGGCCTAGCTTGCTCATCAACTACTCGTGTTGTGCGGGCTACTGTTCTCTCACGAGTAGAAGGGACCTACAGTTTTTTGACGACTCCGAACGGAATTTGAGAAGCTTTCTTAGACAGTTATTACTCTTTGAGTGTTGTCAGCAGCTCGAAAGAGGTGGTGCTGTGAAATATTAGAAAAATTGGTGTTGAACTGGGAGTCGAACCTAGACCCTTCGGCGTGTGAGCGTCGCACTCTACCCACTACGCCACGGTGGAATAGGATACCATTATATAAATAATAAAGTATATAAAGTACAAGATATAAAGTTTATACCACAAGGAATAGAAAGCAAAAAGTACCTGGATTTCATTGCCGATTAAAAAACAGAATCAACAGGTGAAATTACGGACTTGCCGCTTATTTTCCAGCAAGGCGGTGTATACGGCGAAAATTGTTAAAAAATATTTTTGAGATAACAACGTTGATGTGATGATGAGTACGATCACTAGATATAAATATTATTGAAAACTGTTGTGGCTTTCTTGTCAGGGCTGTTTATGCTGAAAACAGGCACAACACAATACAAAGTGTTAATGAGCTTAAACAAAGTATTGTATCAAATTGGCGCAAATTACCACAGGAAATCATTAAACAATTGTCTTTACCAAAGAGAATGGCAGAATAAGAAAAAAAATTGGAGGAACTACTCATTATTGAGTTAAAAGAAAATTAAATAGTAAAACATACGATATTTTTTTTAAGCTACATGCTGCAAATGTGCTATCTTTTTTCGCACCAAAATTTGGTATTTTTTTATTTCCTCTGTATTAAAAGAATGTTGAAAAAAAAAAACTCTATATATGAGTAAGAAATATTCCAATTTGTGTTTAAAAATAAATTTACTGTGTTTGTTTTGTGTACAAGAAAAAAAAATGTTAAAAAAATGAGTTGTGCTATATTTTATTCGCCCACTGTAGATAAATAGTGATCTGCTACTTTTCTCGACATCGTCTTTTGTTGCTATTTTTGACTCTTTGATCTTTAACCCGACCGAATCCATGTCAACAACAACTTCCTTGTCTCCTAAACGAAGGAATTTCTTAAAGTTTGGTAATACAGGGTTTTTTAGATCATTTTTATGTAAAAAATTGCACCCTGTTTGCGGATGAACTTCTGCAATGTTTTCTTTCTTCAAAGTTTTGGCAATTTCCACAGCTAATTCCTCCGGGTTTCTATTTATCATCCTCTTAGAATATCTTAGAATTCTTCGTTTACTTTGATCCATAGAAATTTTGGAAGGCCTTCCACTTCCCGAAACGCGATGAAGAAAACCGTTATCTTTAAAAGACTTTATAATATTGAAGGCTGTTGATTTAGGTTTGTGAACCACTGAAGAAATTTCGCGAATACTATAATTTTGTTCATAATAATCAATTATTAAAGTCTTGAGTGTTGTCAGCAGCTCGAAAGAAGTGGTGCCGGGAAAAATTCGAGGTGTTTAGCCGGGAATCGACCCTAGACCGTCGGCGTGTGAGTGCCGCACTCTACCCACTACACCACGACGGCCATGACATAATCAAATAAAAGAATCAATAATCGAATGTATGTAGCCTGCCAAATTTTACGTTCACCTTATTTTTCGATCATTCCCCGTATTCGACGCCTTGATCGGGCGGTCTTTGGGCTATTTTCTTTAAGGATAAAAAGACTCCTGTACTCAGGAATAAGCCAGTCAGGTGCATTAGCCAATTTCATTGTAAAAGAACCCAGTTTTTTTGGTTATGTCCTAAGATTCCACAATTCAAGGTCTAATGGGCTCACTTGCCACGAAAGGGCACAGAATGCTTTCAGATTTAGATTGAATGACCGACATTTAGCCCACAGTCGATTTAAGCACTTAAGACCAACGTCCTTCAAGTAAGTTTTGATCTACAGCCCAAAACAACCAAGAAAAAGAAGGAAATAGAGTACAGACGACCTAGCCACTTGAACGACGAGTTATTTGGAAATATTTATTTCTGCTTTTGAAATCATATTTTTTTTGTTTATAACTGGCGCCCGCTAAAGGTATTGTTTATACCCTGAATGAAGTCACAACACCGGCCGAAGGTATAGAGAAAGGGAGGGAAAGAGGAACCGATGCACATTGGTTGGCCTGTGGATTGTAATGAGTGGGAAAAATTGGGCTGGAAAGAGCATTTCATATTCGTGTGGTACAGCTGAAGAAATGTACATCCGAAGTTGGGATTAAGGGTGAACTGATGCGCACCCCTACCGATGCGAGGGTTACGAATAAACTCTTGAAGGGGAGGAATGCCGCTGGCTAACTGATTAGTGCATTTTTTGTTAAATAGTGAAAAAGACGCAACATTTCGTCGGTGTCAATTGACTAAGCAGCATTGTTATTACTCATAAGTTTTATCGCTCGCTGTTGGATATTATCTAGTAGACGCAGAGAGGTCTTAGGAGCAACGATCTTGCTTTCTCCTACTGATGAAGGATGCGATCTTACGGTTCCTCGAGATACGTAAAAGTAGAAGTCGCTGTCGTGAAATAAAATGTACAAACAAATTTTAAGGCACTAAACTTGACAAGGTTGAGCATAAATCAAATAAATCAAAATGTGAAAATGTACAAACAAAATTTAAGGCACTAAACTTGACAAAGTTGAGCATAAGTCAAATAAATCAAAATGTGAAAAGCTTCTCATAGGCTTTGAACCTTCTTCGCTGTATTTTTGGCGATCTCGAATGTGTGATCATTCCAACTTAGTGTTGAGTTGATACACATACCGAGGACGGAAAGTCATTTGGGTTCAACGGAATGCAGGATGCATTCATGGATAATGGCTGGTTATTTTGGGATTGCTCGAGTGATACTAGATAGCACTGAATTTTTGAGGAAATACATTTCGCTCTATTCTTTTTTGCCCATTCCATTTTAGCATTTTTTTAAAGAGTACTTAGATCTGACGCCACGTATCCTTTCGAATGTAAAGGCCGAGCAGTACTCAAAGAAATTTCGCTTTGAACCTGTATGACGTACAAAGGGTTTTATTTAACCGGATGTAGGATTATGATGTGAGATTTGAGAAGGTGCAGAAACAATTACTTTCAAGGAAAATTCGCCTTCTTGATACTCTGTCAAAATGTGTATATTTTATACATTATGTCCACGAAGCTTCATGCGCAACTCATTTCGATTCCCATTAAATTTCTGAAATGCAGTCAATTACGCTTAACTCAACGTTGACTAAAATGCTCGAACGTTGCATAAACTCATCACACTTAACCTCTTGCACATTAAGTCGGGCCGGTGGCTCTCTATTCCATACTTTATATGCGGCCAGTCAATACTGGTTTTCGGATAGCTGGCACATAGCTTTAAATTGTAATCTGAGTGAGAGGAAAGAACGAATGTCATTTCTTGGCAGTAGAGCGTTCTGTTTGCTTTCTGAATTGCAAATTGAAGCAACCCGAAAGTTGTAGTTTTTGTGGATTGAAGATTGACATTCTGCTAGAAATACAAAAACACATTTTGCCTGGAAAACGAAGATTCGACTTCCCACATGTCGGACTCACTCCACCAAATCCCACTTAACCCCTATCCTCCAATGGGAAGCTATTTCTCTTCCAAACACTCGCAGCCAACTCTCCATTTTCCCCCTAATTGATTCATATGTGCTATATACACCACATACAGCAGAGCGAAGAGGGAAAGTGCCTTATTTCCCTGTAATGAGGTATTTAGTGCAATCTCGATGTATATCCGGTACAAGTCATTTACGCTCATATCCGCTGGCGCTCCTTCCAAGGCGCCCTCTGCAAAGTGCCTATCATTTACTCCGAGATATGACGTAAAAATAGATTTAGGTCCGAACAACGAAAGGACAAGCCCCGAGCCATTCAAATTTCCAATCAAAAAAACAACCCCGCGCCGAGCGGACAATGGCAGTCGAATATGTGTCAGTTGTTTGTTTTGCTCTTCTCCCCCTCGGCGGCGTCCAAAAGCTGATAGATACAAATTATAGTTTTATGTACACACTCCAGCAATCCGCTGGCTGGCAGAGAGAGGAGAGATGGGAACGATAATGATGTGGAACAAATTAGGCTGCGCACACACACATACCCACACACACATCGGTACATGCAATCGCGCAAACTTTCTGCATTGTTAAACTAATTAAGTGACTTGTTTTGTGATTATTATTTTTTTCTGTTTGTTCACTCGCCGCGGTCGGGGTTGTGGCTGGGAGGGAGGCGGAGGGACAGCGGGCTTTGAGAAAACACCGAGCTGGGGTTGGACTTCCGTGCTCACACGTACGCACCTGCTGGATGAACCGCTGATTTTAAACTCAACTGTAAGCGGCAAAGATGTTTGGTAATTATATTGTAATTAGGGATGCACACACGGCGGACTACTTGCCGACTGAGTATATCTGCAAAAGTCGCAGATACATGTGCGGTGGCGGTTGAGGTGAATCAGAAAAAGTAGAAACTCTCCAAAGCCAGTTAATTATGTGATTACATTGTGGAGGCAATTGTAGGGGGCCCCCTTATCGATGTTGCCAATCAAGTAGGCTTCAGCACAAATTGGCCTGTAGTTTTCTCCTTCGTTCAAGTAGGTGGGCTGCACCTTGAGTAGTTAGCCGTAATGTGGTGACATTTAGTTTTCGAGTCAACTCAGTGCCTCCGCTGCACTGACATGGTTTCTGGAGTCAGCGGTAATTTGCATAAGCTCTTTGGATTTGTTGAGATTTGTGAATGGCTGGTGGGGAGGAGGTATAACGGGTTGAGGGCAATTTAATTGCTTTCGTTGAAGTTCAGGTACATTGAAGATGAAAATTGCAGATTACAGAGAGGGAGTGCTCTTAAGGCCAATGAGGATTGTTTACAAATCAAAACCCGCTGGAGTGAAGAGTGGTTTCCGGTTTTTAATTGTGTCTGATTGGACGGATGGATAGACGAATATAACTGGAAGACTTGAAGGTAATTGCGCTGTTTGCGGAAAATGAGAAAGTTCTCAAATCAAAACCGTTAGTTAGGGCTTTTCTGATTTCCAATTTTGTGCGCCTTAAATGAGCTGAAATGATACGTCAACTGTACGAATTAATTACTTGCAAAACATTGACATGGTTGTGGGCAGACGGCAGCCACAATCCTCTCAAACATTAAGAATATAACTGAACTTGGTAGAAATTGAAATTTTATTCAACTAAGCCCCTCTAATAGAAAGAAATCAGCAAAAATAATACGCATTCATGAATACGCAACTTATTAATGTTACGTTCACCCGTACAGAACTGGATGAAGAAGCAGCAACATTTACAACTTTTTTCTAGTTCAAGACTTTAAAACAAAGAGGCTTTTCGGCATCTATTATCGAGGGGACTTCAAAATATAAAATATTTTCTATTCAAAAAATTAAAACTTTTTTTGAATAGTAGAACTTTAAGTTGGTAACACTACTGACTACCAATTCGCCAACTGTCAAGTGATTTATTCTCAGTTTTATTATGAATTCGGTGAATGGGCCTTAAATGAGATTGCCGTTTATGCCACATATATATTGTGTCGTGCAACGGTCCATAAGGTCTAGCCTCATTAACTACTAATTTAATGAGCGACATTGTTCTCTTACGTGTCGAAGGGGCCTTCATTCGAACGCTGACATTTAGAAAGCCTTTTCGTAGACAACTTTTACACTTTGAGTGTTGTCAGCAGCTCGAAAGGGGTTATAGCGTAAAAAATGTGTTGAGGTATTCAGTCTAGGAATTGAACGCACTGCTTTTGGCATGTGAATGCCACATATTACAGATATACGGCCACAAATGGTGGAAAAACGCATAATGGATTTTCAGATTAGTTTACGTACAAGCTAATCGTGGCAAACATTTTTGAAAAGACATATTCTAATTATAATGCCAGAAGATTGTCTTTCTAATAACGTAAATTTTATATTAATTAGAAAAAATATTTATTTCAAATCTTTGTAGAAAGTTTTTTCTTCTTCTTTGTGCGGCACTACAGCCCTAGACCTGGCCCTCAGCCAACATGGCTCTCTAGCCAATACGAGACTTCGCAAGCTACCTTATAAATGCACACTCCAAGTTGATAGAGGGCCTACATTACATGTATGCGCTTTCTCAGACTATCTCTTCTTCTATTGCCTTTTGCCACTGGCTCGGATTTGAAGGCTTTTCAAGCCGGAGCAGTGATGTCCATGCGTTCCATATGGCCTAACCATCTTAAGCACTTCATCCAAAGACCCTTGACCATGACCCCGTATGGCCCATAACGTTCGTCCCTGAATGTTTATCGTCAAAAGCAATTAAAAGTCCATTAACTTTAAAAAACACGATTTGACACCTCTGTTTGTCCATGATGTCTATTACAGATTTCACAACTTTCGAATATTTAAAGCGATTATTGTTAAGTCTTAAGTATAATTGAATCAATTGGAGCTTCTAAATCCATAGCCAATACTGGTCGATACTGGTTAGTTTCAATTGGGCGTAAGGCATCAATGACGAAAAGCTTAAGATTGCATTTAGAATTGGGTACATTTATAATGACAAAAATAAGTGTTTGACACTCAGAAAACGAAACCATATTTGTTCGAGTGCAACGCAATTTATATCGGCTTCAATCTCACGGCATTTTTTGACAGCCTTTAGCTAACTATTCGAATATGCTCTACTCAAGGGGACCATAAATCGAAGCGACTACAAACAGCGATTGTTGTTCATATATGGACAGTGTGCTTTTGTAATCTGTTGAAGTAACAAAACTGCTGAATTAATTGAAAAATTCAAGCACTCAATTCCAAACCGAACTTAGCACATCGCTCAATCAGGGACTGACATATTCGGGGCGTCACTAACAAAAAATCCATATTATTTTAAGCAAGTACAAATATTCAAATGATACCTGTCAAATTTTCATGACAATCTAACATTTATAATTTTTATAGAACCATTTATCTTTGGCCTCAAAATTGGTTTCAGTTTCGCCGATTACCTTCTCATTCAAGCCATATTCTTTCCGGTGAACATCTTTTAGAAGTCTGAAAATAGGAAGAAGTCGCTGGGGATCAGATCTAGAGAATACGGTGGGTGTGGGAGCAATTCAAATCCCAATTCGTGCATTTTGGCCATGGTAGCCAACGTTTTTTCTGCAATCTCTTCCTTCAAATGCACCAATAAAGCCATGAAGTATTCCGTATTTGATCCTTTCTCAAGATGATGACGATGAATAAAATTCCGTACGTATTTTAAAATACGGATGCCATAAACTTGGAAGCCGACCGTTGTGTCTTTGGACGCTTTGGGCGTTGTTCACCGGCTGCTGTCCACTTCGCTGACTGCCGATTTGACTCTGGAGTGTAGTGGTGGATCCATTTTTCATCCATTGTCACATACCAACCCAAAAAGGCCTGTTTCTTCTGGCAAAACAGCTAAAAAGAGCTCTCAGAATCATCGATACGTTGTTGTTCTTGGACAACTTTGAGCAAACGTCACACGTTTCGGCAAAAACTTTCTCATGGACAAATGTTCAAAATAGTGAGCAGACGCGGTATCCATTTCGAAAACAGCTTTCTCGTGAACAAATGTTCGCGTAAAATAGTGTACACACTGCCTTCTGATATCGTTAAGGTGTTAGCTATCTGCAGTTTTCTAAAACGATTTTCTGTACTTTTTTGACGTTTTCAGGTGTAACCACCTAAATTGACTTTGCCGATCGTTCAGCGTCGTTGATCTCTGTACGGCCACGTTTGATTTCAGCTTATAAAAATAATTGTTGGCGCGACTGTCCGCAGGGGGACCAGGGCTTAGCTTCCTCATCAACTACTCCTGTTGTGCGCGCTACTGTTCTCCCACGAGAAGAAGGGACCTACAGTTTTTTGCCGACTCCGAACGGCGAAATTTGAGAAGCTTTCTTAGACAGTTATTACTCTTTGAGTGTTGTCAGTAGCTCGAAAGAGGTTGTGTCGTGAAAAATTCGAGGTGTTCAGCCGGGAATCGAACCTAGACCCTTCGGCGTGTGAGCGTCGCACTCTACCCACTACGCCACGGCCACGATTTCAGCTTATAATAATAATAATAATTATTGGCGCTACAGTTCAAAGGGGGACCAGGGCCTTACTTGCTCAACAACTGCTCGTGTTGTGCGCGCTACTGTTCTCTCAAGAGTAGAAGAGACCTACAGTTTTTTGCCGACTCTGAACGGCAAAGTTTGAGAAGATTTCTTAGACAGTTATTACTCTTTCAGTGTTGTCAGCAGCTCGAAAGAGGTGGTGCCGTGAAAAATTTGAAAAATTGGGGATGAGCTGGGATTCGAACCTACACCCTTCGGCGTGTGAGCGTCGCACTCTTCCCACTACGCCACGGTGGCCACCAGCTTACCACCGACAAAAAGTTGTTTTCGATGGAGCAGAGTCCTTGTAACACATTTCAAGCCATGGCTGAGCTTGCGCGGTATTTTTTCCATCAAAGAGCTGTGTTTACTCAGCACGGGGAAACCTTTTTTTTCGATTGTTTTGAAAATCGCAAAAGTAGCACCATAACTTCAGATTGTCATGCAAATTTTACAGGTATCATTTGAATGTTTGTACTTCCTAAAAATAATATGGATTTTTCGTAAGTGGCGCCCCCTATATGTCTGTCCCGGGACTTAATAATAATAATTGTTGGCGCTACAGTTCAGAGAGGGACCAGGGCCTAGCTTGCTCATCAACTCTACTCGTGTTGTGCGCGCTACTGTTCTCTCACGAGTAGAAGGGACCTACAGTTTTTACCGACTCCGAATGGCGGAATTTGAGAAGCTTTCTTAGTCAGTTATTACTCTTTGAGTGTTGTCAGCAGCTCGAAAGAGGTGGTGCCGTGAAATATTCGAAAAATTGGTGTTGAGCTGGGAATCGAACCTAGACCCTTCGGCGTGTGAGCGTCGCACTCTACCCACTACGCCACGGCGGCCACGGGACTTATTGAGTGATATTTTAGGTATAATTTTTAAATTGGGCAAATTCAGATGGTTTAAATTCCTTGCACGATCAAGAAGGATGACATCCCCTTTATTCCAACAGAGATAACAGTTAAAATATTATTCGATCTGGAGCTATGGTCAAGTCATGTGGTTTTCTTCACATCCGATTTAAATAAACTGAGTTCTTTTGCAAATATAAGGTTTAATATAAGGTTCAATATATGATTCCAAGACTCCAATTTAAGCAAAGAAAAGAAACTACAATCGAAAGTGTTTAACTAATGCAGCGAAAACCAAATTTCAGTCCATAGACCCTAAAGTTGATCAGGGTACTCAAAAAAGACACATGTCTCACTGGACACTTTCTAATGTGAAATCAAGAAAGTGTAGCCTTTCGGTAGTGTAGTGTCGCCTCTCGGTAGTATAGTGTAGTTTCTCCACTTCAAATATAGTTGTCGGAGTTTCGTGACAAGGTTTAGGAGGATTCTTTTTTTACGTAAGGAATACTACGATCACAAACGACCGACATCTTGGATAAACTATCCGGTGTAAGATTAGGATAGATTAGGTGTAAGTGCCTTCTACTCGTGAGAGAACAGTAGCGCGCACACCTCGAGTAGTTGATGAACTAGATAGGACCTGGTCCCCCTGTGGACTGTTCCGCCATACAATAATTTATTTTGTATGGCGGAACAGAAAAACAACAACCATCCGTTCAAGTGGCAACACAACGCTCCTTGTCGACACTGTGGGTCTAAGCGGGCTTACTTACTCATTGTCGATAGCAATCTAACATTACTTACTCGTAAACTCAAAGGCTCTTATGAGAAGCTGTGTTTGTATAACTCCTCGTTTTTAAGCTCTTCACTCTATTCCTTTTCGAACTTTACAGATGAGGAAAAGTTACTACGCCCGGTGTTGATGTGAACGTCTCCTTTTGTTCTGGATTAAAGTTCCAGCTGCCTGTTATTAGAATCCGACCTGTCGCCTGCGATGTGTCTTTTTTTTCTTTACCTCCCTCATGTACACTCAAACGCGTTAGAGTCTCTCCAATACAGAAAAAAAACGTTTCAGACGGGTTGGTGTTGTTTCAGTCAATGTCTTTCATGTCATCCACCAGAGGAACGAACTTTTGCGAATTTTGCACAACGTGGCGGCCATTAAAGGTCTCAGTAAACTCTTCTTTAGATATTGATGAAGCATAGCACCAAAAGTCTAAGGTCCACTCCTGCGATCTAATTTTATTATCTGTTGTAAAGATAGGGCAAATGGAAAATAGCATGAGGCCAGCATGAAAGACTTACACGCACAAAACGACAGGGAAGGTTATGTGCACGATATTCGAGAAACAGATCCGTTGAAAACTGTGTCTGTCTTCAGTGGGAGTTTATCTCTAAATGTATCTACAGCCTATTTCTTATTTTTCCTGACCTTCGCGTCTGTAATATTATAGTGCTCCCAGTTTCAGAAAAGACTTACATAGCATTTCACATTTTTCTTCACTTTGTTGCCAAAAAAAAATTCTCAAATTTTGTTGTTAGCGTTTGGCATTACACTGTGGGCTTCTTAACTTAGCAGAACATATCGAGTAGTTATCGAAGGAGCTTGGCTTTTGTTCCGGTTGTCATAGGTAGGGTAGAAGGAAAAATATTTCCAGTATGTGTAATAAAAAATATCATTAACCGTTGCTTATATATATTCATTTTTAAAAAACAAACTTTTTCGAGAATGTACAGTTTCATAAATGTCAAATTAGTTGGAAAAAAATCGTCACCGTCAGAAATCTTTTGTACCCCACTGTTTATCCCCTCACTCAATTACGCTTCTGATCACTTTCTGTCACGCAACGAATTCCTCCGACGAGCATTGCTTCGTATCTGATGCTCTTGGGCTCTGGCTGATGGAGTGTACGACGAACTGCTCAATTTCGCCACTATCTACGACACGATCTGCAAATGAATTCTAATGATCTTATTAACTTCCAGTAGCACTTTTACATTAATTTCCCATTGGCAGTGAGCACTGTTTCGGCTCATTCGTGACGAACTGCGTCAAACGTCGAACAATAAATCAAGTGTCAGCCACACTACCCAAACACTCGCACTTTTGAGGCACAGCGAAGTTTTTTTTCCTTTTTTGAAGCTTTATTAATCCACTCATTCATTTTTCATCCCAACACCAAGAAGTGAAAACGAAGCAAAAGAACGAAGGGCAGACATGACCACGATCAAGGGGCATAACCAATGTACAGGGCCGATCCTACATATCCCAGCCGTACGGACCACTGTCGGTGGTGTGTAAGCAAAGCACATTCCTGGCTGCTCAACTCGACTGAGGAACAACGCACACATCCCGCTCAGAGTCATGCACCAGCAGTTCGCTCCCTTCGGCCTCCCATATCGATGATGATAGAGTTATTACAAAATTGTTACCCTGTTCTTAATTTGTTGGCGGCGGCTTTGATGGGGTCTTCCAATTAGCTTGCCCGACACCTTAGGCGGCGGCGGTATCTTTGTCCGTTTATGTGGAGAGTGCTGGACCACCACCATGTTGTGTGTCCGCTGGCTTTTGTGGCAAGCCTCGTCTGCCTGTCTCGTTCTACACCGCGTATGTCTACACTCCTCCCTGGTCTTTGTCGTTGTCCTTTTGTGATTCTTTCCGCATTAACGTTGTTGTTCTTCGTGCGCAGGGCTTATTCGCTTTTTGTGCTCTGTGTTGAAGTCTGTTTCGCTCTCCCTCCCCTTATCTGTGTAGATATTTTGTTTAATTTCGCCGGACAGCTTGATGGAGGATTTCATGTTTAAGCACATTGCATTGTCCTTTTCGTGTGCGATCGTTAAAAAAACGAGGGGATGACAGGATAAGGGGAGACAATCCTTGGGCGGCATTGCATTAAGAAATGTTAAGTTGGATGTAGAACTTTTTGAATAAACTTAAGACATATTGCCGGAAGTCCTTTTAGTTGAATAACATTTTTTCCCTCCGTGGGTGGATCAGCGATTGATCAAGAAAGTAAACAAATACATAAGTTGGGTACAGTTCATAAGCGAACAGCCACTTGGTTATTTGTGGGGAAAAATTTTAGTCGCATCGGGAGGGGTGCACATGAGAGATTTGACTCCTACGAGTATAGTTGTCAGCAACTTAAGAAATGGTGGTGGCAAACTTTGCGGGAATTTTAAGTCTGACATCGAGCCTGGAACCTTAAGACTGAGTGTCACTTGTCCTCTAGAACTTGCCGACATATGTTAGTAATAGCTGTGCTCTGCATAACTGATGACTTGCGGGAGCTATTGCGGTTTAATTTCGAATATTTTGGAAACCATAAGCAACTCTATTCAAATTTGGAATGAACTTATTGTTTGCTAGAATCTATATCCGTTGCACCTCATTTCTCGTCAGTAAAAATATAGTCATATCCCGTCGGAAGGGTCAAATGAAGTTCTTCTATAGAAGGAAACCTATTCATTGTATATGAACTAAAATTAACCTCATACAGATCACATTTTCATTTAAAAAAGGTGAGAAGGATTGCAATACACATTTGAGCCCTGCAGTTTTAGACGATTTCTGTGGCTCATCAATTTTGCAGAGTTTTCATGTCTTAAAATTTTCTCACAGCTGCATTGGGCTATTTGAATACAAAATAAATTGTTCCATTATAAAATTAAAAAAAAAAAAACATTTTGTGTACAAGGAACCAACAAGTCAAGCTATCAGAAGTAGTGCTGTGCTAAGGCAGTAATTGTTTAAACCGACTTAGTATTAAAGCAACCACAGTTGCATTCTGAGGTGGTTAATTCTGTTCATGGCAAAACTTGCTATGTGTTTGTTTTTTTCCGTGTAATTTATTCCAAAACAAATAATAATAATACTTATTGTTGGCCCGACAGTCCACAGAGGGACCAGGGCCTAGCTTGCTCAGCAACTACTCGTGTTGTGCGCGCTACTTTTCGCTCACGAGTAGAAGGGACCTACAGTTTTTTGCCGAATGCGAACGGCGAGATTTAAGAAGATTTTTATTAGACAGTTATTACTCTTTGACTGTTGTCAGCAGCTCGAAAGAGGTGGTGCCGTGAAAAATTCGAGTGTAGCTGTGAATAGAACCTAGACCTTTGGCGTGTGAGCGCCCCACTTTACCCACTTCGCCACGGCGGCCACAAAAACAAAAGTGAAACGTAATAATTAAAAAAAAAAATAAACAACTAAGCTACAATTGAATTTTAAACTTGAATAATAAACATAAAAGCAGAGAAGAAATACCAACACCTACAGCGCTAATAGCTTAGTTGAAACCATCTCATGAGTTCCTTAATGTATTCCTAAATCGAATCAGTAGACGTATAGGGGTTTACTAATGTGTCAAAGAATCAACTAAAACCGAAAGTTGTATTCAACCGCTTCAAACCATTTTGGGTTCGATCAATGCTTTTGAGTCGAATGTTTTAGCTTATTTGGTTTAAAATACAAAACTCGGTTAAGCTTTGACTCGGTTTGACCGAAACTGTAGACTAATCCCTCGCCGGTGTAGGACCTCAACATCGACAACAAGTATGAACCCTATAAGAAGAGCCATAAACTCTTTCCCATACTTGCTGCTTCAGTTTTTTTTTTTTCAAAAGAGAAACAGGTGTGAGAATACTGTCTCCCCTGCTTAAAATTAAAATGTTGTTTTCCATATTATCTAGATGGCCGTCATGACATGGCGGGTAAAGTACGGCACTCGCACACCGAAGACTAGGTTTAACTGCTGAGCTCGGAACCCCACATTTTTCAAGACACCATCTCCTTCGAGCAACCCACAACATTCAAGGAGAAATGACTGTCTATGAAAACGGCTTGTGAAATGTTTTCTCCGTTTGGACTTGGCAAAAAATTATAGGTCTCTCCACTAGTGAGAGAACAGTAGCTAAAGAGTTGTTCAAAAGGCAGCAAGGCCCTGGTCTTTTTGTGATTGACCGGTGCTTCGCCGTTTTTCTTCTTCGTATTTAAACTTTTAAAATAAATGCAAAAAGTGAAGAAAGACTGCCGAAATTGGAACACATGAGATAAGAGAAACGAGCAACTTTCAATGAGGCTGCGGAGCATCGGGAAAACAACCAAAGGAAGGCTTAAACGCTTAAGACAAAATCTTATATTAACGCCCAGCATAGGGCGGGTTCAGTATGCTTAAATAAAATTCAGCTGAATTTTGCTAAAAAAATGCTTAAAAAAAGAAAGAAATAGCTTGCACCGAGAGCTATATAGCTAGAAAAATCTGCATCACGTAAGAATATAACACATCACTCAATAAATCCAGGGACGCCACTAACAAAAAATCTTTATTATTTTTAGGATGTACAACATTCAAATGTACCTGATACATGTTTCATGACAATCTGATTATTTTTCAAAAAATAATATGAATTTCTTGTTAGTGGCGCCCTCTATATGTCAGTCTGGGGACTTGTGTAAGAAGAATTATCTTTCTCTTTTGTGTGCCTTGTTTCAAAGAAATTATGAAGAATTAAAATCTTACATAAAACCCGAGAGCAGCATGTACTCCTTGTACAGAAAGTGAATAGTTGAAGAAAGAAATGCTAAGAGTACAAAATGTATGTTAAACGGCGTTGCCAATAGACGTGAAGCAGATCTGAGGAAAGTTGTCCTTGTATTGACCAGGTTATAAAAAATAATCACTTCCATGCACATGACGACTATCGCCTTTGAAAACTTAAGGGATTGCGTACTGCAACATGTTTTCAATCTTTTTACATTCTAGAGCATTGGATAAGTTAATCAAAAAGAAACACAACTCAAAACACAACCCCTTTTGAAAGTATACAATAATACTCAGCTACGAGGGGCGTTCAATATATTAATTATAATTATAATAAATATTATAATAAATAAAATAATTATTATAATAAATGTGAATTAAATTTAAATTGTTTTTATTTTTAAATATGATTTCCCCTATCCTCAATGCACTTGTTATATCTTGAGATAAGCTGTTTTAAACCCCTTAAAAAAATAAATTTTCAAAATACCCATTATACCCATAATTCCCGACTTGAGTTCTTCAATCACATCATTGCGTAAGCTAGCAATTCAACTGACTTCAACTTCGATCGTGCCCCTGGTGTTGATTTGTGAGTTTCACACGATCTTCTAGAGCATGATGTTGAAGAAATCACATGACAGTCGCCTTGTCTAAAACCCTTTTTAACATTAAAGGTTGGCAAGTAAGTAGCTTTAGTTGAATTTACGAGGGGCGTACAATATATTCTCGGCATCGATATGAAGGAAAAGGAAAAGGAAAATGCGAATTAAATTTAAATTTGTTTTTATTTTTCAATATAATCTTCCCTAACATCAATGCTTTTGTTACATCTTCAACCCTCAAAAACATAAATTTCCTCTTTCTCTGCAAAATACACATTTATTGCCGACTTGAGTTCTTCATCATCCGAAAATCTTTTTCCACGAAGACATTTTTTGAAATACGAAAAACAGGAAATAATCACTAGGGGCAACGTCTGAACTATAGGGTGAGTGTTGGATTTCTTCGAAACCACAATCTCGCGCAACAGCCTTGAAAACTCGCTTCGTGTGAACAAGAGCGTTGTCACAAAGAACCAACACACCCGCTGCGAGATTACCCCGTTTTTTCTTTTAAATTTCCTCCCGCAAATTATGCAAAGTGGAAGCGTAGGATATGGCGTTGATGGTTTCACCTTTTTTTGTACTCAATGAGCAAGATTCCCTTTGAGTCCCAAAAAACTGTGGCCATGAGCTTTCCAGCAGACAGAGTGACTGTGAACTTCTTCGGGGGGTCTGTTCCTTTTTTATGCCACTGCATGGACTCTTGTTTGCTTTCAGGGTCATAGTGGTGAACCCATGCTTCGTCCCCAGTAACAACTCGATCCATAATACCGTCCGCGTTTTCACCACACATCTCCAAAAGCTCTCTACAGCATGCGATTCTCACTTTTTTTCTGTGGCGCTGTGAGCATTCGTGGCAACCGCCTTGCACTGACCTTTGAAAGGTTAAGATGGTCATAAAGAATGGTGTGAATGGTTCCAGTTGAAAGCTCGGTGATTTCTGCCATCATTTTCACCTTTATGTTAGCATCCTCTGGAACAAGTTTTTCGACTTCTTTGATGCTTTCTCGTGTACAAGCAGTAGCCGGGGCGCCGGAGCGGGAGTTGTCTTCAATGCTCTCGCTGCGTCTCTTGAACCCCCTTGACCACCTTTGCACAGTTGATAATAAAGGCGCGGAGCCCTGGTAAACAGCCACCATCTCTTCATGAATCGTTTTTTGACTTTTTCCTTGCTAAGTGAGAAACTCAATTACAGCGCGATGCTCAATTTTCACCATTATCGTCCCAGTTGCCATTATGATTCTGTTTAACTACAGATAAAACGCGTATTAATAATCACATTTATATAAGGTTTCACATGAATGCACTAAAATAATAGTTTTACTTGATGAATATTTTAATTTCAATTTATATATATAATAACAGCTTCACCCCGATACCGAGAATATACTGAACACCCCTCGTACATGACTTGGAAGTTCGCCTTTTTGTTAGTAGCGCTGATGTGAACTAGTCATGTTGTCATATTCTGCTGAAATCCGTAAATTTGTTACTTCTCGATAATACTTAGCAACAGCCCTATAAATTGCAAGTGGCTCAAGAACCAATGAAAGAGCCGAGGCAACGGTGTTTAGACTCAGGAATTTGTACTTCTAAAGCAAATGCAAATTTTGATCAAAAATCGTCACTGAAAACAGGTGTTCTGCAATTAATCTTTACTAACTGTGTCGTAGCAAGACTGTCGGATAATCAAGCTGCTATTTGGGTAGTTTTAGATAAGGCGACGCACTGTCATGTGACTTCTTTAACATCATAATCGAGAAGATCGTGCGTAACTCACAAGTCAACACCAGAGGCACGATCTTCCAGAAGTCAGTTCAATTGTTAGCTTACGCTGATGACATTGACGTGATTGGACGAACACAGCGAGCCGTCAATGAGGCGTTTGCTGGCATTGAAGTGGAAGCGGCTAAAATGGGTCTTGCGGTAAATGAGGGCAAAACGAAGTACATGCTGTCATCAAGGAAGGAAACACAACATCTACGTCTCGGACGGAGCGTCACACTAGGCAGCAGAAACTTCTAGGTAGTTAAAGACTTCGTCTACCTCGGCTCCGCGGTAAACAGGGACAACAACATCAGTACCGAAATCAAACGCAGAATCACTCTTGCCAACCGCTGTTTCTTTGGGATCAAGAGGCAATTGAGTAATAAAGCCCTCTCTCGAAGAACGAAGCTCGCTTTATATAACAGCTTGATCATCCCCGACCTACTATATGGCGCAGAATCTTGGACGTTAGCAAAGGCGGATTAAGAAGCCCTTAGTCTTTTCGAGAGAAAAGTTTTGCGTGCGATTTTTGATCCTGTTTGCGTTGATGCCATCTGGAGGAGAAGATTAAATGACGAACTCTATAGGCTGCACAGCGACATGCGCCTGGTCAAGCGTCTGCGGATACAAAACTTAAGATGGCTAGGCCATGTAGAGCGTATGAACACCACTGCTCCGGCCCGAAAAGTCTTTGAATCCGAGCTATTGGGACAACTCAACAGAGGACGATCTAGACTGAAGTGGCGCACACAAGTGGAGAAGGACCTCAACCAACTTGGAGCGCGCAACTGGAGACAGCTGGCGAAAGATCGTGCTGGATGGCATGTTGGTTGAGGCCCAGGTCCACCCCGGACTGTAGCTCCACAAGAAGAAGAAGAATTTGGGTAGCTGAACTTCTCCTACTCTTGTCCTACATCAATACATTCCAGCTGCAACTTAAGGCTTTGAGTACGAAAAACAGAGCTAAACCCTGCTGGATATTTGTTTATACAGAGAAGGGGGTAAAGAGATGTACGACTGTTGGGACAACAAAACGCTTGCTAGCCTTCATCCACTTTAGGCTTAAGGACTATATAGCCTTGGAATTGGATTACAGAGAAATATGAACTGCTCATACCATAAGTTAACAACATTCTTCGGGGTGCAGTGTAACGAAAAGACCTTTTGTGCGGTGGCTATAATCCCTGTTACTAATAGGCATCCTTACAGCGCATTGTGGGCCTAGGGAGGCTATAGGAAGCTAGGCTCAGCAGCATACCTCGTGGTAGACTGAGGTACTTAGCAAATCCTCATAACATGTAAAGCAAGAAAGTGTCAAGCAGTCAAGAAATCCCGACGTTCACTAAGAACCCCTTTAGGAAGTATTTTCACAGAAATCTTATTCTTATCTAGGCAAAATCGATAAGAAAAATTTCTAAGCTAGAAATGACGCCCAATAGGTCTTAAGATTGCAACGCCAAGGCTTCCACTCTTTAAAACTTAAATTTTCTCAAATGGCACACTGGCCACGGGAAAAAATCAGTTGACGTCCCTGCCATTTAAAAGCAGCACACAGTCTGCCGGATCGCAGTTAGCTCGAAGCATGATAAGCCTCTGAGGTGTATCAAGGAAGTCATTAAACAGCTAATCACTTCCAAATGACCGTGAGTTTACGAGCCGCCATTAAACATATCGCTAACGAAGCATTGGCCCTGAACGCCACCAGATTGCAACAATGACGATGGAAAACTAGAACATTTCCACCCCCACGCCGTACTTTCGAACTGGGACACGCAATAAATCACAAATGTCCTTTGCAGCGACTTCCGCTGGCAACTTGCACTTCCGCAAACGCAATTACGCATCGATTGCAACTGCACCACAACACTGTCACGTTCCAGTCTCTCGAATTCTCAAGACATTCGCTCACCCGACGCGCAGTCAACCTGAACCGTCAAAGGCCCTCATAACTCCGAGCACCTACATACTTTGCGTCTGCTTAACGCAGCGCACTCGTCACCAGGCTGCACTCGATTATCCTCGCTCCAAGCAGATACACACATTCCACAGAATTATCATAAAGTGGAACAAATTCATCACACATTTTACACTCGGCTGATGAATGAACCAAATTAAAGCGTTCAAATCGTTAGCGCGATGGGTCGCGGCAAACAAGGGAAATGCCGCACGAAACGTTGCCATTCACTTCGACCGGCTCGCGGAGTGCTCGGCCAGCGCAGAGAGCGGCCACGGCGGCGGGCATTCGTCTCGGAGCAGGTGGAGGGCTACAACTCGAATAAAAATATGACAGCCCTTCGGTGCATAAAAGTATCCGTTTTTACGACAAAAATGACACAAACCGCGTGTATCTGACGATTAGATACATGTTGATACACCCCTCCCGTGGACGGCCTCAAATCCGGCCGCGACCGAGGCTGAGATCAAAGGCCTTGTTTCGGGCGACACACACGGCCGATGTTGACAAGTGCCACAAACAACGATGACGATAATGACTGCGAACGAAGAGGCTCAGTGGGTTCCATCGAGCAATGAGGATGTGAGCGAGGGAAGTTATACATAGGCACGTAGACCTTCTTAGTGGGATTTGGCCGCTCGGCCGGTTGGCGCGGTATTCCCGCAAGGAGGTGTGGTCCCCCACTAGCAACGCGGTGAATTCATGGCCTTTGGCGTTTTGTTTAACACTGAAATGCTTGCGATTACATCGCGGACGGCCGCATCAGTGCTGCATTGCCGCCTGCCTAAGTGAATTCGTTTCGTCTTGGTCGGCCTGAACTGCCTGAACTAGTGGTCAACCACGACCGCATGTGCCGGTGTGTGTGTGTGTGTGTTAGTGAGTGCGGATGAGGAAATCAGTCAAAGAGTCGACCGATGCATGTTGCACTTACTCACAGGTACTTATCAGGGAATTACCTGCACGATTGACAGGAAAATTCGCAATTAATTATACCGGAGAGCTCTTGGCTGGCGAGTGCGAGTGAGTGTGTGTTTTGTGTGTACGCCTGGGGGCTAGCACGCAAATGCGAACCTCGTCAACTATGACGATGGTTGACGGTTGTTGACGTTTCACTGCAACAGACAGTGTCAACGTACTTATTCTCGAAAAACAGACGACCAGCCGCAGTGGTGAGTTTCTTGTTTTGCGAGGGGAACTGCAGCACACTCACTCGTGATCGCATTAAGAATGTAAAGCTTCTTTCTCCGAGGGATTCTCTCAATCTTTGGAATTAGTTGTGCCTGCGTAAGCGGCATGTTTGTAAATTATTTTAATCCTCAAATCGGGTAGTTGCCGGTTGAGTTGCTGGCATGAGTGCACGACTTGGTTAGTTTTCATGAATGTTTGAGCGGCTTTTAAAAACGATTCTCATGTGAACACGGTGCTCGAAATGAGTGCTGTTTTGTGCATTTCATGACTGAAATTAATTGTTCAACACGCGAGTAAAATGTCGGCGGATTTGTGAAAACTGGCTTAACAGCCGATGCTTATGGGTTTATGGGGGAATAATGTCAATATTTAGAAAACAAAACACAGTTTGGTGTAGGAGCTGTAAATTAGGTCGAATTGGATATTATATTTAAAATTCAGTGAGGAACACAATTTTTTTTGTAGCTTTTGAAGTTTTCCTGTTTTTTGCTTGCGGTCTTACCTAAATATGAGAAAACTAAAGAAATTTTAAAAAAAAGTGAAACGCCGGTTTTGGAGAAAAGCTACAAAACCATCCAGCAAAATGTCACCAAATCTGGCAAACCTAAAACATCTTCTTTTGATACTATTCGAACTTTGTGGATGATATCCAAATATTTCTGATCACATAGCGGAGTCTTCTCAGCCTGAGCTCACCAAGTTTTTGGTAAGTATTAATCAGAATAGCGTCCTACGCAATTTGCAGTATACTTAAAAATGCCTTACGGATATTTGTCCGTAAGTTTTTTCGGGTTGATTACAAATTCTCTCGGATAATGAGAAGTGGATATTGGAGGCTCCATGCTATTCTGATTAATACTTACCAAAAAATGTTTGAGCTCAGGCTAAGAAGACTCCGCTATGTGATCAGAAATAATTGGGATATTGGAGGCTCCATACCATGTTCTAATTCTCTCCTGCGCATGCTTCGGATTGCTAGTGGTTTACGTAATAAATTGAGTACTTTGTCATAAGCGACATACAGGACAACGATGTCCTCCATTATTTTTGCAGTCAATGATATCTACTGTCCAAAATAGAAAACCTTTACTGTCTGGGCATTCAAACTTTATGTTTGACACTTCATGTTGAGACTTTTGTGCTGTACTGGTGGCGATATGCTGGTACTCCTTTGCAGATATGCAGAGAAGATGTCACTTCCTTGTTTAGTGTATATCGGGATACTTCTTTTTGTTGTGACTCTATAGTCCTGGGTGGACCTGGGCCTCAACCAATATGCCTCTCCAGCCATCATGATTTTTCGCCAGCTGCCTCCAGTTGCGCACTCCAAGTTAGTTGAGGTCCTTCTCCACTTGTGTGCACCACTTTTGCCTAGGTCGACCTCTGTTGCGTTGTCCCAATGGCTCGGATTCAAAAACTTTTCGGTTCGGAGCAGTGGTGTCCATACGCTCTACATGGATTAGCCATCTTAAGCGTTGTACCCGTAGACGCTTGACTAGGCGCATATCGCTGTACAGACCACAGAGTTCGTCGTTAAATCTTCTAATTCAGGTGCCATCAACGCAAACAGGACCAAAAATCGCACGCAAAACTTTTCTCTCGAAGAGACTAAAGGCTTTAGTAACGTCCATGTTTCCGCACCATAGAGTAGGTCTGGGTTGATCAAGCTGTTATATAAAGCAAGTTTAGTCCTTCGAGAGAGGGCTTTATTACTCAATTGCTTCTTGAGCCCAAAGAAACAGCGATTGGCAAGAGTGATTCTGTACTGATGTTGTTGTCCCTGTTTACCGCGGAGCCGAGGTAGACGAAGTCTTTGACTACCTCGAAGTTTCTGCTGCCTAGGGTGACACTCGGACCGAGAGGTTGATGCTGTGTGTCCTTTCTTGATGATAGCATGTACTTCGCCTTGCCCTCATTTACCGCCAGACCTATTTTAGCCGCTTTCGCTTCAATGCCAGCAAACGCCTCATTGACGGCTCGCTGTGTTCGTCCAATAATATCAATATCATCAGCATAAGCTAGCAATTGAACTGACCTTTAAAAGATCGTGCCTCTGTTGTTGACTTGTCAGTTACGCCCGATCTTCTCGAGGATGATGTTAAAGAAGTCACATGACGGTGCGTCGCCTTGTCTAAAACCTTTTTTGACATTAAAGGTCTCGGTGAGTTTGTTACCGCCCTTGCGGAAGAAGGGAGAGTTCTTCATAGTAACCCTACACAATCTGACGAGTTTGGTAGGAATGTCAAAACTAGACATGACACTGTATAGCTCGGCTCTATGTACACTGTCATATGTGGTCTTAATATGGACGAATAAGTGATGGGTGCCGATTTGCACTTCTTTGGTATTTTCCAGGATCTGCCGTAATGTGAAGACCTGGTTTATCACGGACTTCCCTGGTCTAAAACCACACTGATAATGACCTATCTGGTGATGGACAAATGGTTTCAGATGCTCACACAACACGACAGAGAGGATCTTGTATGCGATGTTAAAGAGACTGATCCCTCGATAATTGGCGCAGTCAAAGGGGCTTCTTTCTTGTGAATCACGCAAACAACGATGTGATTCCACTCATCGGGCATGCTTTCCTCCGACCATATCTTACAGATGAGCTGGTACATGCGCCCAACTAGCTCATCTCCAGCTGCTTTAAACAGTCGTAGGGATATCGATATGGCCGTTGATAAAGTCGAGCTTAGTGTCACTATAGAGTCACTTTAGAGGAATAAGGTTGTAAGGCAGCATTTTTTTCCAAAGGATAAAAAAGTAGTTTTAAGTCGGACTTATTCATCTGTAATCGAAATGAAACAGCAGAAGTCAATTCTCGATTACATTTTGCTTGGCAGTTTTTATCTTTAGTTCATTTAAAAGCAGTAGTGCCGAAGTTAAGTACCGAAGGTTCCAGATTCTATTCCTGAAGTCTGGGATCTTCGGTAATAAAGCTGAGAGTGTTGTACTCCAAATTATGAATCCTTGCATAGATTCTTGACGACATATGTACATATATCCCCACAAAAAACAATCAAGAAGGGAATACACTGGTCCGTAAAATGTGGTACGAGCTGTGTGACTGTCTGACTGTGTGACTGATTGAAACCATGGTCACATGATCACTTTTCAAAAAGAAAAAATCAGTAACCGTGGCCCAATGGTGGACACAATTGACCGATGGTCAGCTTTGAAGTGCGAAGCTGGAAACACTGCATACAGAAAGTCTTCAACTAACTCACAAAGCATACCAACCCGTCAGAGATTGTAGTCATCTCAATATACAGATAAAAATCATCGTCACATATATCACTTTTTTTTATTTTCTAGGTCTCTACGTTCCAGGTTCTGTGACACAAAATGATTGCAACCCAAAGATTGCCTCAGATGTTGTGCTTCAATTCACCTTCGCTTTTTATTTACAGAAAAGGCTGGCTTCACTTTGCGTCTTATATCTACATCAATTGCAGGTTTTTTGTTGCTGTTCTTTCTTAACTGTGTGTTCAGGCAGTGTCGAACTTCCGCCAATTTTAAGGAAGTTTTAAGCCTTCCAACTTAAAATGAAAATGTTCTTTCTCGTTGTTCTGTGTGAAGTTTCGAGCCTTGGCCACGTGTTGTTTAAATATAGCTATATCTTCGTGAAGGAAGACAGGAGTTTTCAAAATGTAAAAGGGAATAACAGCAGTTGCTTGCACACTTTTCCACCCAATTGAAACACATCACTAAATAAGTCTTGTGACATAAACGGAGCGATACCAAAAAAACAAAAATAGTAAATTAATGTGTAATAATGCCCCGTAGCCGCCGTGGCAAAGTGGGTAGATTGCGACGCTCACACGCCGAAGTGTCTAGGTTCGATTCCCGGCTGAACACCTCGAATTTTTCACGGCACCACCTCTTTCGAGCTGCTGACAACACTCAAAGAGTAATAACTGTCTAAGAAAACGATTCTCAAACTCTCACCGGTTAATCTTCCAGAAGTCACTTCAAAACCAAAGTGAAGTGTGGTGTCCCACATTCCGGTGATGTGACTGGATTTTATGAATCACGTGGTTGAAAAATCACATCCGTATCACTATATATATTGACAACGGAAACACTGATGGAGAAAAGACCATCTTTGGCGGGATGGCGGCTAACAGACTCAGGCTTTGAAAGAACCTGACTGGTAGTGACAGCTTGACCCTGGAACTTCGGTTTCAGCCTGACCGTGTGGTAGGCCCCCTTGTGGGAGTATTGTGGTGGCTGTGGTTTACCATCTAACATCGCGGGTAGAGTAGGGGCTAGCATACTGTGCTGACTTGTCTACTTGCTTTGCTCTAGGCAAGACGGTTAGGGGACTATCCCGGCTCAGTGTGGAGTTGCTCAACATGCTCAACCGGGCGCTGCGATCCAGATAGCGGAAGAGGTTTTAGAAAGGCTTCGCATCAAACCAAGGTGGGGTGATTGCCTCTTAAGCATGATCTCAGTTTGATGCTTGGGTAACTAAAGCGTTTAGTCTTCCGTTATTTATGACTCTTGGGAAAATGGGCCCCGTGATATAAGTCGTTTAGGCAGTCATCACTTAAAACCAAATCCCACATCTGTGGTGTCCCACAGGCTAGTAAGGTGTGACGAACGCCAAGGTTTTCAAATGAATAATTCGTTAGGTGCGTCTTTTTCTTGTTCCAGCTACAGCGGGAGTAATGAATACTCTCAACTTATTCTCCTTGCATACAACCTTTGTAAAAGCCCTTACTCTTATAGCGCAATCAGCTTAGTCTGCAACAGCCTTTTGTTAAGTTGCTTTGCGGTCCGTCGAAAATAAACCTTTCCAGTCCCTAGGCAGTAAGACAAAAACTAATAAAGCACACCTGTGATTCATTGCTTCTTCGCTAGATTCCGCGATGAAATTAGACGTCAGAAAATCCTTACAGCTCTTCAGCCAATTTCCCATTCCAAGTTTTACGTTATCCTTCACTGGCGTGTGCCTCAATTCGTGGACAACCTATTTCATTGTCTTGCTAATTCGGTTTTGAAGCCTCTTCGGCCGGCAGACCAAGAACATGTCGCTGTACACCATCAGTGATTGAGTCTTCTTCTCCAAATCCAAACAACGAGTACATACCGCTCTACACATAGAAGCAGTCCCCAGTGAACGAATTCCACTCCATAAAACCAAATTTCCTTGTACCTGTCATAAATACCTCAGCAACTACACGACTCGAGAATTAAACTCACTTAATGGCTTTCAAATTGATTTCATTGTCCGATGACAGCAGTTACTGTATTGGCTTGAGCGGAAAACATGTTGCTGTTGTAAAATATAGCCCTGTGCTCCTCAACGATTATCAGTCTTGTCGACAACTTCCAGTTCACCCCCTCGTTTCGCATCTCTCGGAGAGTTTCCCCAATCACTCTATCGCCTCCGACGGAGGGTATGCGCAAACGGAAACTGTGCCTCTGCCAGCCGCTGGATAAATTTATCACTTCTGAATTTTCCATGTGACTGGCTCCGTTTTCAATTTGTTTTCCGCACCCGCCCGTCACGTCGTTTTCGTGCCCAGCAAAAAAGCCCACGTATGTCATCGCACCTATTACAACGCGTGGATCGTTTAGAAAACAATTTTCCCGAGGGGTAGGAATTCCACGAAGAGAAGGCAGTCAGTCACCGGAATTGGGATGACACTTTCATTTCCGAAGCGATAAAATCGGGAGAGAATTAAAAATGGCTGCTAAGTGAAATCCACTCTGATGTAAGGGCTTCTCCACTTGACTGGAGTTCACCGTCCGCTCGTTAAATTCGCCCGGATTCATTTGTGCGCCAAAGAGACACATAGACGATACCTAAACTGGGTCAGCCTACGACCGACGTCTCTTCCATGAATGACAGCCGTTTAGGCGCGCCTCAACGCAAATCGCTACGGCTACCACTGCGGAGTGGCATCAAAACAGGTAAATGAATGTCATCCCAGCGAAGCGCTTTACGGTCTCCGCTCGGTCGCTGAAAGCGCACTCGTATCTGATGCGGTTAAGGGTGCATTTCGTTTTATGACGAAATGAGATTCCAATGTCCAGTAAAAGTTTTTCTCAGTTTTACTGCTGCGACAATTAAGCGCTTAACCAGCTCATCGATTAGCCCACGGAGCCGCGGAGAGACCAAACGCACCGCCCGGGCTTATGGGCAAACATATCGAATGCACAAGGTAATCGGATGTAAGCCGCTTGCCGAGTTATGAAATTTAATGGTCTGGTCAGTTGCATTAGCCGGGCGCTTCTTTGTTGCAAATTCAATTGGGCTGCAGTTGGATTTTTATTGATTCCAGTTCGGCGGCAAATAATTGACGATGATTTACGAGTTGCAGTGAATGCAGCGAGCGCTGCCTCGTTGTGCGTTTTATGTGTGGCAGATAAGTGGGGCTTTCGAGTGGTAAGAGCCGGTGGCCTGTGACAATGTTGCGTCTAATCCGATCTATCGTTACGACTTTTATGAATAAATTCCTTTCGATTATGTGGAGTGTTCATAATTTAATGGCGTCGGACTTGTCGGCGGCGGAGATTAGTGGCAGTGGAGCTAATTGAAACGGGCCCTGATGCGAATGACAAAGTAGCTGTGGCCCGGGAGAAAGAAGGACTGTTAGATCGACAGGATTACTGTTTATGGGTAATGACGCGCAGTCTTTGTTGCTGCATTATCTCGGGCTTGAAGCGTTTCTGTAGCAGGACTTAACAATATTTGAGTTACACGGGGGATCTTAGCTTTATGGTTATCCTGGATTGAGAGAGCCATGGCAAAGATTAAATGAACATTAAACTTTGGGGCACTTGAAAGGAGACATCGACGAAGTTCGTCAGCTGTGTAACGTGAAACAACCCTGGGGTATTGAAATAACCCGTGATAGTGATTTCGAGTTTTAATTCCGGGTTTCTAATTGATCCTGTTTGACATGCGAACTGCGTCGATACAGACATGGTAATAAAAACGTTGTCTTCGAATTCCAAATTTTATACCGAATTTAATGTGAAGGATTAATTGAAGCGTTGAGCATTGCGGTGCGGACTGATAAGAAACTGTGGGAGAGCAACTTGAAATTATTAGTTTCTTAACGTTGACGAAGCTGGTGATGAGTCAATGACATTGGAATTGAGGGAATGGTAGAACCTTAATGTCTCCTTCTGTTTAATAGTTCAAATGTCAATTCTTGGTTGTCAAATCTCTTAGAAAAATATGTACCTCAGGCATATTCGATGTCTCATGAAAAGGTATTGTAAATTTTGAATTTCTTTTATTTGATCTTAAATTGATGCAATTTTAATTCTTGATAGGTTATGCTGGTTGGCCGCGCAAGACAGCCGGCATTGCGATAAGCTTTACTGCGCTATTTTTAATTTTGACATTCCCATCAAGCTCGTGAAGGTGGAGAAAGTTGCTGCTTCGTTAAGGTCGACAACGAGCTCTCAGAGACCTTCAATGTCAAAAATGTTTTAGGACGTAGCAACGTGGTATTTGGTAGGTTACAAAGAATTGGTAAATCTGGTCTGTGGGGGATAACGTTTAACTGAACGAGTTCTCCTCTCAGTTTAAAAATTGTGCATATTTTTTTCGATTGAGTGACTGTCAAGGAAGTATGTTTTTTCATTTAAAAAATGGTTTAGTTTGCTGTAGTAGTTCCTAAACGGTGAAGATTCAGCTTCTTCGACATATTTGTCAAATGTGTGTCTACCAAAATTCTTCAAAACAGAGTTAAATTTTTTCCTTAAAAGATGAGGAGGCTCGTCCGCCTCAATAGACAGATTTAGACCGCATTCAGAAGCTGTATCCGTTTGTTCTAATTATACTTCTTAAAACTACGTTTGGTAATCTGCATTCGCTCATCTGTAGTATTTTTAAAATATAGTTGAAGTGCATTTTGATGGTATACAAGAGCAACGGAGGAGTTCCCGTTTCAATATGAAGCATATAGTTGGGGGTATTTTTTGGTAACCGAAAGATCTTCTTCAAAAAGTAGCGAAGGAATTTTTCTACACCATCATAGCCTTTGTAGCCCCACACCTGAGCTCCGTAGAGCATTATTGAAGCTGCAGTTGAGTGGAATAAAGTTTGTTTTGCACTTTTCGATACATATTTATTTTTGAAGCAACGTTCCCAAATCGAACAGATAGCTCTTTTAGCAACAGCTAATTTTTCCTCAAAGTGTGGTTTCAAATTTAAAGAGGACGATATTAGGATACCTAGGTATTTGTATCTGGATACTACCTCAATTTCTTCCCCATCCAACTTTCACTTTTCCAAAGATGAGACGCGTCCCCCTGCGTTTCTGAATATCATCATTTTCGTTTTACCAAGGTTTATAGTCAGATTCCAATTTTTACAGAAATCGTTAATCCTGTCTATCATTAATTGCATACCTTGGATAGTGTCACACAGAAAGACGATATCATCAGCATACATCAGCGCGGGAATGGATACATCGTTGAATCTTATTCCACCTTTGACATCATCTGTTATATCATTGATATATAGTATAAAAAGAAGTGCACTTAGAGTACAGCCTTGTTTAACACCCATTGAAGTTTCAAACTCGTCGGAAATTAAGTCTCCATCCCATACATGTGCAGTATTGTTCTCATACAAGGCTCTCAGAATTCTTATAACTTTGCTTGATACGCCGATTTTCGAAAGCTTGAAAAAGAGTCCTTCACGTGGTATTGAATGAAACGCTGCTTGAAAATCTACGAAAAAGGCGTACAACTTTTTTTTCTTTCTCTTATATGTTTCGGCAATGTTTGTTAAGCAGAATATCTGGTCGATTGTAGAATAACTTTTTCTAAATCCAGCTTGAAATTCTATAAGGATGTTATGTTCTTGAACCCAATCATGCAATCTTTTGTAAATTAATGAGGCAAACAGCTTGGCAGAGGTGTTTAAAAATTTAATTCCTCTGTAGTTCTTCGGGTCAGATTAATAATTGTCTAAGAAAGCTTCTCAAACCTCACCATTCAGAATCGGCAAAAAACTGTAGGTCCCTTCTACTCGTGTTAGAACAGTAGCGCGCACAACACGAGTAGTTGATGAGCAAGCTGGGCCCTGGTCACACTGTGGACTGTAGCGCCAACAATTATTATTATTTTAACGCGGTATTTTCATGTGATATTATTCATGTGATATTTTAAAAACACCAGAAACAAGGTCCTCTTAAACTTCGTTCAGCTGCTTGCTAACTCCCATAACATTGAAATGATCTGAGAAATGCCATCAGTCGTCGGTATGGCGTTTGCTGAGATTAAACGAGAGAGAGCGCTAGCGTCAAAAGAGGGTTAAATAAAACATTGTGTTTTTCTTTTTCTTCTTGTGGCGCACGATTTTTCTCCAGATGCCTTCAGTTGCGCACTCCAAGTTGGTTGAGGTCCTTCTCCACTTGAGTGCCCCATCTTAGCCTAGGCCGTCCTATGTTGTGTTATCCCAATGGCTCTGATTCGAAGACTTTTTGGACTGAAGTAGCGGTATCTATGCGCTCCACATGGCCTAGCCATCTTAAGCGTTGTATCCGAAGACGCTTGACCAGGCGCATGTCGCTGTATAGCCCATAGAGTTCGTCGTTAAATATTCTCCTCTAGATGCCAACATAGCAAGGAGGACCAAAAATCGCACACAAAACTGCTTTTACTAGCGTCCAGTTTTTCACGCCGTAAAGTAGGACAGGGATGACAAAGCTATATAAATCGAGTTCAGTCCCCCGAGAGAGGGCTTTATTACTCAGTTGCCTTTTAAGCCCAAGGAAACAGCGATTGGCAAGAGTGATTCTGCGTTTGATTTCGGTACTGATGATGCTGTCCCTATTTACGGCGGAGTCGAGGCAGACGAAGTACTTGAGTACCTCGAAGTTTCTGCTGCCTAGTATGACGCTCTGTTCGAGACGTAAATGTTGTGTGTCCTTCCTTGATGACAGCATGTACTTCGTTTTGCTTTCATTAACCACCAGACCCATTTTAGCCGGTTCCACTTCAATGCCACCAAATGCCTCGCAAACGGCATTCTGTGTTAGTCCAATCACGTCGTAGTCATCAGCGTAAGCTAGCAATTGAAATGACTTCTGGAAGATCGTGCCTCTGGTGTTGAATTGTGAGTTTCACACGATCTTCTCGAGGGTGATGTTGAAGAAGTCACATGACAGTCGCCTTGTCTAAAACCTTTTTTAAAATTAAAGGTTGGCAAGTAAGTGGTTTTAGTTGAATTTTCGAGGGGCGTTCAATATATTCTCGGTATCGATATGAAGGAAAAGAAAATGCGAATTTAATTTAAATTGTTTTTATTTTTCAATATAATCTCCCCTAACATCAATGCATTTGTTACATCTTCAACCCTCAAAAAAATAAATTTCCTCTTTCTCTGCAATGAGCAAGATTCCCTTTGAGTCCCATAAAACTGTAGTCATGAGCTTCCCGGCAGACTTTGATCTTCTTTAAGGGGTCTGTTCGTCTTTTATACCTCTGCATGGACTCTTGTTTGCTTTCAGGGTTATAGTGGTGAACCCATGTTTCGTCCCCAGTAGCGATTTGATCCATAACACCGTCCGCGTTCTCCACCACCGCGTTTAAAAAACAGATCATGAAGGTATCTTTCCTGAAAAATGTTTATTTCACTTGCGATAGTGGCGCCATCGGGCTGTGAACATAAATATTTCGGTCTCACCAAGTGGTCTGTGTACTACGTTGCACACAAACTCCTGCACACCTGCGTCTTCCAACCACTTACCAATCAGCCAAAGACTAAATTCACGCATTTAAAAAAAAAATTTAACAAAATAGAAAAGCCCCGAAGCATCGATTAGATCAAGAACGGGTTCCAAGTGGGTTGAAACTGCCTTCAGGCCACCAACCGACACTGCCAACTTCACTCGAAACCACTGCGCACCGTCCCAACCTGAATAGTCAGTCGAGAAGTGTCACATCAAGCGGATTAAAAGTTAGAGCAAGCTCATTACCGCCCAACAAACTGTGTTAACTTATCCTAAACGACACCTCTTATCCGTAATATGGTCATTGCCCAACGGAGATATCGTTTACAAAACCACAGCGCCGCCGTCCGACATCGGCACACTAAAATTCATGTCCGGCGATCGCCTGTGACATAAGTTCTGCTTGTTATTCACAGAACCGATAAACACAAATTGAATTCTCCCGTCGATTCCGTGCGCATTCGGCGATTTCCAATTTGCTCCCATACATACCCCATGCGCGCACCGTGAAAGTCACACACCGGAGTCGCTGCGTCACGCTGCACTGCGCCAGACCAATCCGCAATCACGGAGCGAACTGTCATGTTAAATATAGTTTATCGATCGGCGACAACCCGCCGACAAGTTTCACTCAGCTGCTTTAGCGGCAATTTAAATGCAAAACTAATTTGTAAGAGAATTTACGATATGGGTCGCCGTATCCTGGCTCTCTATCGCATCCCGAGCCTGCCGCCGCGTCTGGTCCGCAGCAGGACCCACCTTCTGGTGTATCTCTTATGCCAATTTTCATCAGACCAGATTGTCACCATTCAATGTAAAATTATCAGCTTGTATCGTTACATAAACATGTCCGGGCGGCATGCAGAACTTCGGTGGCGTGGCGTGGTTCCCAGGTTTCCTCCACTCCGGACAGGGGAAGCAAACAAAAAAAGAAAAATGTTAAATCATACGTTTTATGCCAACGGACAGATCAGCAAATCGCAGCAGATCGCCAGATCGGATCGCATCGCCCGCCGCTCGCTCACTTGGTTCCGCTTGCGGCAGTTTATCGATTTTAATTAAAAATGTTCTACGGGCCATTATGTTCGGATCTAATGATATGATTGGGAGCACGGCTCAAACCACAATGGTCAGCTTCTAATGGCATCCGATAAGCGGTAAGCAGGCGACTTCCACGTCCGCGTCGTCGTTGTGGTCGCCTCAGCATCGCCGTTTTGAGTTAGATTCTGGAAAACCGATGATGATTATAATCGGAGGAATTTCTTTGATCTCTGTCATAATCGTCATGGAAATTGGTCCGCAACACCGCAAGTAGTCGGAATGAGTGGAACTGGCCGGGACGAAGAGTCGAAGAAACTCAATCGTGGCGCACTCAGCGAGAGACGGGGTGCCCGAGGAGCGGTTCATTCACTTTGATGTTGCATGCTGAAGGTGTAAAATAGAGGCGATCAGCTACTCCCGGACTCAGGTAGCGATCTTGTTGAGTCCGGTGTGTTGGGCTGGGCTGCGCTCTGATGTGGTGTGTGGTGTAGCAACGGCAGGTTGGGTCGCTTTTAATTGGGATCAATTCGGTCTCGGGTATTAAAGTTGGGAAGAGCAACGAAGAGGGAAGCGATCATCGGCTTCCATCGTCATTGTGCGTTGAGTAATCCGAACAACTTCGATCAGGTGTGTTACTCATTCGAACAAATTGGATGGCGATTACTGTTGCGCTCTGCCTACACGGGTAATTTGACAGGTTTGTCAAAATATCCCACAGCTCTGCGACTGTACCGCTGACCTTCTTCCACTTGGCCATTTATATCGTTCAAGTCGATGTCAGGTAATAACTCATACACACGCGTGCCCATGTCCGTGTGTGACTTAGACTCCTTTCGTGAATCAATTACCGAGCCATTGGATTGTAGTCGACACATGTGGGAAGCAAGTAGTAAATTGAGCATGATTTTTATAAGTCCATTGTGGTGCCGGGGTATTGTTCGGATGCAAAGGTGCCGCCGCCACCGTCAATTGGACCGATTGTCGCTGTGGTTCTCGTTATGGGAAAATACCTGCCTCGATGGTGACTTATTAATTTTTTCTTGTGCCGGGACTGGATCGTGTTGGAATTTGTATTGTTGAACTGTCTTGTCATTCATTGTCGGCTGAAAAGAGGTAATTGGGTATTACAACGTAGTTAGCTGAGAGCAGTGCCGCGATAATGATGATATGGTGATGGATTGAGATGCGTGAATGATCAGAAGATGTCCGAACGGAGTTGTCACCTAAACAGGTGCACAAGAGTCGAATGAAAAATCTCCGACTGCTTCTTGTTAACTAGCCTCCAAACAGCTCAGACATTCTCCTGCGTATAATTTACGCGGCATTTATTTAAATGAGACCGTGCACCCGCGAACAGAGTCAGTCACAGCTTTGGCTTCAATTGTAAATCCTCGCATAAAATATCTCGTTTTATTTTTGCCTGGTCGAGGTTGCTGGCTTGTCTGCTCATTGCCGGTGCCACAGGCGCAGTCGCCCGATTGGACTATTGCAGTTGACATTGTAATTCGAATTTAATAAATTCGCGGGTCGTTAAAGCGCGTACCATAATCTCCGCGAGTTACGGTGCACGCTGCCTCTTACAACATTTTAATTTATTTTATGAAAAATAATTGTATAAGTTGTGGGCCACGGCTGAGCTCTTGGACAGTCTTGGACAGTCTTGAGCGGATTAAGAGAGCTAATCGACGTTAATGAGAATGTCAAGTTGTGTCTTTTTCGTCAAAATTTACGCGCTGGCTTAGGGGCTATTTAATTTTGAAGTTCACTTGAATTGGAATTTATTTTCGAGAAAAAGATTAAATTTATAAAATGTTGGTCTGTGGCGCACTTTTGAGGCTCGTAAGAAGAGCAGTGGGTAATCCGGAGGCAGTAGAACGGGGGATTAGTGATAAATGCAAATTTTGGCGACGTGCTCATACTTAGAATTGTTTCTTGGCGAAACAGAAATTTGAGCGCATACTTAAGTCAAGTTGATCTGAATTGCAATTCCTTTTTAAGCAGTCGAATATTTAAGCCTTTAAATAACTGCCTTTAAATTCAATTGCATTAAAGGTATGCAATAGTTGGGTCAACATATTATGGGTTTTGAATACATTCAAAAATATTAAGAGTTTGAAGTGGAGCGACATTGGTTTCTTGATGCAGCCTGTGGCAAACTACCTGATAGTACGAAGCCCAAAATCTGGGCAATTAATTTTGAGCTTTATAGAGACAGTACGCCCCTGTGTCCCTACACCTGTCTTACGATAAACATTTCTTTGGAATATATATTTTGAGGTGTTCTTGTTTTTTTTTCTAATTTAAAGTTTCTTAAGAGTTTTGCTTGGGATTTGGTTTTCTACCCTTCGAAATGTTTTTCGCCAACTTGCGCTCCGAACTTGTTCGGATTAAAGGCCCCAAATATAAACGTCCTTCTCCTCTGGTTCCCATAATCGGAATCGGATTAAAAATCTGACATATTTTAGTAGTACGTTTTTGACTTTTTGTATATCTCTTTGGATCTTTGGCTAGCAGGTATATGGCCTTTACCCCTTGGCCTCTTTGGCAAGTAGGTTAAGAGAGGTTGGTTGGTTTTGAAGCCGTAACTCATTGAAAAGTACCGATTGATAAGTAGATAAAACGTTTTTTTCTCTTTGTCTGAGTCATTAAGTCTATTCGAATACAAACAACTCAAACAGTGTGAAGAAGTTGGTCCAGATTAAGACATCAGGGCCAGCTGAAATTGCATATGTGATCATTTCGAGAATAACGAATATCTAAGCCCTCCTAAAATTACTAGAAGAAATGATGTCTGGTGTTGTTTTCTTGCAGCAAAACATACATCTAAATTACTTTACAATTTGGACTTGAGAACCTCTTTTTAATTAAAACTTAAACGAAGTGAGTTATTTCGAAAACTTTTGCTATCTACTAAAAGTACAATCAAAATAAATACGAATGCAACTGGACTTCGACGACATGATTCCAACGGTCGACTTCTTGAAGACAAATTTCAACCGCTCCACTAGTAGTTCGTGTTCAGTATTGACTCTGCGCTCTTTCATCTTCTCCTTCCACCTCTTTTTGATGTTAACCAATGACGTAACGTAATAATATAATAATTCGATGGCGCTACAGTTTACTCTGAGACCATGGCATAGCTCACTCATCAACTACTCGTGTTATGCACGTTACTGTTCCCTCACGAGTAGAAGGGACCTACAGTTTTTCTCTGACTCCGAACTATAAAGTTTTAGAAACTTTTTCTTAGACACTCTTTGAGTGTTGTCAGCAGCTCAAAAGAGGTGATGCCGTGAAAAACTAGATGTGTTCAGCTGGGAATCGAACCTAGGCACTCGGCGTGTGAGCGTCGCACTCTACCCACTACGCCACTGCGGTCAAAATGACGTGGCCCTTGAGAAAGTCATTAAGAGGCACTAAAGCGAAAGTACGTGGCGGTCCTTCAGCAAACCTTCTCACATCACTTACAAATAAAAATAACAGTTGTTACGTGTGCTGTGTAGCTTGTGGCATCATCCTGTTGGAACAACATGTCGTATAATGTTATATCTGCCAAATCGGGACAAAATAATCGGTAAGCATAAAGCTGACCATTCTCGGTACCGTACGACATGCAAACCCTTTAAAAAAGTATTTTTTTGTAGATGGCGCGATAGTCCACAGGGAGACTAGCGCCTAGCTTGCTCATCAACTGCGTGTGTTGTGCGCTCTACTGTTTTCTCACGAATAAAAGGGACCTACCGTTTTTTGCCCACTTCAAACAGTGAAATTTTAGAGCCTACCTTAGAGCTTTTTAGACAGTTATTACTCTTTGACTGTTGTCAGCAGCTCGAATGAGGTGGTGCCGTGAAAAATTCGAGGTGGTCAGCCGGGAATCGAATTCAGACCTTCTGCGTGTGAGTGTCGCATTCTACCCACTACGCCTAAATCTTTGAGTGTTTGGAAAACTTTGGAAAAAAAATTGGAAAAATTAGTGTTGACCTGGGGATCGAACCAAGACCTTCGGCGTGTGACAGTCGCACTCTACCCACTACGCCACGGCGGTCACAATGACGTGATGTAGCCCTACAGAAAGTCATTAAGAGGCACTAAAGCGAAAGTACGTGGCGGTAAAACAAGACTGGTCCATTTCTTGAGCAAACCTTCTTGTTATTCGTTCGATTATTGATACATCACATCATCACATCACTTACTCTTCCAAATATCAGTTGTTATGTGTGATATGTTGCTTGTGGCACCATTCTGTTGAAACCACATGTGGTATAATATCTTCAAAATCGGAAAAATAATTGGTAAACATAGAGCTGACCGTTCTCGGTATCGTTACGGCATGCAAATCTTTAATCATTTGTAGATAGACAGGTGATTCAAGAAGCACATTTGTTTTTTTTACCAGAAATATAACGCTTATTTGACGAACCCAGTGAACAGACAACGAACTTCGCCACAAATTCATCATTTTGGAGCATCTTCTCCTACGATGTACGTACGTCGCTTCAAATGGTTATGAACTTGATCTCGTATGGACTTAAACCATGATATTACTAATAACTGGGTGGCGCTACAGTTCACAGGGGGACCAAGGTCTAGCATGCTCATCAACTACTCGTGTTGTGCGCGCTACTGTTCGAGAAGAAGGGACCTACATGGTTTTGCCGACTCTGAACGACTTTGAGTGTGAGTGTCAACAGCTCGAAAGAGGTGGTGTCGTTAAAAATTCGAGGTGCTCAGACGTCTCGTAGTTGGTACAGTGTGACAGTCACTCGACGAAATTCCAGGTTCATTTCCCGTAAACTGTAATCCTTACGCAAAATCTACCGATACGATGACCAGTTCATGAGAACGACGTGAAATTGACTGATTTTGTTTTTTTGGAGCTGGAGCATGAATAGCAGCGATATTTTCAGCGTTGTCGAAATATCAGGACAGCATCAGCCAACGAACGTGTAGACTCAAGTTTTTAAACTGAACTTATTATTGTCTGCCTACTGCCACACACTAGCACGAGATTACGATCAAAAATTGTAATTCACGCTTTTTAAATTTCGGTATTTCGTTTTATAATTTGCAGACGTTGCTCATACGTGTGCTTCAGCATGATGAAGATGATAAGTTGATTTAATAAATTGCCAGAAACTGTTTGGGGATTATTGAAAGAATGCGATCAGAAATTAAATTCACGGTAATGTCACTAATGTACACCCATTCAGGTAAATTAACATTTTGAATTGTAGGTTCGCTGGGCTTAAGCCATTCGCAACTGAAATGTGTTTTTTTTTTATTTCGAATGATAAACGTTTGCAAAGAAAAAGATGGAAAAATACCGATGGCACTATTATGCAGGGGAAACTGTCTTTTCTCGTTGGCTCTTTTGGTCATTGTTGTTTTTGAATGAAACCATGTTATTTCATTGTTATTATCCCAACGTTTCGGCAGGGATTGCTGCCTTTATCAGGGGATGTTTTTCATTGAAACAATAAAAACAACAAAATATTTTACATACATACATAGTAACAATTTAATTTAACAAATGAACAATAAACTTACATTAATTGTGTTGTTGTTGCAAGTGGATGTGGATGTTAGAGTCTAAATGTTGTTTAAAATTATGACGAAAAACAAAATTTACAATAAAACAAAATATTGAGCACTTTTGTGTGTGAAGATCAGCGCTGAATATACCACTGGCACAGAGTAAAACTTTTACCTTTTGTGGAATGTCGTCTTGTCATTTTTATCGTGTGCTACAATGTTCAAATTACTATCCAAGATGGGGGTGTGAAAAGGAAGGGAGGTGCAGTATATAACCTATGTTGCTACCATTGGTGCAACTGAAAAAGTACAACAAAACGAAAATATACTCAAAAGAAATAAACCAAAAATTAACAAAATAAATTGTTCACTAAATTAATTGTCGCGCAAAAGTTAAGATAAGTTAATTAAAGTCGATTGAAATTGACTCAAATATGGAATGGCACTTACTTACCAAAAGGCTAGCATTAATCGAAATTTTTACTTCGGGTGAGTTTAACCTACAATCGCTGAAAGATCACATACAAGGCGGCCTTGAAAAAATAGCTGAAGGGTTTCGTCTCGTATTTGTCGTCTGCGGCTAAAATTAAATTATTATAATTAATTATTAAAATTAATTTATTTGGCCACAATAAAATGGAAAGAAGGGAAAATTTTTCTAAATGATTGTGTCAATAAATGTATTATCTTATTGTTAAATAGACTAAAACTTAACTCTGACCAGTAACTGATATACACTAAATCTTAAAATTTTAATTGCATGGTTTTCAGAGGAGATGCATTCCAACTGCATTTCGCATCAATATTTACCGAAATTGTGGCTGCCGCGGCATAGTGGGTACTTTGGACATTTACACGCCGAAGGTCCTAGTTCGATTTCCGGCTGAACACCTCGAATTTTTCACGGCACCACCTCTTTCGAGCTGCTGACAACGCTCAAAAAGTAATAACTGTCTAAGAAAACTTGTCAAACTTCGCCGCTCGGATTTGGCAAAAAACTGTAGGTCCCTTCTACTCGTGAGAGAACTGTAACGCGCACAAGACGAGTGTTTGATGAACAAGCTAAGTCTTGGTCCCCCTGTGGGCTATCAAACCCAATTATAAATCATCGAAAATTGCTTTATTGTTTTTCAAAATATTCCCCATTAAGATCTATACACTTTTGCATGCGTTTGAACCAATTGTCGAAGTACTTTTGCCACTCTAATGGAGGTATCTCCAAAACATGCAATCTGAACGCATCAACCGCTTCTTCAGGTGTCGAAAAACGCTGACCTTTCATTTTATTTTTTACGTACGGGAAGAAAAATAAGTCATTCGGTGCCAAGTCAGGACTATACGGCGGATGACTCATCATATCGATGTTTTGAGTGCTCAAAAGTGCACTTGTTTAAGCCGATGTGTGAGAGCTCGGATTGTCGTTGTGAAGAGTGATCCGTTTTCGGCGGTTAGTTTCCCTGATTTCTTGAAAGGCAACTAGCAAGCAAATGGTTGTGTACCATTTAGAATTAACTGTTTTGCGTTGTTCTAGTGGTACGGTTGCGACACGTCTAGTTTTTCCGAAAAAAACAGGCGACCATTTGCTTGGAAGTGCTTCGTGCGCGAGCAACTTTTGTTGGATTTGGCTCAATTTGAAGCACCCGTACAGTCGACTGCTGTTTACTTTCGGGCTCATACGCGTAAATTCACGATTCACCACCTATCACGATGTCATAGACGTGTTTCGAAGCACCGCGATCGTATTTTTGGAGCATTTCTTTCGACGAATCGACACGAGCCATGTTTTGAGCGATTGACAAATTGTGTGGGATCCAACGCAAACAAATTTTTTTTGACGGTAAAATGTTCATACAATATTGAATGTATGCTGGTGCCACTAATGCCTAAGGTTGTCTCAATCTCACGATAGGTCACATGACGATCTGGCAATATCAGTTGGCACTCAGCATCAATGGTTTCCGGAACAACAACTAATTTTGGACGACCTTCACGAAATTCGTCTTGGAGTGAACTACGACCTCGGTTGAATTCACCATACCATCGATAAACACTGGTTATTGATGGAGCTTCATCGCCAAAAATTGAATTAAGTTCATCGATGCACTGTTGTTGAGTTAATCCACGTTGAAATTTGTTAAAAATAATCGCACGAAAATTTTCACAATTTAATTTCACTTTTTGGGCGAGATGGATTTTTAAGTTACTGTAAACAACACAAATAGCGCTCGTATGTCTAAACGTTCTGAGTACGTATAACCTCAAAAATGCCAACTTTGCCATAGAGCTGGCAGTTGCCAGATTTCAACACTAGGGTTGCCCAATCCCGAAATATCAAAAAAGACCTTCGTATAAAAATTTTTTTTCTACACAAGACTGAATCAAGTGGGAAATGACACATTCGAGGTGGCCAAGAAGAAATAGTTTAAGGGTTTCTTTGATGTTTCGTATGTTGGAGGGTATTTGTTGTCTGTCGTTAAACCTTTTTATCCTTCTGTCACAAGAAATTTTTCGGTCAATAAAGTTTATTTTCTTACTGTTTAATGGAGTAAACACTGGGTACAGTGAAATTTAAAGTTTTACATGATTTTGTTTCTCTTTAAAGTGGTGTCACAAACGATGGTACCGATTTAGCATAGAAGCCTGAGTCTTCTGATTGCGACGAATATTGACGCCAGTTTTTCTTTTATCAGAATCAGAAACTGGAGACAGAAAAGCAGTGCAACCAACTGACTTCTTACATTTTCACAATAATCTGAATCAACTTGAATCGCCCACAAGATTCAAACTGTGTGTGTGTTCGAATGAATAAAAGAAAGTGCTACAAGTTCATGTTGTGCATTAAGCCTGATTCTAATTTATGCACTTACTGTGCACATTAAATTTAAAATTAAATAGGGTGCGGTTAAGGTTTTTAAACCGGACTGCAAGTTGTACTCAGTTGTAGGACTCCGTGATTCATAATAACTAGGGGGCTTGGGGTGAAGTTATAGTTATATTTTAATATCATTTCGATATAACGTTCCTTTCAACATGAGTTTTAATTACTTTTTATTTCAATCCGACGCCCTCTAAGTGGACTAAAACATTGCCACTTTGCGCAAGAAACGTTTTGCTGCTTTGTGTTCAAATCATGTCGTATTCCGTTGCTCCTAAGAACGATAAGAAATTATAGAACTTACTTTGGTACTTAGGGAACTCTATGCTTTGTTAGAGCATTGTTCTACATTTCTTGAAATTGACGTGTTTGAATTTTGTCGACGGTAGACGCTCTGGCCTGGTAGCAAATTAATTCACAGCCCGAAGTCAAAAGGCAAGTCATCACCTGTTTTAAGTTAATGACACCATTCAAAGATCACTAATTATTCTGAAATTCATCGAAATTCATTCAAACTCGTCTATTTCTTTCCTTGAAAGAGCTTAGTGCCTTGTGGACGAGAGCTTCTCATACACAAAAACCCCAATCAATAGAAACCAACAAGGATCCGCTCAAGCAACATGTAATGAAATTCAAAAAAGTGTAGACAACCGATGGTTAAAAGCGGATCATGGCGAAACCCAATAACAAATGCAAGCTGGAAAAAATAAAATTCAAGTGCGTAATCGCATCCATTTATCTCATCATCCTTTCATTGAGCAAAGAAATACGTCCTCCCCGGTATTAACAAGCTAATGGCTGGCAATTTATATCCAGAAATGAATTTCCAATCGTATCTTCAATTGCATCAGCTTACCATCGGCGAAGCATTGAAATCCTTTCGACTACCCATTACCATCAAACGAAAACCGCGCAATGTCATAAAAACGCACATCTCAAGTAGCCCGCTTCTAATTATCCCTAATTGCACCCAAACACACCAACTCTATGTAAACAAACGTCGTCGTTAAACGCAATTAGATCGAGTGCAATGCGCGGCGATGTGACTTAATGAGGTTTCGCCGGATGATGACTTCGATTGGCGACCGAGACTGACGCCACTGTGCCTCCGCCCTCAAGTGCCGTCGTAAACCAATAGAGGAGCGACCATGCCGTACAGTAGCCAACGACCCACTGAGTGGGTATTTCATTCGGAGACCACTTAACACACTAAACGCCGACGACGCCTGCGATTTATGAGTCACTAAAATATGGAATCACGCAGACGTCATTTCCCTTAGCACCTGCGCCCTAAGTGTGTCTGCGAGTCTGTCCACCTAGTGCAGTGCAGGCGTCGTAGTCGCCCGGCTAATGCAGAGTAATAGAGACCTCCACACCCAAAAACTATGGCATCCTCAATCTCATAAATAGAGATTTTCGGTTACGTTCCCACTCGCAATTGATTAGTTCCACTCAATTTGAAGGCTCTGTTCGTAGGGGCGAGTGTGCGGCTGCGCACAGCACTGAGAAGGACTAATTTCCATCGAATACATCATCATCATCATTGTGTGCCACAGTCGGGCCATCATTTAGGCCTTTGTGCGACTCGAGTGGGCATCAAAAGGCCTGAACAATACGCATGCGTGCAGCGCACTAACAATGAGAGTGCTCTGTGTTGTGCGCTGTTGGCCAACGTCAGCCTATTGTCCCACAACAATGGCCCAACAATTGTTATGGACATCATCGAACACGACCGGTAGTGCCACCAACGATGAACACCTCGGCCGGGGAGCGATGCGGTGCTGTGGCGGAATTCTGTTCACACTTCGTTTCGATGTCCGTTGTCTTGTTCGAAGAGATGACCGTGACAAAAATGCCAGTGGGGTGGTGACGTGGGCTGCGAGTGTAATCACATCATCACCTGGTGGCACTGAGCAATGTTGAGGGCTGGTGGGCAGTGCTTTTTGATTTGCTTTCGAAAATTTAAATAGCCATTAAGCGATGATTGATGCGGGTGATTGATGCAATGCAATTGTTTGGATGGCAGCCGAAAGGATTAAAAGATTGGCTGGGTATGCAGCCAGAGGAATAAGGTGATTGCTGTCTTTTGATGTGGATATCTTGCATTGATCCCTACGTAGAGCCTTTTGCGCGCAGAACTTTGCAAAAGCTTGCTGAAAATGTTTGCCTTTATAGTGTACAGTGCCGCCCTTTGGGTTTTCTTTCACTTAGTTCAGTTTTGAAACATTTTCTTCGAAAATACTTTCACCAGCAATACTAATTGCTTCAAGAAGAAACACAGTGTTGTATACTAGCTAATTCTCAGACACTCAAAGAAGCGATGGCAGAAAAAAGAACGAATGTAGTAAACACCATTTGACCACAATGATCCAGAGTTTCTAGTAACAACAAATCATCAGTTACCATCGGTATCAGAGTTATATTTCGAGAACGTTGCTCACGTACACAGTTGTTACAAAAGTCCCAGTTCTCAACCGTACTCAGCATTTTTGAAAAGAAAACCTATAAGCTTACGGCTTAGGAGAAAATAGATTTGCGGTAGAATTTATTACCGGGAGCCCTACCTTAAACCGTACCCAACTGTACCCTGTTCTAAGGACGTTTGAGTTTCTTGCGGCGCAAATCTGTATGTGTCACTTATGTCACCCTTAATTTAAGGGACTTAATTTTTTATCACTTTTACAACTTTCTCTCTGCAGAACGTCTTTACATTAAATTTTTGTCAATAAATTTTGTTAAATTCAAGAAATTTTGTAAAGCAAACATTGCAGAGTAACATGAATTAAACATTTTTTTTAAAGAAATTTAATGTTTGTAGTAAAAAATTCGGTTAAACAAGAAAAATTAAATTCCATATAAGTGTAAGTGGATTTATAAGGAAATAACCAAAAAAAAAGTACATCAAACCCTGACAAACAGATGAAGGGCATCACCTCTTTGTTAAAACGAGCACATTATTTTCACCAAACACTAAACATCTTCTATTGAGAAGACTATTGGATAAACCTTTAAGGAAAACACAGAAAAGCGTGAACGACTCATTACTCTGTAAGTAACACATCACTCAATAAGACCCAGGGCATATTAGGGGCGCCACTAACAAAAAAAAAAGAACATTAAATTAATAATTTTTCTTAGTGGCGCCCCCTATATGTCCCAATATTTATTGAATGATCGTTTAATTAAGAATAATATTAAAATAAAAACGAAAAATCAATGAATAAGTGGTGTGTAAATGTGGCTCTCAAGTCACGTCAAACACTTGCGCCACTGTCTGCTAAACTCAAACCGGATCCGATGTAACCTTTGTTTTGTAATCTTTGCAATATTGGCAAAAATTTGTCACAAGCCAGATGTTAAGATCTTCAACAAAAATCAATTGCTCTTTCACAACAAACTATTAGCCCGATGCCAACGATATTCAAACTCTTCTGACATTAGGCCACTAAATCAAAGGGCTTCCTTCGGGAACTCTCCAAAAACTATAACACCGTAATAACTGCGCAATCGCTTAGTGCCACACTTATGTTACATACCGAAGGTTCCACGTTAACAGGCAGAACAGAGCACTTCAAATATTTTTTCCCGCACCGCCTCTTTCAAATTCCAAACTGCATTCAATCGATTGTTTCTGAAAATAAATGTGGACCCAACAGGTTTACTTATGAACTCTTGAACCACCCAACAACATTAACAGAATTCAGGACACACCAGAAAGGTCTCTTGTGTATAACACTTTGCCTGACTTATAGACTTTAGATCTGATATGGTGTAATATTGAAGTTAACAGTCCATACTCATTGTAGTGTAATTTTTTTCCGAACTAAAGGAAACCCGTGGCCGGCGTGGCTTAGTGGGTAGAATGCGACGCTCACACTTCGAAGCGCCTACGTTCGATTCCCGGCTGAATACTTCGAATTTTTAATGGCACCACCTTCTTCGAATTGCTGACAACACTCAAAGAGTAATAACTGTCTAAGAAAGCTTCTCAAACTTCGCCGTTCGGAGGCGGAAAAAAACTTAAGGTTTCTACTTCTCGCCAGTAGCGTGAAAAACATGTAAGCCACTCATTTTATACGATTTAAGTACTTCGACTATACACAGGGTTGTAAAATATCTCCCTTCCCTTTTTTTGATTTTCATTCATTGCTTCATAAAAAGTGTTACAGTGATCGGATTTAGTTTAAATATGCGCCGTTTGGTTCGATAATCTGTTTCCATCTAGACGGCATCTTCAGAAAACCACCCTCGTAGAAGCCCTCCTCCTTATTTGGGAACAACTCGGACAGCCACTTTTCACAAGCCTCTTTTGAGTTCAACTGCACACCACCAAGGGTGATCGCCATGGACAGGAAGATTTGGTAATCACTTGGCCGGGCTATATGGTGGATGCGATAAACCCTCCCATCCGAGCTCCCGTAGCTTCTAACGAGTCATCGTTTGGCGTTTTTCTGGTGGAACACAGTTTTTCTAGCGTGGTCTGGCGTTTTCCTGTTGGCCAATTCTGGACGCTTCTCGTCGATTACCTTCTTCAACCGGTCCAGTTCTTCGCAGTAGATGGTACAATTAAGCTTCTGGTCATATGGGGGCAGCTTATAGTGGATGATTCCCTTTCAATTCCACCAAACACACAGCAAAACCTTCCTGGCCGTCAATCCCGGCTTGGCCACTGTTTGGGACGATTCACCAGCCTTTAACCACGACCGTTTTCGCTTGATATTTTCGTATGTGATCCATTTATCGTCACCAGTCACCATTCGCTGCAAAAATGGGTCGAGTTCGCGCCGTTTCAGCAGCATATCGCAGGCATTGATTCTGTTCAGAAGGTCTTTTTGCGTCAAATCATGCGGCACCCAAACATGAAGCTTTTTTTTGCATCCAATCTTCTGCAGATGGTCTAAAATGATTAGGTGACTAACTTCCATCTCCTGGGCGATATCACGAGATGCCACAGGCCGGTCTTACTTGAAGATTTCCATGATTCGGTCGGTATTTGTCGTCACAGGTCTTCTGCCGGCTGGCTTATCAATGGTTTCGTTTTCACCGGCTCTAAATCGCAAAAAATATTCCTCCGCGATTCGAAGTAATAGAGTACAATTCCCCAAAACACCATTAATCTCACGGAACGTTTCTCTAGCGGATTTGCCTTTAACGAGGGAAACCTGAAAATAGCGCGAATTCCGGCGTTAGTGAACTCCATGTTTACACGTCTATAACTGTTGAACGCAATATCCAAACTAATCATGCATAGCTTAGTTTTGTAGGTTATGTCAAGATCTTTTAAGTGATGTATAGTATTGTCAGATACGATCTCTGTAGCGCTATGTATAAAGCGGAACATTCAAATGACAAAAAGGCGGTTTGACAACCCTATACTTTTAAATCCATTCATTAAGTCCATATTAAGTCCATTCCGCCAACTACAAAAACTGATATGTCCAGTGGAATGATTTGTCCTCATCAAATTTTTGGAGTTTTATCTTTTATGAATATGCGAAGTTATGTATTGGATAGCGAAGGAGTCGAAAAGGGGACCCAGGGTTAGTTTTTTTTTCCCAAATACTTGTTTTGTTCTCCTAACCAAACATCATATAGGTATTTATTTTAGATGAGTAAATACATTTTTTTGAGAAAAGTGAAAATACAGTTCACTCGTATTTTTGTCGAGTTCGGAAAAAATCGACGAGTGAAACAATTTGGGCCGGATTATAGTTCATTTGTTGCTTTCTGAAGTTTGACCACTGCTAGAATAGCTGTTTCATCTGACAGCGTAGCCGCTGGGTAGCTTCGTTTCATTACTTATACATTAAACTTCAAAATAAGAATATACATTTTCAATGACGAAATGACGTTAGATCCACTGAAGATGACAGAAACACTTGTCGAAACGTCGCAGAAATACAAAAACATAAGCCGGCACGATAAAAGCAGCGTCCAAAAAAGTTACAAAAGAACTAAATTTTTCACTTTAAAAGCTACAGAAAATGAATGTTGTAGTTTATCAAAAAATAGAACATCGAGTTGCAGAGCAATAATATTAGGAATTGTTTATATGCTTTGGGCCTACTAAAAGACGGCCTGTAAAATTTATATTGGGTATATAACTTATTTTGTGCTGCTTTTAAACGATTGTGTAACCATGTGTCCAAACATTCCGCGAGCTCTTCTGTGTTTGACAACAATCTTCATAAAGTAATGCTTCCAAGTTTCCATCTTAAAATATTTTTGCCTATCTTAAAAGAGTGGTGATATTGGCTTTTAAGGTGGTAAGCAGGCTTCCAAAGCAAAATCACCACTTTTAAAGAGTGCTAGGCAGCTTTGGTGCGTTCACTCAGCTAGCGCGAATTCACTTTAAACTTCCATCAAAATACAATGACTTTCGGCAGTAGTTATCTTCACGTTAAGGAAATAAAGAAGAACTCCCCGCTAAAACAGTTTTTCAGACACAAAATGTTGAATATTTGAGTAAAAAAAAATTGTTGTTTACGCTCCAAATGAATAACATATACAGAAATGGGGAACAGTGACCATAGCTTTCCAACGCATGTTCACAATGGAATAATAACAATGGAACAATACAAGTTACGCCATCTCTTAGCAAGCCACACGAGTTAAATTATGCATATTGTATGTCTCAATTTTTTACTTTCCTTCAATTAAAAATAAGGTGTTAAGATCAGTCCAAAGAACTGTCGCATTGCCTAAAGTTATATTCTTGTCTCTTCCAAAATTCAAAACAGGACATTTAAAGAAAAGTTTTATCAAGCAGCAAGTTTTGCGAACAGTGACCATAGCTTTCCAACGTATGTTCCAATGGAATAATAACAATGGAACAATACAAATTACGCCATCTCTTAGCAAGCCGCACGAGTTAAATTATGGATCCAATTTTGTATTTCTCCATTTTTTACTTTCCTTCAATTAAGAATAGTGAGCCAAAAACCGTTGCATTGCCAAAAGGTATATCCTCGTCTCTTCCAAAACTCAAAACAGGATATTTAAAGAAAAGTTTTATCAAGCAGCAAGTTTTGCGAACAGTGACCATAGCTTTCCAACGTATGTTCCAATGTGATAATAACAATGGAACAATACAAGTTACGCCATCTCTTAGCAAGCCGCACGAGTTTAATTATGGATCCAATATTGTATTTCTCCATTTTTTACTTTCCTTCAATTAAGAATAATGAGCCACAAGCCGTTGCATTGCCTAAAGGTATATCCTCGTCTCTTCCAAAACTCAAAACAGGATATTTAAAGGAAAGTTTTATCAAGCAGCAAGTCTTGCACTAAGATTCAATTTATATTTTAGTTTAGTCCACATCGTAAAATGAGTATTTTCAAACTTACTTTTTTCTGAAGGTCCAAATTCAGAATTATAATTTGTACTACAAATTAATCCAAGTAGCTTCATTCAGAGCACGAGATCACTCGCCGTACATCCTTGTAGAACATTCCACTTGCTTCTTTTTGGGTCAAAATGTTATTCCGTCAATGTCAAAACAACTCTGCACTTGCACCCCACATTAAGTAAATAACCCTGTTACCCCGAGAGCACTCCTGAAAGCCATGAAATTGCTCAGCCCCCTCTGACGGAGCAACCCATAAAAGTCCTTTTTTTTCGAAAAATGTAGCAACACACAGAGCGACAATAAAATCGGCGAATCTTCCCGTTTGCAAACGTTTCCTCTTCTTCCGCGCGGCACGGCAGCGCAGCGTCGTAAATGTAAATCTTCAAGAACATCGCGGGCTTGCGAAGCTGGAACTGCTTTGATCACATTTTAATGATGATGACCATTATTGTTGGATTCGATTTTGTGTGCTCTTCCTTTTCTATTTTTTCGCGGTTTCCTCTTTTAGCCCGCTTGCTCCACTGTGTGTCCCCAAATCGGTGAAGAGGATGGCAGCAGCGCATGCACTACAGCGCAGCGCAGTCGCATTAAAATGATGAAGTAGAGAATAATACCGGTCTGGTCCACGAGACGCTCCCCAGTAGTCCGGGGACAGGATGAGAGCAGCGAAGAGAAACAGGTAAATCTGTGGTGCGAGGAACCGCATCACCGCGTGCGCTTGTACATGTGGCAACCAGTGCCCATCGGACAGCGGCAGTGGGATGGGGGCATCGTGTGGTCATTAGGGTGTGTTTGGTGGAGAAACGGGTCATGTGCAGAGGGTGAATGGTGTATTGAGCGCCATCTCGTTTAATCTACCTTTCGAGGCGTGGCCACAGTATTTTATACGTTCTGATCAAAGGACACCGCCACTTTGTACAACACCGACACTTTGTTAAAAATGTTTCGTGTATGAAGTTTCCTCTTCTTTTGTGTTCATTATTAAATTATAAGGGGAGGCAAAATAGGGGCTTAATGGTTGGATGCGAGCGTGTGTGAGCGTGTATTTGTACATGCACACAGTGATGCAGTGATCGTACGGTTATCTGAATTGCAATTGAGTCCTTTTACTTGATTTTCTTTTGCCTGGTAGCACATTTAAGTTCAAAAATTTGTTTTTGAAATGCCGGCGGTAGTTTTTTATTTCTTTGCAACTAATTATCCTTTAATGATTTGATATGAATGCAGACGTTGCAGTTGAACTGATCAAATTTATTTCTTATCTGAAGTAAAATGTGAAATGGAGTGAAAGTTTATTGTCAACTTGGATGGAATTGAGAAAGGTTTTTGTTAGCGTCGTTACCAAATCGGAAAATTTGGGAACGTAAATGCCTGGTGGCCGCCGTGGCGTAGTGGGTAGAGTGCGACGCTCACACGCCGAAGGGTCTAGGTTCGATCCCCAGTCCAACACCAATTTTTCTAATAATTCATGGCACCACCTCTTTCGAGCTGCTGACAACACTCAAAGAGTAATAACTGTCTAAGAAAGCTTCTCAAATTTCGCCGTTCGGAGTCGGCAAAAAACTGTAGGTCCCTTCTACTCGTGAGAGAACAGTAGCGCGCACAACACGAGTAGTTGATGAGCAAGCTAAGCCCTGGTCCTCTCTGGACTGTAGCGCCAACAATTATTATTATTAAATGCCTGGAGACTGAATTCATCCATATTCTTGAATCCTTTGGGTTATTAGCAGAAGTTTCTCTTTTTTCTTCTGCGAAAGCATTCCATTATATATATTTATTTTTAGCTGAAAAGAAAAATATCTAGAAACAAACACAACAAATGCGCGTTACACTCGACCACGAAGGGTTTTGTTTTCAAGTTGATGCAAGAAATTTTATTTCTGGAGTGTGCGAAATTTGTTTCGGAGTTGAGTTTTTGTTGATGTGGCATGAATTTTGGGCAATTAGGCCTGGTCCAGATTGGTCGAAACAATTTTACTTGGAAGTTTCTATAGAATGTTGCACTGGGTGAAGTGAAGCATGATGACATTTAGTGACCAAAATTTTCTCCATGGCTTTGGGTAAATTGCTCCATATTGATTTTTAAATTTCTGGCATAACATCGGACGAAGGAAACAGGTCCAGACAATCAACTCTCGACTCCATTGACAACATCGAAGTACAGTACTAAACTTGGAAAACAGATCTTAACATGTTACAACTATGTTCCAACATTGGGTGACTTGTTCTTGTTCCTACAGGATAGCACCTATATGTATTGATTCTCTGTAAAGATATTGTGGTAACAATTTTCAATAAAAATCAAATTCAAAATTATACTTATAACATTAAGAAATATATGACTCACACTGTTAACACAATATTCGTTTAGTTCAGTTCACCAGGAGATAAAAACCGCATGGCTGACACGGCGCACGCATTAAAGAGGGGTCATATCAAAAATTTTAAAATTTTGCAAACGAAACCTTAAATACGCCTAATTTGATGCGATATTTAAGGAGTCGATAGAGGCAGGAGCGCATATTTGCCGAAAAGATTACGCATCCAAAAATGGCTATCCTCTTCTCTTGGCACTTGTTGTTCTCTAAGAAGCCAGTTGGAGTTATTTTTCTGTTCAAGGTTTGTTTGTAACTGCCACGCAATGCATCGTTTAAAGGTGTGCTTCTAGATGTCACTTAAAATCTGTCCCCTGTACCCAACCAAAGTTTAAATTGAATAACCCAGAAATGATCGAGGTTGAATGACAAAAATTTTTGCTTAAAGAGCATTTTCTCGCAGCACACTTAATTGAACACCCCACATGCAAGCACTGTGCACTGCATAAGGTTTCGGTTTAAGCGCATTCTAATTTACGGCCAAGTAATGAAAGACTGCAAAGAAAAAATGACGGTAAACTTTTATGTGCACGCGTTTTCGGCAATAGCCTGAGTACCAGCAGCGACCCAGTCTCCCGTATGTTTTCGTGAGAGCCGCGTGCGGTGCGACGATTTTGATCGATGCGATGCGGGCCTCCAGGTGATGTTGTTATTAATGTGGTTTTGAAATGTTTTTTCGGCAATTACGCGCATTTAAATCAATAGCGATTAATCGTAATCGATTTAAAGTGCCGTCTTAAGTCACCGAGAGGACCTACCGCCGTCGGGGTGAATTTATGCCACACGGAGGAAAGTTTTCGCGGGAATCTCATTAAGTTTGGAAACGAGTTCTTAATCGTACAATAATTGAGGAGAGCAGACTTAAGTGTGTCTTCTTCGATTCGCGGCTTAGCAATGTAAATTGGTTTTAATTACACCTGAAACCTGGCAAGCGGTCTAATTGAGATTGCTTAAGAAAGCACGTGACAGGACGGGCGGTATGCAAATTTTCGGTAATTAAGAAGCGACGTGGTTGACAGTTAATTGTTGGATATGACCTGCAGGGTGGACACTGAAAAATGGCAACAGGCGTGTGAGCGTCGCACTCTACCCACTACGCCACGGCGGCCGCGGCCAATTTAAATAGGGCCACTCGAATCTGAGATCCATTACGATTCTAGCGAAGGACTGACTACGTTTGACAACCTTGTATTTAAACACATTAAATACATGTAAATACTACAATATAAGTCCCTTGTGGAACAATGATGTGCACAAAAATTGTGGTTGGATTCAACTCTTTTTTCACTTCTACCGGCTTTACAGAAATCTTTGTAGGGAAGGTCAGGTCTATGCAATCCAGTGAAGACACCGATAAGCGCACCTGAAGCCTCAGTACATAGCTAAATCAAACTGTGCAAAAATAGTGCAAGCAGTAGGGGGACACAGGTCATCCTCAAACCCCTCTGCAAAAGTCGTTCCAAATAGAAATCTGATGGTGCGTTGTCCAGTTTGAAATCGAACAGTGGAGTGTTATTTGATAAAGTGATCACTCGAACACGGAGTCAATGAATATTGCGCATTTGATGACTATCTCGAACATTTAAATAAGAAGAGTGAGGTTTTGTTTGGTTGTTAGGTTGGCACCAGAGGATCATCTGAATGGAGTGGAAAAAATCAAAAGCAAGGTCTGTACGCGTAGAAGCATTAATTAGTTTTAAGCTGTGCCCAAGACAGCACAAACTGAGATGACAAAAAAATATCTCCAGGCAAACATTGCCTGTCAAAGTAGTACTTAAGAGTTTCCTATAGCAACTTGAGAATATTTTTGTTTATTTAATGTCAAGAATTTGCAGACGTTGCTGGTTCATGTATCTGAAATAATTGTTGGCGCGACAGTTCACAGGGGGACCAGGGCCTAGCTTGCTCATCAACTACTCGTGTTGTGCGCGACACTGTTCTCTCACGAGTAGAAGGGACCTACAGGTTTTTGCCAACTCCGAACGGCGAGATTTGAGAAGCTTTCTTCGACAGTTATTACTCTTTGAGTGTTGTCAGCAGCTCGAAAGAGGTGGTGCCGTGAAAAATTCGAGGTGTTCAGCCAGGAATCGAACCTAGACCCTTCGGCGTGTGAGCGTCGCACTCTACCCACTATGCCACGGCGGTCACATCATGTATCTTACCTCGATGAAAATTTTGTAGTTATTGAATAAATTGACTGTAAAAGTTTGATATATTGTAAAAGAATGCGTTGTTAACATAGATTGCAAACTGTCAAGTTCTTGTTTGATAATTCTTTTGTAAGAGTTGTAAACTTCGTTAGTATTTGTTTAATTGAAACACATTTGTAAGATGGCAAGGCCATATACCACAGAGCGCATGGACACCACTGCTCCAGCCCGAAAAGTCTTCGAATCTGAGCCATTGGGACAACGCCACAGAGGACGGCCTAGGCTACGGTGGTGCACAAAAGTTGAGAAGGACCTGAACCAATTTGGAGTGCGCAACTGGAGGCAGCTGGCGAAAGATTGTGCCGGCTGAAGATTCACGTTGGTTGAGGCCCAGGTCCACCCCTGACCGTAGCGCCACAAGAAGAAGAAGAAAAAAAAGAGCGCACTACTCAATAAGTCAAAGGACTGATATATATGGAGGGCCCCACTATAAAAAAATCTGCAGTATTTCTAAGAAGTTCAAACATTCAAATGATACCTGTCAAATTTTCATGACAATCTGATTATTAGGTTACAATGTACGTGCTTCATGTGACGCTACTTTTGCGTTTTTTAAAAAATTGGAAAAAACTGAATTTCATGTTTTAATTAAACACTGCTTTTTGATGGGAAAATATACCGTGCAAACTCATCAATGACTTGAAAAGTGTTACAGGGCCTCTGTTTCATCAACTATTGTCGGACTTATTGAGTGATGAATATCTGATGATATTGTATACCTTTCAAGACAGAGGGACAGAGAATTTATTTTGAATGGGTTTCACTGATAACTCTGTAGCATTACGCTTTTTGAACCACTAAGAAATGTTTTTCTAACTTGACCATTGCTACATTTGCTACACACGAAGTTGCTGTTGATGCCCCATTCTTCCCATATATCACCATGTAGAGCACAAAATTGCCCAACCCTCGAAAAATCTATTGCACCACGGGCATTGAAGCAGCTCAAGTCGCTTCAAGTGGCTGTTGATGCCCCATTCTTTCCATATATCACCATGTAGAGCAGAAAATTGCTGAACCCTCATATAAATACGCGATTGAGCTCCATTCGGTGCAATAAAATGTTTTCGATAAACGACAGAATGTGTGTTGTCTACGCTAAATCACTGGCAAACTTTGAACGGTTTGATTCTTTGGACGTGAGTTTGCTTGAATTTCGATACATTTCCCGCCCTTTCTCTACAAAATCTTGTCACTTTTGTCGCCCTTCAATATGACGACAACATTTAGAAAGGATTTGAATAGCACTGCATGTTAAGATATTTGTACCAACCCCATTCCTTTAAAAACCTCGTGAAGCTGTCATGAAATTCAGTTTTCTGAAAACTCATTGCTATTTCTGTGGAATAGTTTGCAATAGATAAACAAAAGCTAGGCAAAAAACTGGCCAAAGAGGCTTGTTCGATACTCAAATACGGCATTTTTTTGTTTAAATTGTATGCTTTGTAATAATAATATTAAAAATTGGGTGGTGCTACAGTTCACAGGGGGACCAGGACCTAGCTTGCTCATCAACTACTTGTGTTTTGCGCCCTACTGTTCTATCAGAAGCAGAAGGAACCTACAGTTTCTTGCCGTCTCCGTACGGCGAAGTTTGAGAACCCTGCATGTCTGTGCTAGTTAAATTACTCCGAAAAAATTCAATTCGCAACTTACTCCATAATTGTCAGAATATATTACGCAAATTTGTGAAATGTTTACAAAGCACATAAAGCATGGAGCAGGATGAGTTTATTTGAATTGTAATAAGCAAATAAAATTGGAACATAAGCATAATACCTCTTAAACTTGCTGCCTGTAAAAGACGTTCAGTACACATTGTAGAGGAATTTGAATGAACGAATACTTTCGTACACCACTATTTGTTCCAGTCAGTTATTTGCTGTATTGTATTCGATCATCTGACTAGGTGAACGACCTGAGATCTCTCCACTCTTTTGTTCAAGAAATATATAAATTCTCTGCTTACCGAGAAGCGGTGCTCAGTAAACGGATAACCACACTCTCGATTGTTTTTTTCCCTCCTGCAACATGGCCTTCTGTAACGCCCCTGTTTGTTTTAAAACAGATTCCGTAACAATCGTGTTTTTGAAAAAGTTATGATTTTTGGAAATTTTTTAAATTTCACAAGAGTATTTCGGTCATAAGACATTTCGCATTTTTCCCTCTTCTTTATAGTAAGCGTTCTTTAGTCAAAGTTTGGTTTTAGTGTTGCTATTTCAAGTGTTGAATGAAGACCAAAATATTTGTACAGGGTGCTTATTTTAGAGTTGAACAAATTTAAAATAGAAAAAATTAAAAATATTTCTTTGTATTTACATGGAACTGACTTTATTTCAAAGACGATCGTTTGGCATTATGATTTAAGTGTTATATTTGACAGAAGACAGCCACAGTTAGCCTGAACGTATGATCGCAGCAATTAAGTTGGACATAGTGATTTATTTTTTGATTCTTCATCTTCTTCGGATGGCGCTACAGTCCGGGGTAGACCTGGGCCTCAACCAACATGCCTCTCCAGCTAGCACGATCTCTTGCCAGCTGTCTCCAATTGCGCACTCCAAGTTGGTTGAGGTCCTTTTCCACTTGTGTGCGCCATCTCAGTCTAGGCCGTCCTCTGTTGCGTTGTCCCTGTGGTTCGGATTCGAAAACTCTTCGGGCCGGAGCAGTGGTGTCCATACGCTCTACATGGCCTAGCCACCTTAAGCGTTGTATCCGTAGACGCTTGACTAGGCTCATGCCGCCGTACAGCCCATACAGTTCGTGGTTGAATCTTCTCCTTCAGATGCCATCAACGCAAACATTACCAAAAATCGCACGCAGAACTTTTCTCTCGAAGAGACCAATGGCTTCCTCATCCGCTTTTAGTAGCGTCCAGGTTTTTGCGTTGTAAAGCAGTCACTTTGTCACTTTGGTCGTTCGGGAGAGGGCTTTATTACTCAATTGCCTCTTGAGCCCAAAGAAACAGCGATTGGCAAGAGTAATTCTGCGCTTAATTTCGGTAATTTTTTGATTAATTTAACTATTATTTGTGGCCGCAATAATTAGCAATAATACCATGGGTATAACCCCCCATGTACTCAATCGCTTCGATTATATATTTACATATAACGACTCAGTAAATATACTTAAGCGGCTTTAAGTGGCACAATCTTAATGGCCATTTCAAGAGTTCGTACGGAACTCTAGGGTGTGGGACTTCCAAACATTTCCTTTAATAAATCAATTGTGACACAAGCTATGTGACCTGATCACAAAAGCTCCTGCCCATGATGGTTGTTAATTTTGGTTTGCATTTTCTAACATTAAGAAAAAGAAGAAGAAAATAAAATTGAAATTCTAAACAAAACCGCTTAAAGTTAGTTCTTTTAATTAACGAAAATGTCAGTAATCATGGCTCTGACTCCATACACGTTCTGGTCAGCATCGTTTTTAAAGCAACTCATAAAACACACTGAACAGCAGTATGTAATTCCATTTGAACACAATTATCAATCAAAATTCGCTTTTGAGATCAATACTCATGTTTTAGAGCCATTCAACGAATCCCCATCTTGGAAGATCTATTCATAATGAAATAGCAAACCGAGCTGACAAAATGGACGCACTATTAAAAACAAACATCAAATACATTCTTAACGAGCGAATGTCTTGAGAGCAGTCATCTAGTGAAAATTACGATAGCTCACAAGGCGAAGCTTCGATCTCTTCCGATCTCTATGGGGTTCGAAAAGAGCCCAGTACTTAAAGTCGAGAGCCGATGCTCCAGTACAATAAAGTTTAAATCCTGAATTTCACTGGAAACGAGTTATCTGCCTTTTCATAGCCAATCGAGTCAATTCCGAATTCAAGCCACAGTAACCTCCCTACATAATTCGTGCAAAGTTGACTTAAAACACTCAATCCGATATGTACATCAAACACTTGACTTTTTTCGGTTAAGTGTTCGTCAGTTACCAGAAATATATAGAATGTCAGAAAGAATATAGAATGAGATGACTCTCCTTCCCCCTACCTTCCAACACGTCCAACATTTGTTCAAATATTTAAATGAGGTTCCATTCGATAGGCACCTTCCGAACCACCGACGCGCTGGTATCATCTCGCAAATATTCGTCAACTCAAACATTCGTGAATATATTTTTAGACTCCAAACTAATTCACATTCGCGGCTACTGTTTCGTCACCCACCTCGAAAATGGCCTGCTTCAGCGCTAATGCTCGCTCGAAAACAAAAATTCCGCCAATGGATTCTGGGTGTGCGGTTTTTTGTTTCCTTCTGGGCAAACGTTAATTTAAATCCCATCGCGTTGTCCAGAAGCTCGAAAGTATAATCAAAAACTAATTTTAATCCTGTTTTCCTCTAATACCGTTCAGTCAGCGGCGGTGGCTGCGGCATCGTCGTCGTCGTCGTCATCGGCACGACCCGACGTTTGGGTTAAGCCCACTGGCATCGTTGGCGATGCCATATACGCCGGCGCGGTGGCTCGACTCGTAACTCACATCAATTTCTTAGGAGTCTCCCGCGCTTACCAGTTTACCACTTCAAAGTGCCGAGCCGAAATTGTATCTGCTGGCGTTGCTTTTTCTCTCTCTCGATTTTAATATTTATTTTTATTCCGGACTTCCAAATTCGAGCGTGTTTTCTGATACCTGTGCCGCCGAAACGGAAAGTGAAACAAAATTAAAAACAAAGAGGAGCGCGAACAAGATGAATGAAGAATGGGAAGCAGCACCTTCTGGAGATGTTGGCTCATCTGTGGTCCGCAGCTATCAAAAGTTAATTAGGGAGATGTAAATTTCGGCCGGGCCATGCTGGCAGGCGAGCGCTTTTGTTAAACGTCTAATCCGTAAGGAGGCTGTTGCATTTGGAGTATGGAGCGCGAACGCAGATCGACGTCGGGTCATATATCGCTCTGGGAATTACTGTCGTGCCGCACTCAACCAGAAGCTGTGCCCGTTGTGTGATTAGAGCATTCCTGGTGGGCTCAATCAAATTCCCATTTGGAGTGACCGCAGTGTGATAATTGAGTCTTAAGGCGGACGCCCGAACAGAGCGCTCGTCGATAGTGGAATGATGTGCGCAGTGCACACACATACCCGAAGGCCGTGCGGCAGCCGTGTGAATCAGATCCCGGCGAGATTAGATAGATCGGAGAGACCTTTTTAAATTAGTCCTCTCCCGACTGCCGCCTTCAGAGTGGAATCTCTGGAGGAAATCCGTAAGCGAATCAACCATGCTTAATTACCATAATTGATTCCATTGATCGGGACGCTGATTGACGCGCTGCAGATACGCTCGCAACGAGACGAGTGGTCCAGACAAAAGATATTCCGCTGTCAGAGATGATGTTGCTAATGTTGATGGGCCCCGATAGAATCTCAATTAATTACAATTTATTTATTTTCCTTTGTACTCTCGGTCGTCTCTCCGCGTGTCGCGCTCTGCCTCGTTCCGTTCCGTGTTCTCTGGGGCCGCGTCCAGTTTTATGATTATGACTTCTATTTTATAGGTTCGTCTTCGATTTATACGAGCATACACTTACAGGGGCGGCATGGCGGTGGCGGTGGCTGCGACCGGCCAGTGGGTGATGAATATTCAATTGGGGCTGCTTTATTTGTCCTCATGCTTTGTTGTCAACACTGTCACACCGATGTTCGGTTAATGATTTTGCACCTAAATGGGGAATTTATGGAGAACTGTGAGTGGGAATCGAATGGGGCTTACTAATTAAAGTGGCTGCCGTTCGAGCCCGATTGGGGCGAGATCGGCCTCAGATGCTGTTGATGGCGGGTTAATTAGAAAGCGGTTGGTTGTGCTTGTTAGGAAATTAGCGCATATATCGTCGACTTAATTGATTCGATCATGGCTACTCAACTGTCAGCCATTAAGTTTTAATCGGATTTTATTTGCCTACCTGAGACGGAAGAGCTCAATTGTGATGATGTCAGGCGAGCGGCTGAACTCAGCTGCCATTGACAAGTTGTTCTCACCATAAACAGAGAAATTATAATTTTATGACTTCGCATCGGTTTATTTCTTGTCATTCGTCTATTAGTGAGAATCGATCGGAACTAAAGGCAAAACCTTTTCTTCTCACTGCTATTGAGACCTTAATCCGATCGCTAAGCGTTTGTTACATCGCATAGGCTTACGGGCTTCGCATCGTCTTCGGCTGAGATCTCATGAGAACAAACTATTCAGAGTTTGTTGATTTTCAACCAAAACTACTCAGTGTTGAGTTCAAGTGCTGGGTTCTCGTAAGGATTCAAGTTCATATTTTCTTCGAGGAAAAGTTTGAGCAAATTTTCTACAACAGTGGCTTAAGCAGATTTTGACTTGGAACCTCACTGATCTGATATCCTGCTTCGGTATAGCAAATGGGTGTAAAAGTGTATTGGAACCTCAGATAATAATTAATTGTTTGCACTACAGTCCATAGAGAGACCAGGGCCTAGCTTGCTCATCAACTAGTCGTGTTGTGTGCGCTACTGTTCTCTAACGAGTAGAAGGGACCTACAGTTTTTTGCCGACTCCGAACGGAGAAATTTGAGAAGCTTTGTTAGACAGTTATTATACCCTTAAATGACTGGAATTAAGTCACAGCAAAGGCCGAAGGTATAGAGGACGAGAGGGAAAGGAGGTACAGATGAACATTGATTTTAAGTGCCTGCGTATTGTAATCATAAGGGAGAAAGTTAAACTGGGAAGAGCATTCCATGTTCGTGTGGTGCGCCTGAAGTACGAGTCCTTAAACTTTACTGTACGTCCGAAAGTGGGCTTAAGGGTGAACGGGTCAGCATTCTAAACGAGGCCTTTATTGCGGGTGAATTCTTGAAGGGGAGGAACGCAGCTGGCTAACTCGTTAGAGTATTTTTTGTTGAAATAGCGATAAAATAGTGATAGAGACGCAACATTTTGTCGGTGTTCAAGCGAGTCGAATGACTTCGCAGCATTATTATCACCAATAAGTTTTATCACTCGCTGTTGGATTCTATCTAATAGGTGTAGAGAGGTCTTAGGAGCACTGGAACAGATAGGAGCTTTGTACTTAAGCTTTGGGCGGATGTACGCCTTATATATTGTTGCCAGGTTAGCAGAGGTGAAATATTTCTTGCATCGCTTTAAGAAACCTAGACATTTCGCTTAATTTTTGGCGATCTCGAATATGTGATCGTTCCAACTTAGTGTTGAGTTAGTACACGTGCCGAGGATAAAAAGTCGTTCAGTATGAACAATGCAGGAGCCATTCACAGATAATGGCAGGTTGTTTTGAAAACGCTTGAGTGACAGTAGACAGCACTGGGTTTTGGAAGCATTAAATTCCACACTATTCTTTCCACCCCAATCAATTAAGCTGCCAAGATCGGAATTTAATGAGCTAAACAAACGCTGCCGTTTCAAGTCAATGGCCGAAGAGGAGGGACATGAGCCGAGGAACGAATATGAAAAACTGAGGGTACTGTCATCAGCAAAGGAGTGAATTGGATTAGAAGGGACAGAAAGGAGAGCATTTATAAAAATGAGGAAGAGTGTCGGAAACAAAACGGAGCCCTGGGAAACACCAGCATTAATATAGTGAATATCAGACATGAACCCATCCAATGCAACTTGGGTCGAAAGGTAGTTTCTAATCCATCAAATAACGATGATTGAAGCGACACCAAAGGCACGCATTTTCGACAAGAGAGCCTTTTGCCAGACTCTGTAAAATGGTTTTAAAATATCAAGTGCAACGATCTTGCTTTCTCCTACAGACGAAGGATGCGATCTTACGGTTCCGAGAGACACGGAAAAGTAGAAGTCGCTGTCGTGAAATGAAATGTACAAATAAATTTTAAGGCGTTAGACCTGACAAGGTTGAGCATAAGCCAAAAAAATCAAAATGTGAAAAGCTTCTCATAGGCTTTGAACCGAAACAGTCATTTTCAGTCACTCTTATTTATATTATACTCACCTCAGTTAGTTCCGTTAATTTGGTTAAAATAAATCAGAAATTAGCGAAATGATTTTTTTTTTCATTTTCGTTTTCTGCCTTTATCATAGTCCCATACGTTTATTTGTGCCTAGAGTAGTTTGCATGAACCTCAAAATAAGTTGTATCCCCCAATTTCGAATATTTTATATTGAAACGAAAAAAAGGAAAGTAAATACTCGAAGGAAAGAACCGTATTCTAAGAGAAGAAATAGGAAAGAAAACAACACTGCCTAGTTCTCTTTTTCTTTCTTAGGCGGGTAAAAAAAATTAAAACGAAGTAAGGAAACCTTGCAAAATGCAGTGTTCTTCTTCTGCTTCTAGTGGCATCAACCAACATGCCTCTCCACCCAGCACGATCTTTCGCCAGCTGCCTCTAGTTGCGCATTTCCAGTTGGTTGAGATCCTTCTCCACTTGCCTTCAAGATGGCGAACATGATCTTTGGTTGTACCAATGACTTAGTTTCGAAGACTTTTCGGGTCGGAGCAGTGGTGTCCATACGCTCTTCATGGCCTATCCATCTTAATCGTTGTATCCGAAGACGTTTAACAAAGCGTATGTCGCTGTACAGCCCATAGAGTTCGTCGTTTAAGCTTCTCCAAACTCATATAGATCCCAACATCGCACTCAAAACCTTTCTCTCGAAAAGATTAGGGGTTCCTCATCCGCTTATAATCATGTCCAAGTTTCAATAAAGTAGGACTGGGATGATAAAGCTGTTTCTTAAAGCTAGCATTGTCATCTGAGAGACGGCTTTACTACTCAATTGCCCCTTGAGCCCAAAGAAACAGCGATTGGCAAGTGATTGAAAAAGCAGTGCTGCGGTCCTGAAAGAAATTGACTTAAAAGACGGTTGAATGTTGTAGGTAGAAATTAAAAATAAAAGAAAATACTTATTTCAACAAAAGACAGAAAAAACGGAAAACTCCAGGAAAAAAAAAAAACTAAAATCTCGCAGAAACAATTTTAATTATTTTAATTTTTTAAGATTCAAATTTTGTTAAAGAAGAAAATCCATTCGAATTTGTTTTCAGATTTTTTTTAAATGAAGTGTAAGGTTACAAATTGTTTCAATCGCGTTGTCAAACTTGTTTAATCGTATTTTGTCAGCATTAGTTGCAGAAATCTATAAAATGGACTTAAGTCACTCATAAAACACTCTTGGCCTTGGTGAAGTTTCAGTTTTTGCAGAAAGGTTTGTGTAATACGCTATCAATATCTTCCAAAAGAATGTTTGCTTACATTATTTTCTAATTCAGTCGATCATTGAGACAAATGAATAACTCGATTGGAGATGTGTATCAATCTTCAACTGGAAACCATGACACGCACGTCATTTTGCGGAAAGCCAAGCCGCAATCATCTAAATGTAGGAGGGTATACGAATATCGCGCGAATGTAAGACCGCACAAAAGGAAACTCCGCATGGGGGTATGACTGTATCTGGTTATAGTTTTTCTTTAGCAATCTTTTAAAAGCGCGTGAAGTTCATTAAAATTTTCGACGTTACAAATATAAATCTACAAACCTTTAGATTTTTTATCACAGAAATATTTCCCCAGTTTCTAGCTCATTATATTAAGATAATAATAATTGTTGGCGCTACAGTCCACAGGGGGACCAGGGCCTAGGTTGCTCATCAACTACTCGTGCTGTGCGTTCTACTGTTCTCTCACGAGTACGTAGAAGGGACCTACAATTGTTTGCCGACTCCGAACGGCGAAGTTTGAAGAGCTTTTTCTAAGACAGTTGTTACTCTTTGAGTGTTGTCAGCAGCTCGAAAGAGGTAGTGCCGTGAATAATTCGAGGTGTTCAGCTGGGAATCGAACCGAGACCCTTCGGCTTGTGAGCGTCGCACTCTACCCACTACGCCACAGCGGCGATGCTCATTATTTGCATCGAAAACATCTAACAAATTTTCGAGACCTTAATTTTTGGAAAATGGACTGCAGAAGAGTGGATTCCATATGTAAAGACATGAAAAGATTTTAGAAAATATCTTTTCATGTCTTTACATATGGACGGTTTTTGTAAAACTCAAAGATATTCCAAAAATTTGTCGTTCGTCGTTTCTTCCGTTAAGGAGTAATAACAAGTTCTGTGATAAAGGGACTAGGTTTTCAGCTTCAAGCAGGCGTCGCAGAGGTTTTAATCTCTTAGCCCAGGCACGCCTACATGCCAGTTATACCGGCCCAAAGTGAGCCTTTTTTGGAAGCGTAATCGTTTCGGCAAATATGCGTTCCTGCCTCTAACGACTCCCTAAATATTTGATGCAATATCAGGCGTTTTTAAGGTTTCGTTTCCAAAACTTTAAAATTTTTGATATAACCCTCTTTAATTTATGCGCCGTGTCAGCCACGCGGGTTTTATCTCCTGGTGAACTGAACTAAGCCATTATTGTGTTAACAGGGTGAGGCATATACCACAAGTGCTTAGCGTAGGCGAAATGTCTCGATTACGTCAACAGGCTGTCTGCAGTTTTTCCTGATAACAGAAATGACCCGGAGTTCTTCCTGATGGAACATGTCCTACAGTATGTTGGTTATCCTGAAAAATGCAAATTTTCAAATATATATCGTAAACTTCGCATATGAGTAGCAAACAGGAAAAGAAAAGGTTTAGTTTTCAGTCAACCGCGAAAATAAAGTATAGATCTTATTTTTCGTACCTATATACTTCGTTCTGAAGGTCTAAGAGTCTTGTATTTTAGTAGTGCAGTGGACTGTTATTAGGTCTATTACTATCCGTACAAGCGTTGGTAAACACATCGAAAGGAGCAAATGATAGGTCACCTTTTCACAAATTCCAAAAAAATATTCAACACTTAAACATTAAAACCATAGACCCTACAAGCAGCTCAAATTTCTTTTCTTGAAGAATTTTCTTTCTTGTAGAAAGGCCTTCGGAATACTTGCAAAATTTGGTCTTTCGTGCGCTTTTTCTTCGCACGAAACTGCACGGCCACCCACTTGTGGGGAACCGCAGGGAACACATTCCGTTTCCTTTTCAGTTTTATTTCCAATGCAAGCCCCAGTGATGATAAATGTTCCTGGAAAGTCCAATTACTTACTAAATACACAAGCGATAATTAATTTTTCAGAACGCTTCCCCACACGGCGATGTTTGCACAGGCACGCCCCCTCTGTCAGACCGCGGCACTAAATCTCAATTAAAATTGCATAATTGAGGCATATATTCTCACCTGAAGCGAACGTGACTGCTCGACGGGTACATGCCTTAATTAATTCCACGAAAATTAAGAGACGTCTATACACTCGCAGCTGGGTGGGTGGTTGCCCGCGTGTACACAGATCGAAACGAATAAATCGTCCAAATGGATGGCAACCGGGATCCAACCCACCTATCAACCCCCATCGGGCAACCACCGCTCCGCTGTAACGTGATGGATTACGGGCGTAATTAGAATATAATTTGTGCTTGTGCCTGTGCCCAATTAGACACACACTTGACGTGGCCGCCAGTGCTGTGGCCGATCAAGATCTTCCACCGTCTCTAACAAGCCTCCGAACCAGTTTTTTTCTGTTTCGCTCGCCCGTTCCACGTACGCTGTCCCATTGATCTGGCCCCACAGAAAGAGGCACGTCGCACGCTAAGAGTCGACCGGGGCGACAGCGCGACAAAGCCAAACCCAATGGCATTATGTCAAAGGCAGAGCCGCTGCCGCGGTCGCGCACGCAACATGTCAACCGCCATTCGGACACAATGAGTTGTTGAATTTATTAATTAATTAATTAAAATAAATTCGCTGGTTGCACGAGAGCGTGCCACGAGCACAATGTGCGCCATTTTTCGGATACTTTTGTGTCTTTTGTGCGCCAACGTGACCAGGTAATGGTGGTCATGCTCGGGCGAGCCTCCTGCTTTAACAAGATAAATGGACAAACAAACACCGAACTCGGCGGGGCACAATGGCCAACAACGACGATAACGTGGCCATTTGAAATGGAAAAATGGAGTACACATGAATATGCGAACGGGAATGGAAATGGACAAGTACGAGCAAATGTGTGTAATAATGTCGTCAGCGGATCTAATCATGGGGATGCATGTAGGGCGGCAGACTGGCATGCAACTGCTGCGATGGGGTGCGCGGAGTGTTGGCGTGTGTGTGTGTTATCATCGTGAGATCGCCAGTGCTGAGCTACTGTTTTGGCCATTAGTCGGCATTGTTACTAGTTGGGATTTCATGGAGGCACATTAATTAGCAGGCAACTGGTCAACACGCTACGCTCGTTGTGAGAACCTACCTGCACTTTTATGTAACGTCCAGTTGGCTGGCCAGCCAAATAAAACAGGCTTTGCATATCTTAAGACAGTTGTCTAATTTAGAGAGAGAGACCATTCGAGGGATCTTGCAGAACATGATTCACGAGGATAGGAGGAGCTATATGCATATTTTTGAAATTCTAAAATATTCAGGGCGGCTAGCACGGTGCATGTTCTGGATATTATTGGAGAAGAACCGACGGACGGCTTCTGGGACCAAAACGAGCATTTATTCATTTGGTGAATTCGGTAGCCTCGGTCCCAAATTAAGAGAAAAAGCTTTATGCGACAAATGCTTCACTCAGTTTATGATAGAAGCAAATATCGTCTTATTGCTAGTGCAAATAAAAATCTATTGCGAAATCAAACAAATTTATTTTAATGGTCATCCTGTTTAATGGTAAGACACCATCCCTAAATTGGCAGAAAGAAAATGCTCGTCTTACGAAAACTCAGTGGCGTTTTGTCAATCTCTTTTTAAATATGATTCGGCACACATAGACAGTGAGGTGGTGGGCTGATACACGAATTGTGCATTGAAAGAGGTGCTAGACCGTTCAACGTTCAACAACGTACTCCAAATTTTCTTAATCAACGGAATAGTCATAACTCCCATACGCATATAATTCAAAATATTTTTGGCATTTTTCTTCTTCTCAAATTGTTGCTGTAATCTATCATCGGCTGACTTTTAATTTGCTCATGAAGTTGGTCGAGATCCTTTTCACTTCTGACACGAGAGCGCCACCTGCTGCCCTGTCATGTAGAATGAGGACGATATCCGTTAATTTGTCCCAATGGCTCGCATTCAAAGACCCTTCGCACTAGAGCTGTGTTGTCAATATAATCTACACCCAGCAATTCACTTGCAAGCTTGTCCTGGGAGACGCCACCGTACAGCCTAGAGCGCTTCCCTTTAAGACTTCTTCAGCTTCTGGCATCAACGTGAACATAACACCACCGTTTGATTGAAAAGATGAGGCACGCTAAATTTGTCAGCTACTGAGCAAGGCACGATTGAAATGAGTCTGATGTTATATTCAGATCTTTACTTCTAAATTGCTTCTTAGGCTCTATAATTCATGATATGGGACGTTATTGCACACTTGACTTCTGCACAATTACTCCAACGTCGAGTTAGAGCTAGTTACTATAGAGCTAAGGAATTTTTAAGCTCTAACCGAGACGACAATGTTGGCCATTTTTTGCCTTTGGTGACAAAACCATTTTATGCTTCATTTCAAAGTCGGTAAACGCCTTGTGGCTGCGGTGGGGTAGTGGGGACAATGCGACACTCAAACGCTGAAGGTCCAGGTTCGATTCCCGATTGAATACATCGAATCTTCACGGCGCCACCTCTTTCGAGCTGCTGACAACACTCAAAGGGTAACGACTGTCTAAGAAAAAGCTTCTCAAACTTTGTCGTTCGGAGTCGGAAAAGAAATGTTGGTCCCTTCTGCTTGTGAGAAAACAGTAGCGCTCACAACACGAGTAGTGCGCTGGCAATCTAGGCCAGCAAAACCAGGCATTACACTGTTAAGCTCAGTTTTATGCAGTCTGTAATATAATAATAATAATAATTGTTGGCGCTACAGTCCAAAGGGGGACCAGGGCCTAGCTCATCAACTACTCGTGTTGTGCACGCTACTGTTCTCACACGAGTAGAAGGGACCTACAGTTTTTTACCGACTCCGAACGGCGAAATTTGAGCAGCTTTCTTAGACAGTTATTACTCTTTGAGTGTTGTCAGCAGCTGGAAAGAGGTGGTGCTGTGAAATATTAGAAAAATTGGTGTTGAACTGGGAGTCGAACCTAGACCCTTCGGCGTGTGAGCGTTGCACTCTACCCACTACGCCACGGCGACCACTGTAAAATACAGCTTTGAAATCGAAGAATGAGCATTTAGTGTCAAATTGAACTTATTAAGGTTTTCAACTTCATACGAATTTTCGGCCCATACGCAGAATGACACGAACTTGCGGAGCAGAGAGGATCTTGTACAGGATGTTACGAGGGGCTTTCGATATACTCTCGGTATCGATATAAAGAAAAATGCGAATTAAATTCAAATTGTTTTTATTTTTCAATATAATCTCCCCGAACATCAATGCATTTGTTTCATCTTGTGATAAGCTGTTTTAAACCCTCTAAACAACATACCCATTTCTTGCCGACTTGAGTTCTTCATCATCCGAAATCTTTTTCGACGAAGACATTTTTTTAAGTCCAGAAAGAGGAAATAATCACTAGGGGCAAGGTCTAGACTATAGGGTGAGTGCTGAATTTCTTCGAAACCACAATCTCGCGCAATAGCCTTCGAAACTCGCGCCTTGTAAACAGGAGCGTTGTCTGTGAGTTTACCCTGTCTTTTCGTTTTAATTTCCTCTCGCAAATTATGCAAAGTGGAAGCGTAGGATGTCGCATTGATGGTTTCACCTGTTTTTGTACTCAATGAGCAAGATTCTCTTTGAGTCCCAAAAAACTATTGTGAGCTTTCTGACAGATGGAGTGACTTCGAACTTCTTCGGAGGGGTCTATTCGTTTTTTATGTATGGACTCTTGTTTGCTTTCAGGGTCATAGTGGTGAACCCATGTTTCGTCTCCAGTAACAATTCGATCCATTCGCGTTCTCATTACACATCTCCAAAAGCTCTCTACAGCATACGATTCTCACTTTTTTCTGAGGCGCTGTGAGCATTCGTGACACCCACCTTGCACTGACCTTTGAAAGGTTAAGATGGCCATGAAGAATGGTGTGAATGGTTCCAGTTGAAAGCTTGGTGATTTCTGCCATCATTTTCATCTTTATTTGGACATCCACAAGAATAAGTTGTTCGATTTCTTTAATGCTTTCTGCCGCACAAGCAGTCTCAATTGCCACTATTATTTTGTTTAATAAAAACGCGAATTATTAATCACATTTATATGATTTATTGCATTTTACGTGAATGCAATAAAATACCGACAATATGTTGAGCGCCCCTTGTAAATAGACCGGTTCCTCGGTCGGATCAGTCAAAAGGATGGATGCTTTCCAAAACCTATCATCAGCTGCTTTTAAGAAGCCTTCCCTTCCTCGACAGAGTCAAACAACCAACCCAAAGAATTAATTGGAAATAAAATAAATACTTCGGACAATTCGTCTGGTGAATAACTTCTATGTGCGTCTCTGATGTGTTCGTCGATTTCGCAATTTCATCATTACATTACAGATGTTTCGATTGACCCACTACTAAAATGAGTAAATGTTGAGCATTCATTTTGATTTGACGAGTTTTCCAATTCGAAGCATTAGGAGAACGCAAACGATATCAACATCGTGCGACTAGAATGCATACACGATGTTTCCGTTCAAGTGTTAAATCGCCAACCGTGTAGTTTCAATGTGAAAGCGCGTTCATGATGTTTGGTTTGACCACATTTTGAGCTTTGTGTTTTCCAGGTCTTGCAACTGAACAGTAGTAACACAAGAGGCGCATGTGAGAGGTGAGACAAAACCATTTACAGTAAACTAGTGCCCATTTTTGACTGGATGGACGTGTTGGTTGAGACGCATGTCCACCCGGAAATGAAATGCCACTGGAAGAAGACGTTGTTCTGTTTGTTTTAGTTCCTTTTATGAATGACAAATTAGCTTTTGTGAGAGATATTCCGATAAGAAATGGCATGGAACTTATCAGGTGACTTTTACGACACCACATGAGAAGTGACAATAGGTCTGCTTCACGGACGAATAACATAAAAAAGCCTTTGTAGAAAAGTATGGTTTACGTACCAACTTTGTCGGATAAGTTCAAGAAAATCATTGTTAGTCTTCAGATCACACCAGGCGCTTACACCCCTCTTCAACTCAAAACGAAAATTGACACAGAAAAATAAACCTGACTTCATATTCAAAATCAATTGTAAAGGAAATGACGTAGAAACTTGCAATCTATGCAATCTAATAACGCGTCAAAAACAGCACTGGCCAACCACTGCCTACTGGCTAACCACCATACGGACTTCAACAATTTTAAAATTCTGCAGACTGAAAACCACTCCAGCAAAAGGTTATTACATTACATTAACATGCAACAACAGCAATAATATGAACTGACATGAACTGGCTGCTGACAACACTTAAAGAGTAATAACTGTCCAAGAAAGCTTCTCAAACCTCCCCGTTCGGAGTCGACAAAAAACTGTAGGTCCCTTCTACTCGTGAGAGAACAGTAGCGCGCACAACAGGAGTAGTTGATGAGGAAGCTAGGCGCTGGTCCCCCTGTGGACTGTCGCGCCAACAATTATAATTAACAATATGAACAAAATGCAGGACACACAAAACAAATCGGCGATTTACTCAGCAATGGCCAATTTTTAAATATTAATGTCATCTTTGTACAAACATCAAGGCTGATCTTCGCCCAACGAAGTGCCAAACTTACATGCAATAATAGTTTTAGTTTAAATAGCATATTTTCAATTTTATTAGTTTAATGACTTAATGACCAAAACAGCCGACAATGAATTAGATTCTTAGGCCACAAAATCAACCAAATTTAGCCAATTGGCCTAGACCAGTTACCAAACACAACAATTAACCGTTTCATTCTCCATGCCATGGAGAGTTAATAACTAAACATTTCCCTCAATCAATTGCAACCCCAAATCAAACGTTATTGAATTCCCAAGCCGGCTTTCAAATACATCCCTCTTTCGCTCTTTGGCTACTTCGCTGTGTGCCGCAGGATTCAGGGTGCGTGTACAGATGCGTGAATAGGGTTGGTGTCAAGAGGGATGCGTTTAACAACTTATTTTCGTGGTTTGTCGCATTACGATCATTAATGTTTGCCGACAAAAGGCATATATGATTGATGGCCTTTGAATGGCGAATGTGTTCCGTTCTTATCTTATCTTGACATTAAATGTTTCAATTTGTTCCTGTGGTTGCATTCAGAAGTCCCTTTACCAAGGAGATTATTAAAACGATTATTCTGTATTTTCAATTGAATACAGTGCGGGATAAGAGCCACATATCGGGAGGTTTGTAAATTGTGGTATTCGAATCTGTTTTGAAGGTATCACGTTTCCATTTGCTGACATCACAACAACTTCTGCGGGGATTTTATACCAATAACAGTAAAAATTGGATGGCGCGACAGTCCGCATTGGGACCAGGGCCTAGCTTGCTCATCCACTAATACCGTTGTGAGCGCAACTGCTCTCACGAGTAGAAGGGACCTACAGTTTTTTGCCGACTCCGAACGGCGAAATTTGAGAAGCTTTCTTAGACAGTTATTACTCTTTGAGTGTTGTCAGCAGCTCGAAAGAGGTGGTGCCGTGAAAAACTCGAGGTGTTCAGCCGGGGATCGAACCTGCGCTTTCGCCGTGTGAGCGTCGCACTCTACCCACTACGCCCCGGCGGCCACGCTGATAAACTTAGCAGCCAATAATTCAACAGAAGCGTCTAAAGCTCTATGTAGTGAAGGGAATCTGGCCAACATACCTGTGTATGAAATGTTTCAACTCCACATCTCAGTTCTTTTTAAATAAATATCACTCCAACTTTTTCTGAAGAGTGAAGCACATACCGAAGAAACAGGCATCCTATAAAGAAACCAAGCAATGTATAAGTCTACTGCTGTCACCCTTCGAAGTGCTGCGAGGATGATGTATTTGCGTCTTGCCGATTTACTTATCATATTACCAACACTAGGTAATGCTCCATCAAACTGGTAACAACCGCTTCCATCTCTGAACCAAAGAAATTTTCGTTTTTGCATACGGAACTGAGAATCCATTAAGAAATGTAGTTTGTATCTTACAAAAAATATTTCATTTGAAATTAGCACGTCGTTCACCGTCATCTAGGGGAAAATTTTATTTTTAATATTTGTTGGTGTGTGTTTCCTTTTTCCTAAAAGGTCTTCAGAAAACCATACACCAGTTTCTTAGCTATGATTGCTGTATGTGCTACTGTTCCCTCAACCCTAAGGTAGCACGTAGTTTGATGTCAAGTCAAAGTGAGAATCCCTCTTTAGACAGTCTAGAAAGGGCCAATGATTCGAGGAAGCTGAAACTTTAGAGAGTTCAATGAGTGCATTTTTTGAAAATAGAAGTAGGCAATTAACGCGTTGAAGTCCGTGCACTTTAGGCCAAAAACTACGAAGAAATTATAAAAAAAATTGAACAAAGAACTCATAAAAGATGTCCTATTTCCTACTTATCCGCCCTTCTGTTTATATTGCGGAATGGTCGACAGCAGTATGGTTGGTTGTGGCCGAGGCGAAGAGTCTCCTGTGTGGCCTCGCTGTTCATTCAGTTAAGTATGCTCTACTCTGAATGGAAGTCCCCTCAGTTTTTTTAAAACACTTTTTCTTTGCGCGTCCCCTATCTTATTCTGTGTTCCGTGGTTTATCTTTTCGTTTTGTGTCTGCCAATACCTTCCCCTCGGACAGAGCATCACACCCATAACACATCACATTAGGCAGTAAAAACTTCGAGGTAGTCAAGGACTTCGTCTACCTCGGCTCCGCGGTAAACAGGGACAACAATATCAGTACCGAAATAAAACGCAGAATCACTCTTGCTAATCGCTGTTTCTTTGGGCTCAAGAGGCAATTGAGTAATAAAGCCCTCTCTTGAAGGACTAAGCTCGTTTTATATACAGGCTTGATCTTTCCAGTCCTACTATTACGCGGAAACCTGGACGTTACCAAAGGCGGATGAAGAAGCGCTTTCTTGAAGAAGTCTTTTCGAGAGAAAAGTTTTGCGTGCGATTTTTGGTCCTGTTTGCGTTGATTCCATCTAAAGGAGAAGATTTAACAACAAACCCTACGGGCTGTACAGCGACATGTGCCTGGTCAAGCATCTTCGGATACATTGCTTAAGATGGCTAGGCTATGTACAGCGTATGGATACCACTGCTCTAGCCCGAATAGTTTTTGAATCTGATCCATTGGGACAACGCAGCAGAGGGCGGCCTAAGCTAAGTTGGCGCACACAAGAGAAGAAGAATCTCAACCAACTTGGAGTGCGCACTTGTAGGCCGCTGGCGAAAAATCGTGCTGGCTGCAGAGGCATGTTGACAACAAACTCTATGGGCTGTACAGCGATATGCGTCTGGTCAAGTCGTCTACGGATACAACGCTAAAGATGGCTAGGCCAGGTAGAGCGCATGGACACCACTGCTCCGTCCCAAAAAGTCTTTGAATCCGAGCCATGTGGCGCACACAAGTGGGGAAGGACCTCAATCAACTTGGAGTGCTCAACTGGAGACAGCTGGCGAAAGATCGTGCTGGCTGGAGTGGCATGTCCACCCGACTGTAGCTCCACAAGAAGAAGAAGAAGTCTAAGCCACACCATGCAGTCAACCTTCTGTTGCTCTTGAAACAATTCATTGTTTCACGATATTCCAGAAAAGTGCTGAAAGGACATCTACCTTGGGTGTATCTGTGCAGAATTTTCCTGGATTCATCTAATTTGGTATTTATTCCTTTGCTAAAGTGTAGCCTGTGAGTAAGGGTCACTATAGACCAGTTGCTGGCATGCTGTCATAGTCAAGAAATGCGACTAGAGTGAGTTCGTTTCTGGAGTCCTTCCTTGCTCTCTCTCTCTAGGGCGATGGTGTAGACACGAATATCTGCACATAGCTCCTGTCAATGAAGTACCACTATTATCTACATATGACGAGCACCTGCCACCAGTGATGCCACCGATGGAATTAATTGATGGAGGGTAGAAAATAAGACCCTGCGATGTTTTTACCCACAAAGAAAGTGGCGGCTGATAAACTTAGCAACCAATAATTCCACAGAAGCGTCTAAAGCTCTATGTAGTGAATGGAATCTGGCCAACATACCCGTGTATGGAATGTGTCGGATCCACATCTCAGTTCTTTTTAAATAAATATCACTCCAACTTTTTCTGAAGAGTGAAGCACATACCGAAGAAACAGGCATCCTATAAAGAAACCAAGCAATGTATAAGTCTACTGCTGTCACCCTTCGAAGTGCTGCGAGGATGATGTATTTGCGTCTTGCCGATTTACTTATCATATTACCAACACTAGGTAATGCTCCATCAAACTGGTAACAACCGCTTCCATCTCTGAACCAAAGAAATTTTCGTTTTTGCATACGGAACTGAGAATCCATTAAGAAATGTAGTTTGTATCTTACAAAAAATATTTCATTTGAAATTAGCACGTCGTTCACCGTCATCTAGGGGAAAATTTTATTTTTAATATTTGTTGGTGTGTGTTTCCTTTTTCCTAAAAGGTCTTCAGAAAACCATACACCAGTTTCTTAGCTATGATTGCTGTATGTGCTACTGTTCCCTCAACCCTAAGGTAGCACGTAGTTTGATGTCAAGTCAAAGTGAGAATCCCTCTTTAGACAGTCTAGAAAGGGCCAATGATTCGAGGAAGCTGAAACTTTAGAGAGTTCAATGAGTGCATTTTTTGAAAATAGAAGTAGGCAATTAACGCGTTGAAGTCCGTGCACATTAGGCCAAAAACTACGAAGAAATTATAAAAAAAATTGAACAAAGAACTCATAAAAGATGTCCTATTTTCTACTTATCCGCCCTTCTGCTGGTATTGCGGAATGGTCGACAGCAGTATGGTTGGCTGTGGCCGAGACGAAGAGTCATATGTGTGGCCTCGCTGTTCATTCAGTTAAGTATGCTCTACTCGAATGAGAGTCCCCTCAGTTTTATGAAAACACTTCTTCTTTGCGCTTCCCCTATCTCATTCTGTGTTCCGTGGTTTGTCTTTTCGTTTTGTGTCTGTCAATACCTTCCCCTCGGGCAGAGCATCACACGCATCACACATCACACTAGGCAGTAGAAACTTCGAGGTAGTCAAGGACTTCGTCTACCTCGGCTCCGCGGTAAACAGGAACAACAACATCAGTACCGAAAACGCAGAATCACTCTTGCTAATCGCTGTTTCTTTAGGCTCAAGAGGCAATTGAGTAATAAAGCCCTCTCTTGAAGGACTCAGCTCGTTTTATATACAAGCTTGATCTTTCCAGTCCTACTGTATGGCGCGGAAACCTGGACGTTACCAAAGGCGGATAAAGAAGCGCTTTCTTGAAGAAGTCTTTTCGAGAGAAAAGTTTTGCGTGCGATTTTTGGTCCTGTTTGCGTTGATTCCATCTAAAGGAGAAGGTTTAACAACAAACCCTACGGGCTGTACAGCGACATGCGCCTGGTCAAGCATCTTCGGATACATTGCTTAAGAAGGCTAGGCTATGTAGAGCGTATGGATACCACTGCTCTAGCCCGAATATTTTTTGAATCTGATCCATTGGGACAACGCAGCAGAGGGCGGCCTAAGCTAAGTTGGCGCACACAAGCGAAGAAGAATCTCAACCAACTTGGAGTGAGCAACTGGAGGCAGCTGGCGAAAGATCGTGCTGGCTGGAGAGGCATGTTGGTTGAGGTTCAGGTCCACCCCGAGCTGTAACGCCACAAGAACAAGAAGAATAAGAACTACCTTCCCACCCGCCGCTGAACCAATAGATCTCCGCGTGGTGTTGCATACTTTTAATATAATTTGAGCTTGCCTTTGGTCTATTGAACCTAAAGTTGAAAACTCATGAATTCATAGCATCACCATCCGACTTGATTTTCCCATAACTTGTTGGCGAAAAATATTCTGTCAATCAATGTTTGTACTCCTAACTCCCAATACACCACCAACAATTTGAAATTTCACTTAGCCAATACTTGATTCCCATCTTTGATGCCCACAGCCGTCGTCCAACAAGACACGAAACGAGGCAAACAATGCACATTCCTGTCGGCATGTCGATTCGTTGAAAAGCAATTAAAACTCTTTTGATCCGGCTGTGGATTGCAGCACGGCCGGCCCCTTTGATTGATTTCATTTACACCCCCACCACCACCAAAACCGAATTTAATGAATGACATAAAAAGAGAAGACGAAGCTGAAAATCCTGATTTGTGTTTCGTTAACTCGTTTCGCTGGCATCCATAAAACGCAAGTTCCGACCGCCGTTCATAAATAGCCTCAATTAGCACCTTTGATGTGCTGCTGTCGAGATATCAATAGCCCACGCAAAACAAACACATGTCCTTGCTTTGTTCTTCAACGAAATGACTGTTAAATTAATCCCACCGCCTTTTGTTTCCCCCTCCACAGATCAAACGCATCTGAACCTCTTTGCCAATCGACCGCAGCCCAAGAAGAAACGAAAATCACGCACGGCGTTCACCAACCATCAGATATTTGAGCTGGAAAAGCGCTTCCTGTACCAGAAGTACTTGTCGCCGGCCGATCGGGACGAAATCGCAGCCTCACTCGGACTCTCCAACGCTCAGGTGAGTATTCAGATCGAGTTGCACATCTGCAGGGCTGGCGACTAACTCAGTTTCCTTTGCAATTAGGTCATCACTTGGTTCCAGAATCGAAGGGCCAAGCTAAAGCGTGACATGGAAGAGCTAAAGAAGGACGTGGAGAGCGTGAAGACACTGTCAGGACAAAATTGTTTTTTAGAGAATGTTAATGACTTGAATATTTTAAAGAGACGACCCGACCGAGAGGAGGACAACACCCGGCGGACGTCAAGATCAGCGCACGAAAGAAGCGAAGAATGACCTGGCCATGTTGAAGCGGATGACATTGATGTACTATAGCAATAGCAATAGTGACCTCGGATAGGCCTCTGCTCTGTTCTCTGTTTGTAAATAACTTACGCTTACGAGTTTAGTTATCGTAGACTCTGTACATACATTAATTTAGAATCGCTTTCCCTTAAACAACAACAAAAAAGTTTCCTTTCTGATGACTTGTATTCTTAAGTGTGTTTTTAAGACAAAATAGTATTTTTCATGCCGCCACTGTTCTCTCGAGCAGACTATTTAGAGTTTCCATAACGCGTTTGAACTTTGCGAGGTAGATTGGAAAATTTATTTGTAGTCCTAATAAATGTTAAGTGTACATCTGTATTTTGAAAGACGTTTGTTTCATTCGGGAAAGGGGGTTCAGAGCTGCATTAGACTCCAATGGGATTCGATAAGAGAGGAGTTGTTGACGGTTATCCAGCATGACAACCTACATCTGTGAAAAGATGGTATTAGTCCCGAGACATATAGGGGGCTCTACTAACAATCCATGGCCTACGATGTGTTAGAAACATAAATTCATGTCGATTCAGGGTTTTTAAGAATTCTGCAATCTTTTATTTCATAATGCAGTGAATTTTCTTTTTGGCGTTGGGAGTGATCTGAATTTGAAGAGAGACAGAGTGGTTAATGCAGCTTCATCGACCGATATACAGAGTGGCAACTGAGCTTCAAATTAAACTGGAGGTTTGACTTGAACTTGCACTTCCTAACTGACAAGGATTTGGACAGAGACTTGGACTAGAGACTTACACGAATTCGAAACCATGTCTTGGGTGAGATGGTGAACAACGGCTCGGACGAGCAGTTCAATAAGAGCCTGAACAGAAGTTTGGAAAGGAGCCTAAGCACAAGCTCAGACACAAACTCAACAAGAACTTTGGCAAAAATGTTAAAACAACTTGCGAATGGACTCAAACAAAGATTTGGAAAAACCTTGAACAAGAATTTGGAAATTAACCTATAGCTGGACTTTGATTGTAATTTAAATTATAACTTGGACAAGGGCTTCAAGAATGAATTGATTTGCAAATGAAAGATGAAATTGAAGAAAATTTATTTGCCACCAGGCATCAGCATTCTAGGTTTCCTATATGGCACCAGAGCTATTTTGTGTTAAGCCACTTTTTGCTGCCAAATTGAATAAAAACTTTGAGTCAAGGAAAAGAATAGTCCGCGTGGAGGGCTTGTGATACAGCGATGGGTCACACTTAGCATTCAGATGCGCACAGCACAGAGATATGAACACCCATATGGAACGTATCGGCTACGAGGGCTTGCTACTCATGAATTTGGGTATTTTCTTTTTATCCGTCATGAGGGAATGTCCTTTCACTTGTACGACGTCGAACTCATTGTTTGCTGAAGGTTCTCTGGGATTATTTCCATTGCAAGTCTAGGTTAGTGAATTTTCATCTATCAGAAAAGTCGTTCGACGACCTCCGGCACTTTACGAGAGCAGTCACTTTAATAACAATAATTGGATGGCGCGACAGCCCACAGGAGACCAGGGCCTAGCTTACTCATCAACTAATCGTATTGTGCGCGATGCTGTTCTCTCACGAGTAGAAGGGTCCTACAGTTTTTTGCTGACATCGAACGGCGAAGATTGCGAAGATTTTTCTTAGACAGTTATTACTCTTTGAGGGTTGTCAGACGCTCGAAAGAGGTTGTGCCATGAACAATTCAACGTGTTCGGCCGGGAATCAAATTCGGACCTTCGGCGTCTGAGCGTCGCACGTAGTGGGTACTACGCCACGGCGGCCACCACCAACCACTTTGGTAGTCGTTAATATGGACTAATTCTAGATCGTGCTCATTTCCAGAACACTTGTGTGACACTGTTTCAGTGTTTAAACTGGCAAACCGGCTGTTGGTTACAACGTTCTGAATAGACGATATAAAGAATATGGAGAGGTGGACATTGAGCACTCAGAATCATGTTAGTGACAAGCGGAGGCAAGTAAAACGTCGGAGATTCAATTGCCTTTTCCTTCCAATAAAATTTCTCTTTGTTTTGTTGACAACATTAAGAACTTCTCCAAAACCAAGAAAAATAAGTCTTCATTATACGCTAAGTGAATCATTTTTTTGAACCTCAAGAGCAAATGAAAAAATTTCAGGCTGTATTTACGAGGGGCGTTCAATATATTCTGGGTCTCGGGGTGAAGTGAAGGTTAGTAGCCGCCACGGCGTAGTGGGTAGAGTGCGACGCTCACACGCCGAAGGGTCTATGTTCGATTCCCGGCTGAACACTTCGAATTTTTCACGGCACCACCTCTTTCGAGCTGCTGACAACGCTCAAAAAGTAATAGCTGTATAAGAAAACTTGTCAAACTTCGCCGCTCGGAGTCGGCAAAAAACTGTAGGTCCCTTCTACTCGTGAGAAAACAGCATTGCGCACAACACGAGTAGTTGATGAGCAAGCTAGGCCCTTGTCCCCCTGGTTCCCGTCTGCGAGGAAGGCGAATGAAGGAGAAGACACAACCGCGAACTCTACGAGCTGTACAAGGATGTGGAAGTAGTCCGGAAGGCAAAAATCCGTCGACTACACTGGCTCGGCCACATCGAGCGAATTGACAACAACGCTCCAGCAAAGAGGGTTTTTAAATCCAAGAATCCTGGTTCGAGAAGGAGAGGAAACTTGAACTCCCGGTACAGAGATCAAGTCATCGCAGATGTATGACTACTTGACCCTGATGACTGGAAGCAGCGTGCCCAGGATGCCCGATGGAAGGCAGCAATTGCTCAGGCTCAGATCCTTCATGGTTCGTCTGCCTGATAAGTAAGTAAGTAAGCATTTCATAAGCAGATTTAATGAGTACTGAAAGACTCCATTGGGGGCGATATCTGTTCGATTCCATTTGTCAGGTTATTTTGATTTTATTGCACACTTTCTCCATTCCGCTCCACAGTTCACTCACCTAACTGAACCATGTTTCATTGACTGTAACATACGAGTTAAACAGTTTCAAACATGTAGGAGTCTTTAAAGAAAAAACAGTCGTAAGTGGGGTTAGCCGTTTACTAAGCACCACTTCTTGGTAAGCAGAGAATTTATATATTTCTAGTACAAAAGAGTGGAGAGTTCTCAGGTCGTTCACCTAATCAGATAATCGAATACTGTCATACAGCAAATAACTGACTGGAACAAACTAGTGGTGTACAAAAGTATTCATTCATTCAAATTCCTGGAAAAAATCAGCAGAAGTAGACTACGTACACATGGCTCTTTACATTGGTCTTCACAATGAAATTTTGTTGATTTCTAAAGGAAAACTCGTAATATGGAGAACCACTCTGTAAATTACAACATCTCACGTAATGTTTGAGTCTAAAAAAATATTCGGAACTTACTTCGTCACTTGAATACCAGTAGGAAAGGTTTTTTTTTTTTTTTGAAAATAAAACACTAATTATAAATGGGAAAGTAAAAACATTTTATTCAAAGTATTGACCATTGTTCTCTACAGATTTTGACCACCTTTCTGGCAATTTGTGAATACCACGCCAATAAAATTGTTCGTCTTTTAAAGCAAACCAATCTGGCACCCAATTTTCGACCTCCTCGTAGGAATCAAAGTGCTACTCAGCCAATGCGTGTCCCATCGAGGAAAACGAATGGTAGTCGGAAGGAGCCAAGTCTGGTGAATACGGCGGGTGGGGTAGCTGCTCCCAGCCAAGTGTTATGATTTTATTCTGAACCGGTTTTGCTTTGTGTGCAGGTGCATTGTCATGGAGCAAAATTACCTTGCCGTGTCTTCTGACCCATTCTCGTCGTTTCTCGATCAATGCATGGTTAAAATAGATCATTTGTTGTCGATAGCGATCAGTGTTAATGGTTTCACCAGGTTTTAGGAGCTCGTGGTACAGCACACCTTTCTGGTCCCACCAAAACACACAGCATTGCCTTCTTGCCGAATCGATCTGATTTTGCAGTCGATGTTGATGATTGTCCCAGATTAAAACATGATTTTTTCCTTTTAGGATTCTTAAAATAAATCCATTTTTCATCGCCAGTAACAATCCGATGCAAAACCGATTTTCTTTTGTGTCTTTGAAGCAAAATTTCACAAGTGTTTTTTCGCTTTTCCATCTGTCTTTCATTCAATTCATGTGGCACCCATTTTCCACACTTTTGGATCTTTCCTTTTTTTTCTTTCTTTGTTTGTTGTGCAACATTTAACATTGCTGCCATTTGCTTTTGACTCAAAGTGTCATCCCCATCCAATATCTTTTGCAATTCGGCGTCTTCAAACTTTTTTGATGGTCTTCCACGCTCTTCATTTCTCACATCAAAATCATTATTTCTGAACCGTTGAAAGCGTCTTTTGCATGTTGCTTCTGATAGAGGATGATCACCATATGCCTCGACAAGCATCCGATGCGACTCTGCAGCACTTTTCTTCAAATGAAAACAAAAAATGAATGCTTTCCGCAAATCATCACTTTCTGCTACAAAATTCGACATTTTTAACACGATGAAAAAATATGATGTTGTCTATTTAATGACTTGATGTATACTAAAAATTTTTCACAGATGTCATAGCAAACAAACAAACAAAAAAAAAATAAGGGCGCGAGACATTTATATCTTGACGCTCATTCATACCGGTATACCTGGTAATATCACTAATAGCCGATACCAGTGCTTGGATAATTGGACGATGAAAATTCAAATACTTTCCTTCCCTAGACTTCTTCCGGATTACATCGCATTTACATGGGATCAGTCCTCATCGAGCACCTCCTACCACCCCTTTAAGTGCATCGTGCTGTGAAGAAATTATCAATCAACGTTGAATCCCACTCCCATGAGATTTGAAAACCCAACAAGCAGCTTACGTCTTAATATCGCGTTAGCGCCTTCTTAATCCTTTCAAACAACGACCGTCAACGTAAACCGTTCTGACACCTTTCTGGGCAAGTGAGAAATTAATTGTGAAAGCTCTGAGGAATTCTGTATCACAGTTCCCGATTTGCATGAGAATGAACATGTGTCCCGAATCTGTTTAAACAATTTCTAATGAGGTGTCTTTATGTGAATTCCGGGATTCTGACCGAAAGCCTACCGAAATCTGAAATTTATGGAAGAGCTCGTAATTTTCTTTGTATAGCAGATAAAGTTTTCTTCTTAAGGAAAGACACTTATGGAATCCAACATTTTATGAATACTCCACTCCATGCTCATTTTATTGGTTATGAGGAATAAGGAAAGTAAAAGTTCATAAAATGTGTGAGGGAACTCCTCCCCACCACGACTGCGGTATGCTGCAAGTTGAGTGGAGCAGATGAGAGATCAATGAACGGCATTTGCAAGATGTTTTAAAGGATTTTCAAAGGATTTTGAACTTTGAACTAGAAACAAAAGGAAATATGAGTTTTTAAGTGACTACCAATTTAATTTGTGCGAGAGATAATTTTCTGGCATTTGAACTCAATAGTGATTTCTGGCAAACAACTAATCTGAAGGATAACATTTTGATGAACTTTTCCAACAATTGACGCCAAATAACAATAACAACACGCCGAACGTTGTCCTTCAAGTGATCAATCGTTTCAAGATTATTTGCGTGAATTAGGGACTTAACACATCCCGATTACCAACAATTACCAAACTTTTCCTTAAATAAATTAATTTTGGTTCGAGCTCTGCGAAATGTAGCGTCATTTTGTTGAAAACAAAGCTCCAACACATCATAGGTGTAAAATTGATGAACAAAAATATCAGTAATCATGACTCTGTGTCGGTCATCAAGACGCACTGAATCATGAACCGAAGGTCATCGGTTTGATTCCTGTGCTGAACATCTTACAGTTTTAAGATCCTGAAAACACGTAGTTCCAAATGAAAAGATTTCGTAAATTCCGCGGTTTGTCTACTTCCACACAACACCTTCTTCATTCCTGTCCGTCTCTTAAGAAAAGAAGCTTCTACAACCTCAAGAGCAAATGAAATAGACCTCAACATCTTCTGGAACAAAGTTCTGCATTCAATTTTTGAATTTTTTATTGATAATTTTTTTGGAAAAAAAGATATAACATATATACAATATGGATATAAATATATGAAAGAGCCTAAAGGCTAAGCGCTATGTAGATCACATTACAATCCTTATTCAGCTCTGGTCCAGGGTCTTCGACTCTAAAGTTGGACAACGCTGTAGAGGACACCCTCTGATGGCACAAGGAACTGGGGGAGAACGTGAACTGCTTTGAAGCGTGACATTGGAGGCCCCCGACTAAGAATTATGCCAGTTGGTGAGCTTGAGACGCAGGTACATCCTCCATTGAGAGCTATATGAAGAAGAAAACAGCCACAAGTATTTATCTAAAAACGAGGTGCCGAACTGTAGTGCACTGAGCTTTACTTTTTATTTTTAATTTTTGAAAGCAAATATTTTCCCCAAAACTGTATACGGCGTTTTGTTGGTTGTTTTGTATCTCGAGAAAAATGTTAATAATAATAATTGTTGGCGCTACAGTCCAAAGGGGGACCAGGGCCTAGCTTGCTCATCAACTACTCGTGTTGTGCGAGCTACTGTTCTCTCACGAGTAGAAGGGACCTACAGTTTTTTGCCGACTCCGAACGGCGAGATTTGAGAAGCTTTCTTAGACAGTTATTACTCTTTGAGTGTTGTCAGCAGCTCGAAAGAGGTGGTGCCGTGAAAAATTCGAAAAATTTGTGTTGAGCTGGGAGTCGAACCTAGATCCTTTGGCGTGTGAGCGTCGCACTCTACCCACTACGCCACGGCGACCACAAAATGTTATTTTTTGGAAAAAGCCTTATGGTGTAGTTAATATGGGTTACCTCATTATTATTCTGTGAATCGTCCTATCCGGAATACACATAGCGAGTCACTCAAAATATGGGTGGAAGTTTATTATTTATGTAATACACATACGAGGGGTCTTCAATATAATCTCGGTTTCGGGGTGAAGCTGTGGTTATATATATAAATTCACTTATTTATCAAGTAATGCTATTATTTTAGTGCATTCATGTAAAATTTCACATAAATGTGATTATTAATTCCCGATTTATCTGTATCTGTAGTTAAACAGAATCATAATGGCGACTGAGACGATGATGATGAAAATTGAGCATAGCGCTGTCATTGAGTTTCTCACTAAGCAAGGAAAATGTCAAAAACCTATTCACGAAGAGATGATGGCTATTTACCATAGTTCCGCACATTCATTGTCAACTGTGCAAAAATGTCCAAGTAAGTTCAAGAGAGGCAGCGAGAGCATTGAAGACGACCCCCACTCCGGCGCCCCGGCTACTGCTTGTATGGGAGAAAGCATCAAAGAAGTCAAAAAACTTTTCTTGAGGATGTCCGAATGAAGGTGAAAATGATGGCAGAGATCACCAAGCCTTCAATTGGTACCATTCGCACCATTCTTTATGACCATCTTAACCTTTCAAAGGTCAGTGCAAGGTAGATGCCACGAATGCTCACAGGGACTTAGAAAAAAGTGAGAATCGCATGCTGTAGAGAGCTATTAGAGATGTGTAGTGAGTCCGCGGAAGGTGTTATAGATCGAATTGTTACTGGGGACGAAGCATGGGTTCACCACTATGACCCTGAAATCAAACAAGAGTCCATGCAGTGGCATAAAAAACGAACCGACCCGCCGAAGAAGTTCAAAGTCACTCCGTCTGCCAGCAAGCTCATGGCCACAGTTTTATGGGGCCCAAATGGAATCTTGCTCATTGAGTGCGAAAAAAGGTGAAACAATGAACACCACACCACGCTTTCACTTTACATAATTTGCGGGAGGAAATTAAAACGAAAAGGCGGGGTAAACTCGCAGCGGGTGTGTTGCTTCTTCATGGCAACGCTCCTGTTCACACGGCGGAAGTTTCCAAGGCTGCTGCGCGAGATTGTGGTTTCGAAGAAATCCAACACTCACCCTATAGTCCAGACCCCTAGTAATTATTTCCTGTTTCCGGATTTGAAGAAAAATGTCTTCCTGAAAAAGATTTTCGGATAAAGTTGGCAATAAATGGGTATTTTGTAGAGAAAGAGAAAATTCATTTTTTTGAGGCTTAAAAAAGCTTATCTCCAGATGTAACAATGTTAAAGCAGATTCTACTAAAAAAACAAAAACAATTTAAATTCATATCGATACCGAGAATATAATGAACACCCCTCGTTAATTCAACTAAAGCCACTTACTTGCCAATCTTTAATGTTAAAAAAGGTTTTAGACAAGGCGACTGTCATGTGACTTCTTCAACATCACCCTCGAGAAGATCGTGCGAAACTCACAAGTCAACACCAGAGGCACGATCTTCCAAAAGTCAGTTGAATTGCTAGCTTACGCTGATGACAATGATGTGATTGAAGAACTCAAGTTGACAATATTGAGTATAATGTGTATTTTGCAAATTTACTTTTTAGAGGTTTTAAAAAGGCAAGATGTAACAAGATGTAACAAGTGCATTGATGATAGGAGAAATCATATTTAAAAATAAAAACAATTTAAATTGAATTCGCATTTTCCTTCATATCGATACCGAGAATATAATGAACGCCCCTCGTATTTGTACACACTCTGCATGAACACTCTCTGCATGAACACACTCTACATGAACACACTCTGCATGAACACACTCTGCATGAACACACTCTGCTTACCATGATGGCGTAAAATTTGATCTTCAAATGTTCCCTGAATTATGTAAACATTTTCAAACGGGACTTTGCGGCGATATTTTAAAATGTCTTCTGTTTGCACATTCACGTCGTTTTATCCGTTTTATCATACGTGTACGATGAATGTGAATCAGCAAATCAGACTCAAGTGTTGCCTTTTCAAAGTTTGAAAAGAAATCAAAGTCCCACGGGTCTGTATCTGGTGGGTATGCTGAAGCGTTGCTGCCGTGGCGTAGTGGGTAGAGTGCAAAGCTCAGACGCAACAGGGTCTAGGTTCGATTCCCGGCTGAACACCTCGATTTTTTCACGGCACCACCTCTTTCGAGCTGCTGACAACACTCAAAAAGTAAAAACTGTCTAAAAAACCTTGTCAAACTTCGCGAGTCGAAGTCGGCAAAAAATTGTAGTTCCTTTCTACCTGTGAGAGAACAGCATTGCGCACAACACGAGTGCGCAAGCTAGGCCCTAGTCCCCCTGTGGAATGTCGCGCCAACAATTATTATTATTATTACTATGCTGAAAGGGGCAGCAGTTTGTAGGCTAATTTGGTCCGTTTAGCGATGTGTTGATATGGTTGAAAGACTCCATTTTTAGCCTTCTTTGAAATGCGGCTTTGAATTTAAAAAAAAATTACACAACCCAGGGAAAACTTTCAGCTTTAGCAAATAATCCGTGTTGCTTGCGTATTTTTAATCTAAAAAAAAGTGGAGAAACATCAACAGAAGTTTGGGCTTTTCCGGGGTGTGATGGGTAAATATTTCACTATTTCGGTGTGCCTGTTGGTCAATATGTCGTTAATAGCTTCGAATGACGCAGAAACAACGTATACAGCACCAAAGACTGCACCAGAGTTTGGCTTTAGTGTGGGAAATCGACACTCATCACGCAGGCAGCTTCTGCATACCCCTATAATCCATGAAGGATGTGACTTACTCACCCATCTTACATCGAATTGAAATTTTGTCAGCCATCACGACGGCGTGTCATGTTTAACTTGCACGATGTTCTCTCTGTTATGCCGAAAATACCACATGACAGTGCGTTGCCGTGTTCATTCAAACACTCAATAAAAAAAAATATTTAAATCTCCTCTTAGCTGTCCCAGTATCTTGCCATAAGCAACTGTCTCAAGCTCTCCAACGCCAGATTTCGTAAATGAGTTTTGGGATAAGCAATTAAATTTTAGAAGAACGGTACATTAAACAGTAAAAACAACTCTGTTTTGCGAATGTCCCGCCTGTGGATGAATGCGATTGGATTTGTCATTTTCCGCCTTTTCGGCATCTCCCAGTGGCGTCGTCTCACTAAATCACTGCCCACTTGGCTTCGGTTAAACAATGTCTTCCATTGAATGTGATTAATTCGCCTAATGGATGGAAGGGAATAAATTTTGCGTGCGCTCAATCGAACGAAACGTGTGGTGTATATGAAATATGTTCCCTGATCTGCGTCGTGGCCGATTACCTGCTTCTGGTCTTTGTTTTCGCTTTGGGATGAGCTATTGAAAGAATTCGATTTAATCCGCTAAAGTGCTATATGTCGTCATAAATTCATGGAAGAATGACCGCAAGAAGTCACAGATTTGCCTGTCTGGTGAGAGTTTCTTTTTGTTTTCGATTTGAAACGCATTTCTAGTTGCGAAAGATCACGATAGGTTTCGCATGAATAGAGTTCAGAAATTCAACATCACACTGTGCTGCCACAGAAACTGTAAACCGGTGTGATGATCCGTCTAAAATCGTAAGACACGGGAAAAATATCTACTGGTATACCGAAAAGAAACAGAAGCTGAAACACAGAGTCCACAATTTCTGACTTCCAATTCTCAACGATAGATGTCGCAGCTCATGAATTTATTTCTGACACTTTTTCAAAAATAATTCGGTTTGAGTTCCGGATAAATTGGTTGGAAAGTCGAATTCACTCTAGCGGGCGATTTGGTAAACAAAGGAAACATTTTCGTTGGATTAGCTAAACTCACAGATAAGAACCATTTTGCGTGTGCTCAAATTCGAGCGGAGACAGTTTCAACTGGTATACAAGTTCGCTATTCACAGAGGCTTGCGTTCGATACGATGAAGGTTGCCAGAGTTCCGACACATGCGTCCGCGTCACAGAATCCATTCACGGTGAAGAACACAGCTCAAGATATGACACGATGAACATTTAAAGAAATAGCTGATTTCATTTGACGAATTCAATTTATTTCGGTTTACAGTGCGGATTGGTCGAAATGTTTTTGTGTCAAAATGTCCCCTAATGAGTAAGTGTTTTGATGTATATTGAATGGCGCAGCGATTCAAAGATGGACTGGAATAAAACAACATTAAACTACATCTTGAAGTTAAATCAAGCAGAACTGATTTCTTTTTACATAAGTTATAAAAGCATGTTGTTGCTGATAAAGTGCGTTAGCTTCTAAGTCGTGCAATCTCTGCACTAAACTGTGAATAGTGTAACGTCTTTCACAATTCAATTTCTAAACTGTGAATAGTGTTATGCCTTTCACAACTCCAATTTCCTAGCTGTTGGCAATACAGTGCAGTTTGGAATCGACAGTAAACCGCAGGTTGCCTTAGCTCCTAATTAAAACAGTCCACAAAATCATGAACTAAAAAATGCTCATGAAAGTTCTCTGGGTGGTTCGAAACTCAACTGTCCTTCTTCTTCAGCAAAATGGAATGTTTGTTTTTGTGTGAATTCTGTCGTGAACTCGAATAAGGTGGCACTAAATCTGCACAGTACAAATTTGAATTTAATTAAAAACATACTTCTTTTTGCTTGACGTAGACAGGGACAACGTGTACCTAAAATTGAAGGCAAATTTGAAGTATAAATTTAATGTCAATACTGAAAGGGTTGAAAGTCAAGCAATTATAACCATCGCGTCATAGTAAGTGTTGTGCTATGTGTCACCTCGCATAAGATGTGGTGGTCGTACGAATATTTTCCGAGGCTAGAAGTTATATGACATAGTGCGAGATGCTTTGCGTAAGTAAAATGCAGGTTTACAGATGTCAGTCATCAACCGTCAACATTTCCAACTTCTTAAAACCTAATCCGACCTGAAGCTAATTTGATTCCGTCCATTTAGCAAGTCACGTTTAGAGACAGAACCCCGATTTACCTTAAATAATCAAATTTTGGCGAGTAACAACAAATCCTTTTGAAAAATTCTTCTACAATTGGATAACTATGTTACAACAAAACTGCCTCAAAGTTGCAGCCAAAGAAGCTGGAGAATTGGAAAAAAAATCACTCCTTATTGTGCTATATAGGTATGCAGTATGCAATTACCCCCTTCACTGGCTGGCTCTAAATATTACCAACATACTGAGAAGGTGGCCAAGTAGTAAACAACTTTTAAATGGGCACGAGAATGATTTAAATTCTTCCTCTTCTTATTGTGACACTAAAGTCCGAAATGAACCTGGGCCTCAACCAACCTGCCTCTCTAGCCAGCACGATATTTCGCTAGCTTCCTCCAATTGCGCATTCCAAGATAGCCGTCAACGCGTACAAAAATCGCACGCAAAACTTTTTTCTCGGAGAGACTACGGGACTTCCTCATCCAATTTTAGTAACGTCCAGGTTTCCGCACCATAAAGTATTACTGGGATGACCGAGCTCTTATATAAAACGAGCTTAGTCCTTCGAGAGAGGGCTTTATTATTCAATTGCTTCTTGAGCCCAAAGAAACAGCGATTAGCAAGAGTGAATTTACGTTTGATTTCGGTACTGGTATTGTTGTCACTTTTTAATGCGGGCCGCGGTAGACGAAGTCATTGACTACCTCGAAGTTTCTGCTGCCTAGAGTGACGTTTTATCCGAGACTTCGATGCTGTATGTATTTCCTTGATGACAGCATGTACTTAGGTTTGCCCTCATTTATCGCCAGACCCATTTTAGCCGTTTCGGCTTCAATACCAGCAAACGCCTCATTGACGGCTCCCTGTGTTCGTTCAATCACGTCAATGTCATCAGCGTAAGCTAACAGTTGAACTGACTTCTGGAAGATCGTGCCTGTGGTGTTGACTTGTGAGTTTCGCACGATCTTCCCGAGGATGATGTTGAAGAAGCCACATGCGGCCTTAAATTCGATGAATAGACGGTGAGTGTCGATTTGTACTTCTTGGGTCCTTTCTAGGATCTGCCGGATGGCAAAGATCTGGTCTATCGTGAACTTTGATGTCCCAAGACCACACTGATAGGGACCTAAAAGGGTATGGACAAACGGTCTCAGACGCTCACACAATACGGCAGAGAGAATCTTGTATGCGATGTTGCGGAGACTAATCCCTCGGCAGTTGGCGCAGTCAAAGGGGTCTCCATGCTTTCCTCCAATCATATCTCATAGATGAGCTGGTGCATGCGCCTAATCAGGTCATCTCCAGCTGCTTTAAATCGTTCTGCGGACAGTCCGTCCGCTCCAGCAGCTTTGTTCGACTTCAGTTTGGATGTTGCTATCTTCACCTTGTCTAAGTTGGGGGGCGGGGAGTCTATCATTGTCCAAATTGAGTAGAACATTTTGCCTAGGAGCGGAATTCGGGACGTCATCGCCGTTAAAGAGTCTACAGAAATGATCCCTCCAGATTCACAGCATAGACTGCGATTCTACCACTAGTTGTCAAATTTGATCCCGACACTCTTCGGTCCAAACCTTGTATCCTCCGGATAGCTGCTTTACCTTTCGGTAAAATTTTCGGACTTCATTCCTGTCATAAAACCTTTCCATTTCGTTCGCTCTTTTTTGTCTTCTGAGAAGCCGGTGATCTTCCCTTCTTCCCTGTTCGCAGAGCTCACATCGTTGTTCGATGCATCGTTGCCTCTTAGGTGTCTGGTTTGGCTGCATGCGCTTGGAGCAGATTTAAATATGAATCAGATATATCAGACGAAGACAATCAAGAAGTTCCACCTTGCGATTCTGTAAGGTTCATGAACACATATATCCAAAACCAAACAAAGCCAGCAGACTATCAGACTTCATTCCTCTTACACATCATTCACTTTACCTCACTTCAAACTTCAGATGGCGATAAGGGACATGTGCTCAAGAAGCAGTCCTTTGTATACTATGGGCTCTCCGCAAATTCGATCACCAGTCATCAATAAATTTATTAATTTCAAAAGTAAGCGGTTGAAGATGAAGCGATTGCCGCCGTGGCGTAATGGGGAGAGTGCGACGCTCACACTCCGAAGGGACTAGGTTCGATTCCCAGCTCATCACAAATTTTTCGAATTTTCACGGCACCACCTCTTTCGAGCAGCTGACAACACTCAAAAAGTAATAACTGTCTAAGAAAGCTTACAAACTTCGCCATTCGGAGTCGGCAAAAAACTGTAGGTCCCTTCTACTCGTGAGAGAACAGTAGCGCGCACAACACAAGTAGTTGATGAGCAAGCTGGACCCTGGTCCCCTGTGGACCGTCGCGCCAACAATTATTATTATTAAGCGATTGATTCCATTTCACAGGTTTTATCAAACGTTGCTCACAATCCCGAATTTACTGCTAATGGTTGCCAATCGTTTGTCCCATTCCTTTATTTAAATTTCCCAAATTAATTGAGTTCCACCAACCCGCCCGGCAATCGCCACCCAACCGCACTTCACAGATGTTGCCCTTGTTTATGATTTATGCTCATGAGCCCACAAACGACACTCAGATTATGTATTTTTAATTTCGCTGCTCCTTGTTAACATAGCCGAGGATTGCATCTGAACAAATCATAACGTGGACTGCTGTTGTGTATGTTTTCTAAGAGCGCCCCAACAACAAACCACTGCTCGGCGCTGGGGTAAACATTCACGCACATGTGAGTCCACCGCAAAGGAAACTTTGATATTAAGTTTCGCGGGGGTGGTGAATGGAAAGGTGGGAGGGGGGAATCCCTCAGAACCGCTCAGCGCCGATCTAAGCCGACAAGTAAGGAGGTCAGGGGCTGAACGTGTGCGGGCTACTTACCACTCCCGTCCTTAGCGATTGATTGCTTTTTGATCTGCCCAACGAGGGAGTTGCTGCCGATCGCGATGACGCTCTGTGCCGAAGCCGATCACCGCCACCATCACCACCGCCATAAATACCGCACTAGAGTTGTAAATATTTAACGTTCTATCAACTAAACAAAATCGCTTCGGTGGCAATGAGACTGGAGGACTGCGCTGCGCTATGAGGATCATGATCACAAATTCCATCCGCGCAAGCGAGGGGCCACAGCGTTCGGCGCGGGCCATGTTGACGTTGGTGTTTTTGTTTTGCCACCGGAGCGGACGAAAGCAAATAAAAAGTGAAAATCTGTCGAAAATTAGAAAATCATCGGCAATAAGCGATTCGGGCGAAATGTGTGTGGCACGGGCGGCTGGGGCGTGCGCGACGCTCAGGACTGTCGTCGGGGGCGCAGATATTTACACCTATCGGTGTTTTCTCAAACTCAATCAATTGTTGATGGTATTTGGGCGGTTTAATTAACCGCCAGTGGATGGATTTTATGTGGAAGAGTTTTGATCGTCTTGGGTGGCTCTGGGCGTGACTTGGTCTGATGTAATGGTGGCTGATGGGCGGTGGGGGCGGTAAGTGTTCGCAGGCGTATTTGCGCAATACGAAAACAATTTGTTTCGTTGAGCTTATAATGTGGCCGGATATAAGAGTGGCCGGTGATTAGCGGGAACTCGAACAGATTTTCGATAGTTGCGAGTGTACGTCACACGCCTGTGGACGTATTTGCATCAAATGATTGAGTGATTGCTTGCTTTCTGAATTGAATAATTCTATATATAAAAATTGATCGTGGCAGTTGTTTGTTGTTTAAAAAAATTAAATTTCTGTATTAATGATCAGTTTAAAAAATAAATGTAATTATTCATAAATACGTCGATACGAAGTTTCTCCTTTCGATGTCGCAAGGGGAAGTTAGTATCGTTGGAAACATTCCTGTAGACGTCCAACTTATCCGAGGCGTGTCAGGGTTCCTGAACTATTTCTTTTTACGTGGCTACAACCCACAGACTTGTAGATCAGACCCATTATTTAACCATTGGGGGTTGATCTTTAATCTCAAAAAAGGTCTGCGTCAAGGCGACGCTCTGTCATGTGACTTCTTTAACATCATTCTTGAAAAGATCGTGCGTAACTCACAAGTCAACACCAGATCTTCCAAAAGTCAGTTCAATTGATGACTTACGCTGATGACATTGACGTGATTAAACGAACACGGCGAGCCGTCAATCATGCATTCAACCGGAAACGGATAAAATGGGTCTGGTGGTAAATGAGAGCAAAACAAAGTGCATGCTGTCATCAAGAGGGCACACAACATCGACGTCTCGGACAGAGAGTCACACCAGGCAGCAGAAACTTCAAGGCCTTCGTCTACCTCAGCTTTGCGGTAAATAGGGACAACAACCTCAGTACCGAAATCAAACGCAGAATTGCCAATCACTATTTCTTTGGGCTCAAGAGCAATCAGCCCTTGCTTGAAGGGCATAGCTTGCTTTATATAACAGCAGTGCCATTTCTACCTTTGGCGTTCCTACCAAACTCATCAGATTGAGTAGGATGACGATGGAGAACTCACGCTGCTTTGTCAAGGTTGGTAATGAACTCACCGAGACATTCAATGTTAAAAAAGGTTTTAGAAAAGGAGATGTGCTGTCATGTGTCTTCTTTAATATCATCCTTTAGAGGTATCCCACAAGTCAACACCAGAGGCACGATCTCCCAGAAGTCAATTCAATTGCTAGTTTAGGCTGATGACATTGACGTGATTGGACGAACACAGTGAGCCGGAATGTTGGTTGAGGCCTAGGTCCACAACAGACTGAAGCGCCACGAAAAGAAGAAGGAGGAGGTATTATGAACTTTGCAAAAGAGTGATGTAAGAGAATGTATGGAGCATTCTTGTTAAAGGGAGCGATATTAAATTTCTCGTTTTTAGGCTTAATAATAGGAATAGTCGCTTTGGCGTAGTGGGTAGAGTGCGACGCTCACACGTCGAAGGGTCTAGGTTCGATTCCCAGCTCAACACAAATTTTTCGAATTTTTCACGGCACCACCTCTTTCGAGCTACTGACAACACTCAAAGAGTAATAACCGTCTAAGAAAGCTTCTCAAATTTCGCCGTTTGGAATCGGCAAAAAACTGTAGGCCTCTTCTGCTCGTGAGACAACAGTAGCGTGCACAACACGAGTAGTTGATGAGCAAGCTAGGCCCTGGTTCCTCTTTGGACTGTTATTAATATGAAAAAAAAGGGTTATGTTGGGTTACAGTTGACAGTTGCCAGCAGGGCAATTACACTCAGGCAGAGGCATCCAATTATGAAACCGCGCGAATATATTCCCACTCTCCTACAAATTTAATTGTAAGCTAGCTACATACCTGCAAAGCGGTCCCACAGCCATGTCACTGACGCTTCAGTCTATGGTGAAAGCTATAGGGCGCTGATTACTAACGATTTCGAACATCAATGATGTGCAGAAGCTGTGATTTTCAAAAGATGGTGCCCCATGGCACACAGTTTGTGCCAAAAATGAATTATTGAGAATTGCCCTCCAAGATCGTGACACTTAACATCATTTATCTCTATTCTGTGTGAATATGTGAATGCGCTATTCTGCGCCACTAAGTTTGTAATAATTGATCACATGAAGGACAACATTTTCCTCGTTATTGCCAAAACCCTGCAAAATTTGAGCTCTAACACCAGCAAATCCTGAAAACTAAATTTTAAATTGATACGTGCAGCACACCGACAGCGTACATTTCAAGGTATTGTTAGATGTGATGACAGAAATTTGCATCTCGTGACAACTGATCTAGTGCCTTTTATATTTCTGGATTAGAGAACAAAAGCAAAAATTAATCGATGAAAATAGCTTTATTGTTTTTCAAAGTATTTGCCATTAAGATCTATACACTTTTGCATGCGTTTGAACCAATTGTCGAAGCAGTTTTGCCACTCTGATTGAGGTACCTCGAAAACATGCATTCTGAACGCATCAATCGCTTCTTTAGGTGTCGAAAAACGTTGACCTCACATTTAATTTTTTACGTACGGGAATAAAAAGAAGTCATTCGGTGGCAAGTCAGGACTATACGGGGGATGACTCATCAAATCGATGTTTTGAGTGCTCAAAAGTGCACTTGTTTGAGCCGATGTGTGAGAGCTCGGATTGTCGTGGTGAAGAGTGATCCGTCTTCGGCGGTTGGTTTCCCTGATTTCTTGGAAGGCAACTGGCAAGCAAATGGTTGCGTACCATTTAGAATTGACTATTTTGCATTGTTCTAGTGGTACGGTTGCGACATGTCTAGTTTTTCCGAAAAAACAGGCTACCATTAGCTTGGAAGTGCTTCGTGCGCGAGCAACTTTTGTTGGATTTGGCTCAATTTGAAGCACCCGTACAGTCAACTGCTGTTTACTTTCGGGCTCATACGCGTAAATCCACGATTCGTCACCTGTCACGATGTCATAGACGTGTTTCAAAGCACCGCGATCGTATTTTTGGACCATTTCTTTCAACCAATCGACACGAGGCTTTTTTTTGAGCGATTGACAAATTGTGTGGGATCCAACGCGAACAAATTGTTTTGACGGTCAAATGTTCATGCAATATTGAATGTATGCTGGTCCCACTAATGCCTACGATTGTCTATCTCACGATATGTCACATGACGATCTTGCAATATCAGTTGCCGCACAGCAACAATGGTTTCCGGAACAACAACTGATTTTGGAAGACATTCATGAAATTCGTCTTGGAATGAACTACGACCTCGGTTGAATTCACCATACCATCGATAAACACTGGTCCTTGATGGAGCTTCATCGCCAAAAATTGAATTAAGTTCATCGATGCACTGTTGTTGAGTTAATCTACGTCGAAAGTTGTAAAAAATAATCGCACGAAAATTTTCACGATTAAAGATGAATCTTTTAACTAACTGTAAACAACACAAATAGCGCTCATATGTCAAAACGTTCTGAGTACGTATAACCTAAAAAATGTGAAACTTTACGATAGAGCTGACAGTTGCCAGATTGTAACACTAGGGTTGTCCAATCCCGAAACATAAAAGGCAAACTACGTTTACATAAATTTACTTATTTATCATATGTATATCATATATATAATACTATTATTTTAGTGCATTAATATAAATGTGATTATAAATTCGCGTTTTATCTCTACTTAATAATAATAATTGTTGACGCTACAGTCCAAAGGGGGACCCGGGCCTAGCTTGCTCATCAACGACTCGTGTTGTGCGCTCTACTGTTCTCTCACGAGTAGAAGGGACCTACAGTTTTTTGCCGACTGCGAACGGCGAAGTTTGCAAGCTTTCTTAGACAGTTATTACTCTTTGAGTGTTGTCAGCAACTCGAAAGAGGTGGTGCCGTGAAAGATTCGAGCTGTTCAGCCGGGAGTCGAACCTAGACCCTTCGGCGTGTGAGCGTCGCACTCTACCCACTACGCCACGGCGACCACTATCTTTAGTTAAACAGAATCATAATGGCAACTGAGACGATGTTGGTGAAAATTTAGCATCGCGCTGTAAATAAATTCCTCACTAAGCAAGGAAAAATTAAAAAAACTATTCATAAGGAGTTGGTGGCTGCTTACCAGGGTTCCGCATCTTCATTGTCAACTGTGCAAAAGTGGTCAAGTCACCAAGAGAGACAGAGAAAGCATTGAAGACGACTCCTGGTCCTGTGCCCGTCTACTGCTTGTACGAAAGAACGCATTAAAGAAATTGAAAAACTTGTTCTTGAGAATACCCGAACAAAGGTGAAAATGATGGAAGAGATCACCAAGCTCTCAACTGGTACCACTCACACCATCCTTCATGAGCATCTTAACCTCTCAAAGATCAGCGTAAGGTGAGTGCCACGAATGCTCACTGCGAAAAAAGTGAGAATCGCATGCTGTAGAGAGCTACTGGAGATGTGTAGTGAGAACGCGGCCGGTGTTATGGATCGAATTGTTACTGGGGACGAAACATGGGTTCACCACTATGACCCTGAAAGCAAACAAGAGTCCATGCAGTGGCATAAAAAACGAACAGACCCCCCAAAGAAGTTCAGAGGAGTGACTTTGACCCCGTCTGCCGGAAAGCTCATGGCCAATGTTTTATGGGACTCAAAGGGAATCTTGCTCATTGAGTACAAAAAAAGGTGAAACCATGAACGCCACATCCTACGTTTCCACTTTGCATAATTTGCGGGAGGAAATTAACACGAAAAGACGGGGTAAACTCGCAGCCGGTGTGTTGCTTCTTCATGACAACGGTCCTGTTTACACGGCGCGAGTTTCCAAGGGTGCTGCGCGAGATTGTGATTTCCAAGAAATTCAACACCCACCCTGTACTCCACACCTTGCCCCTAGTGATTATTTCCTGTTTCCGGATTTAAAAAAATGTCTTCGTGAAAAAAGATTTTCGGATGATGAAGAACTCAAGTCAGCAATAAATGGGTATTTTGCAGAGAAAAAGGAAGTTTATTTTTTGAGGGTTTAAGATGTAACAAATGCAAAGATGTTAGGAGAGATTGTATTAAAAAATAAAAATAATTTAAATTGAATTCGCATTTACCGAGAATATATTGAACGCTCCTCGTATGAGCAACAAAACAAAGATCCGACGTAGAACAAGTAATGTTTCCTTCTCTTGTCTAAACATCTGGCCACAAAACTCTTTCCTCGAAAAAACAAAATCATGCTGTACAAAGATCATATTTTAGTAGTCTCGTTTTATGGAGACAAAATCTAAACAATGGTTAAAACTGTGATGCCTGCTTCTTGGTGCCTTTGAAAGAAAATTTTCGCATCGCATATATGGTTCGCATATATGGTTCTGTCTGTAAAAGAAGTATAGGGACGAAAAGACACAATTGGAAATTTTCCAATCTGTGCCCGGAAGTGAAGTCAGTCCGGCCATATCGAACCCAACATCTACATATGTTTCGAGGTCGCGAAAAAAAACAAATGTGCCATATAAAGACCGACAATTCGCAAAACTTGAAGCAGTCAGTCTCAGAGTCAATGCATAAGAATTTCACTATCGAAATGGAGTCAACGTTTCAATTTATGCAACGTTACACGAAGCTTCACTTCAAAAATAAGCACACATCTGCAAGTGCTTGCAAAAATAATTTTAAACGAAAAGAATCCCATCAGGAAATGTTCCCATTTTCGCGTTGCGATGATTCAGTTCACAGATCTGTGTCAACAAATACTCCTCGTTGCAATCCAAACACAGCCAAACATCAAGCACCTGATTCACTTGCTTCATCGGCAAGTCCGTGCACATTTTCACCCAAAACTCAATAAAATCTCGCCTTTATAACCGAATGATTATTGCGCCGAAAATATCCATCCACACCCACTTCGCTTCCGCCGAGTTAATCACAATCAATCAATTAACAATTCAACTCAATTAAAACTTCACTTCGGAACGATTAGTAGCGTTTAATGGCCCAGAAGAATGCATCTTCAGATGCACATGGTTGTTTACACATCGATCTCGGTAAACAAATCCGTTGCACGCTGCCTGGTGTGTTAAAACAACACCCAGAGTCGCGTAGCTCGTAGCTTCCATTCATTCAGTCCACCGTTGTCGGATGCGAGGTGGTATTCGTACTTCGTTGCTTCTCCTGGCCGGCAGCAGCAAATCGTAAAACAAGTCCACGTAGTAAGGGGGCAGAGCAGAGGCATTAGAGCGTCGGCGACGGCAGCCATTCCGTGGTGTGACAGCATCCTGGAGATGAACAACTATCTGGGCGTCCCCGCTTCGATATTGTAAATAAACACACGCATAGTAGCACCGGATTGAAACCCGAAGCCGGTTCACGAATCTCAAATGAGTGTCAGTCCGCTCCCGCCTAAGAGTTGAAAGATCCTTCGTCGCCAAGTGATTCTCTGACGCTGGTACAACCGCCGCTGCAGCCGTGCATGGTGATTCAAGTAAACAATGGCGCTGTTGATGGCTGGCACTGAGAGAGAAGGAGAAAAAGAAAGTGCTGTCCAGACCGATAATAATTGTCGTTCACTGCGCCACCTCGCCTTTGCACACGAACCGTAGTGCGGTCGAGAGGATTCGCTATTTTCTAAAATGCCAAGCTTTACGGTCCATCAATATAATCGGCGGCGTTCACTGCGTTCGTGGGTTGCGTGTTGGCGTTTAATTGCCGTCACGTTGACGTGTTATCTTTGCGGGGGCTGAATTAAGCCACTCGCAATTGCTAGCAGCATAGAAACCGAATTTCACTTGAAAACACAAACGCTCTGTAAACAGTTGCGGTTAATTGTCTTAAGCATATTCTGAGATCTTTTCGAAGCTTTGAATGCCAGATGGTGTTCGATAATCCAGTTGAGGGTTCCTTGTTGACTTTTTCCGCCCACTGCGTGCATAAGAAGTTCTGGTTCTTCGTGCTCAGTGGATTTTATATCAACAGCACTCCCGAGCGAGCGGTTTGTGTATAATTTTCATATGTGGACATTGCGTTTGACATGTGGAACATGTTCTCAATTTGCAAAAGATATGATTTCTTAGGTTATGCTGTTACTTTTTGTGGGCCAAGTGGAGGAGAACGATTATTAAAAGTTGAAGCCAGCTTGTCATCCACATCGAGAGACTTAATTTCGACCGAAGAACTTGTCAGTCCAACACATTAAAGCAAAACGAGTCATATGGAATATATTTAACTTTTTAAGATTAAAAATTGCGTGGCTTTGGAAATTTTTGAAAGAAATGAAACGAGTTTTACTTCAAATACATAAAATTGGATTTTTTTAGGCAACTATTCTGGACACCAGCGAGAAAAGCTTTTTTTTCGACCGATAATAATTTCGCAATCATTTAATTTTTAAAACTATTGTAGGCTGTCTTTAAATATTTAATTATACAAACGTCATATTTTCGGTAAGTTTTTTTTCTATATTTGTGGACATTGTGACGAAGTCAAAAAAGGGCGACACTAACGCACGAAAGATCCCAGCACTCCTGGTCTGGGCACATCACATCACCTCCTTGGAGTTTTTCATAACACTCAGGAAGTATTGATTGAAGAAATACATTTTGCCGTTCGGAGTCTGACTACTCATGATTAGTACGCACAATAAAGGGAAGGTGATTCAGAAGTAAGGCTACATTCTCAAATGGCGAACATTTTTTTTTAGGTTTGTTAAGATGCAAGTGCAACTTTTTTCTTAATCTGTATGTCAAGATATATACTCCTTGGTGTTTGATAAACGCATATGACAGTGTGCATAGAGACGAGCTATACAGTGCCATGTCTAGTTTTGGCATCCCTACCAAACTCGTCAGATTGTGTAGGATGACGATGGAGAACTCTCGCTGCTCCGTCAAGCTCGGTAACGAACTCACCGAGACCTTCAATGTTAAAAAAGGTTTTAGACAAGTTGACGCACTGTCATGTGGCTTCTTTAACATCAGCCTCGAGAAGATCGTGCGTGACTCACAAGTCAACACCAGAGGCTTCTTGCAGAAGTCAGTTCAATTGCTAGCTTACGCAGATGACATTGGCGTGATTGAACGAACACAGCGAGCCGTCAATGAGGCATTCGCTGGCATTGAAGCCGAAGCGGCTAAAATGGGTCTGGCGATAAATGAGGGCAAACCTAAGTCATGCTGTCATCAAGGAAGGACACACAACATCGACGTCTCGGACAGAGCGTTACACTAGGCAGCAGAAACTTCGAGGCAGTCAAGGACTTCGCCTACCTCGGCTCCGCGGTGAACACGGACAACAACATCAGTACCGAAACGCAGAATCACTCTTGCCAATCGCTGTTTGTTTGGGCTCAAGATGCAATTGATTAATAGAGCCCTCTTTCGAACGACTAAACTCGCTTTATATAACAGCTTGATAATCCCCGTCCTACTCTCTGGCGCGTAATCTTGGACGTTAGCAAGGGCGGATGAGGAAGCCCTTAGTCTTTTCGAGAGAAAAGTTTTGCGTGCGATTTTTGGTCCTGTTTGCGTTGATGGCATCTGGAGGAGAATATTTAACGACGAGCTCTATGGGCGTACAGCGACATGCGCGTGGTCAAGCGTCTACGGATACAACGCCTAAGATGGCTAGGCCATGTAGAGCCTTTGGACACCACTGCTTCAGCCCGGAAAGTTTTCCAATCCTCGCCATTGGGACAACGCAACAGAGGACAACCTAGACTAAAGTGGCGCACACAAGTGGAGAAGGACTTCAACTAACTTGGAATGCACAACTGGAGACAGCTTACAAAAGATCGTGCGGGCTGGAGAGGAATATTGGTTGAGGCCCAGGTCCACTCCGGACTGTAGAGCCACAAGAAGAAGAAGAAGAAGTTTGACAAATGCTTTCTTGAGTCGTACAAGGCATGCAAAAGAGTGTAAACCTATCGGCGATTAGTCAGAAGTCACAAAGCAGAAGTCTGGCGAAGTGATTCTGGCGTCTTTGTGAAATCATCCGATTCAAGAAATTAACCGTTTTTGAAAAAAGATCTACCTTCCTATTTCTAAGGTCCGAGTGGTTTTCAACGACCCTTCGAACTTCTGATGAGTGGAGAAATAAGGAATATACATTCAACCGGAGCAATAATTTTTTGATTTATTTTGATAACCCTTTCGCGACAATATTGTTGAATTTGTAGACTCATGATTTTTAGAGACTTTTGCTTACCAAGAACCTCAAATAACATTTAAATTGTTTTCGCAGCAAAACTTTGGTCTGGAAAATAGTTGAATTGAACTGCATTTCTGAACAATTTCAAACATCCATTCTTCTTCTTTAACCTGCATGTTCCATTGAAGAGATCACGGACGATGTACGGACATGACACCTCGCTTGAACCTCCGCCATCGACTTCAGCTCATCAGGAGATATTCCTGATTCGAGTGATTCTATTATTCGGCCGAGTTTATGGGTTTGCTCCAACCACCTCGCCCTAGGTCTGCCGAGTCTCGCCTGTCTGATGCATTTCTGAACAATTTCAGACATCCATTCTTCTTCTTAACCTGCATATTTCATTTAAGGGATCACGGAGTGGTGCACGTACATGACACCTCCAGGTCGCTCGATCCTCCGCCATCGACTTCAACTCATCAGGAGCTATTCTCAAGCGCAAACGGCCGAGTTTATGGGTTTGGTCCAACCTCCTCGCCCTGGGTCTGCCGAGGACGTCGCCTGCCTGATGAAATTGCTTCTAATGCATGCCTCGAAAATCCCCTTCCGTACAACGGGCCCAAGCAAATAAAATATAGCCCAAACAAGTATGCGCTCAACATTGAGTTCTTTTAGTTTAAAAGTATTCGAGTATTAACTTAACACAGATGACAGAAGACCCTTCTTGTTTTTTGTTAGACGTTGGGATATACTGCACTGGAGCGCTCAAACTCAATTACTGGTCTATTGTACTTCCAGGCAGGAATCTTCAACTTCTTCAAGGAGGTGCTTCTGCGGTATAGAACTTACGTTTACAGTTCCCACCACAAAGTGCTCTGAAGTGTCCTCACCTTTTGTGAGTGACATCATTAAGCCCAAGCCGACTAAGCTGCATAGTGAAGGTAAAGTGTCTCGTTAGTACGCCGACAAGGTCGTCTGCATTCATTTCTGTCAGAAAAGCCGCAGATTTTCTGCTAACTTTACGGAGCATGCAGTTGATCATCCTGCATCCTGGAGAGTCACACCATCTCTAGTTACACTGTTGGGTTCGGGTTCGGTACCCAACCGTCGACAGGCCTTTACCAAGGATGCAGGTAGACGCAAGGTGGGCTCGGGCCATACGAATGCGTCTTTTGAATCTTGCCTAGCTAGTTTATCGGCAATCTTGTTTCCCTTGATCCTGTGATGCACCGGGACCCAAACAAGTCTTAGTGAATTCAGACTGCCGACCAAAATAAGGGAAGACTTGCATTCTTGGACTATCTTGGAAGTGGTTAAAGGGTTGAGTAAGGCCTTAAGCACAGCTTGGATACCGCTACAGACGCAGATTCCTCGTCCCTCCTATCTATTCTTCACAATATAGTTGGTGGCCATTAGGATCGCAAATGCTTCTGCTTGGAAGACCGACGCGAAATTTCCTAAGGAGGCATGAAGTCTGATGTTGTCGTTTTCCACGAGCGCCCCAGCTCCAGAACCCTCCAACGTTTTGGAGCTACATTTCTACTGTCCTTTCCCTGTCTAGTTTCTGGGCAGAGCCAACCCAGGATACAGGGAAAGTTGACTTTGTATAAGCGTCGCAGCTGTGTTATTAGTGCCCTCGCATCACACGGCATGTCCATAAGGCTAGTGTCATAGAAGATGCGGTGTGCGAGGTCATCAAAGCTCCAGTGCGAGTTGAACTAAAGAATGGTCTTCTTTTTAGTCGGTAGATGGCCTTGAGTGTACAAACCATGATATTGTGGTCAAGGGGAGGAAGATTGATCAATGCGTTGAGAGCAGAACCAGGCGTGCTGGGGAAGGCCCCTGTGCAGCCGAGACAAACTGTTCTTTGACGTTTGGTAAAAGCAGCAGTCACGCATTTGCGCGACAGCTTGTTTCACCAAGTGACTGATGCATATAAGCGAAGTGGTCTTATCATTACCATGTAGATCCATACGGATCTTTTGGGTGATAGACCACAGGTTTTGCCAAAATCTCTCCTGCACTGTCAGAAAACTAACAACGCCTTGGAGGTTTTTGTCTCAATGTGTTATTTTTTTTCTAAAGAAGTTTTTTTTCTCCCGGATAACACCTTAATATTTGGCTGGGAATCGTGACACCGTTAAGTAATAGTTAAGTTAGACCAGTCAGATTCCTCCTTCTCGTGAAAAACTTCAGTTTTAAGAGGGTTGACTGAAAGCCCATTCATAGAACACCAGTTACCGATCATCTCAAGGGCAGCCTGTCAACTTGCACAAACGGCTGCAAGGCATGGTCCGGTAACCAGTACGGCTACACCATCCGCATAAATCTGGGTGTAGGTGCTGTTGGTTGAGGCCCAGGTCCACCCCGGACTGTAGCGCCACAAGAAGAAGAAGAAGGTGCTAGATCTATAAAAGGCGGAGAGCAAAGAATCGACCAGCATACACCATAGGAGAGGTGACAGGAAGTCGGCTTGGGGGTAATCCCTGTTAACCACTCACATTACAAACTGGTCACACTCCCTCTCCGCGATTATAGTGCTGTTCATTAGCATTTCTTTTATCCACAGCACCAATGATTCTTCCACGCCGTGTTCTCTGGCCGCGCTGCACGTGCCATCAAAAGTCGCATTGTTGAAAGCACCCTCTATGTCGATGAAAATTCCCAGTGCGCATTCTTTCCTTTCCTGCCAAGTGCACTTTCAATTCCGCCGACAAGATTGTTAAGCACAGTCTCGCAAGATTTTCCGCGCTGGTAGGCATGTTGCATCTAAGATAGACGGTGGATCCTTACTTCTATTTTTATTGTTTTCCTCTATGTATCGACAATAAACACGAAACTGTATGCAGGCGCTATTCGCATAAAAAGAGACAAACACAGGGCGAGGATCTCATAAAATACATTGATTATGATTATTTGCAGCGTGGAATTCAATAAACATAGACGTTGCTCTCTATGACTATTGGGAAAACGCTTTCATTCTGTCACAGTCCAAATGTCGAAAGCTATGCAAATTATTTCAACAAATTTTTTAAATTTTTTAAATTTTTTCAATTTTTATTTCAAGTTGTGCGTTTAAGCAATTATTAACCCTTCCGAATAGTCAACTCTGATACACGCAATGAGTACTCATTGAATTTTGTTAGCGACCCAGAAAAGCCCGCTGCTATGAAGATATCTGCAATATTGGAACTTTTAGTTCTGAAGCAGGAACAACGGAGGGATTGTCATGTTTTCAGACACTTACGAACTGCGCTACGTAGACAATAGTTTGACTAAACAGTGCCCATGGTAACAATCGGGGTATAGTAGGCTTGTAAAAGATGACAAAATCCAAGTAATGTGTGAGGTTTGAGTCTTTGCTATGCTTCTTATTCCTAGAAGTAGTCTCTATGTGAAAGGATGCCTTCCAAATAAAAAGAAAAATACATTTTTATTAACAATGAATTTCTATTTTAAACAACGGCCTTGTGTTCCCAACACACGATTTTAAAAGTTTCTTGCCTCATTAGTTAAGATATTGGTAAGCTTAGCCTTAAGCAAAACACAAGACAGTCAATGCCAATGTCATTGTCAGCTCCACATTTCCGTACATCACCATTTCAACCACTTTCAAAGTCAAAAAGTCAATGAACTTCTTGAACCTAGGTGCCAATATACACTGCACCCACAGCATCAAGTGTCATCTAGAGCGGCATAAGCGCCATGAGAATATTTTTGATACTCATCAGCACTTAATTTCACATTGAGCTCCTTTACAAGCATTTTCCGATAAACCCCACTGGTTCTCACTGACATATCATTTGAATGCCCTTCACATGGATACACGTTCGCGTCTCCTACCGTCACCATCAACCACCAAACAAACGCAACAAGCAATTGAAATTAAAGAGAAAAAAAAAGAGAACAGGGATCAGATAAAGCCCTGCATCAATTAACACTCCCAAAGACCACTAATTATCCACGCAGAGGCCCAAACGATTTTGAACCTCTTGACTTGGACTCTTGGAACCACTGCCAGCCACTCGACTATACCGAACACACATTCGACCTTTCACCAGACCAAAGTACATGGATTTCGATTTTCCCCTCTAGAGCATAAGAAACGAAATCCTACTGAATTTTCGGAAAACAGTTCTGATTATGAGATACTTGAGGATTGTTGAAATGGAATTCTTAGGCCACTGTATCTCTGCGCCTAGAGTGGAATAGACAAATAATTCTACATTAAACCTGTCAGTCAGTTGTGACGTAAACAAAGAACTTTCATGTTGAAATAACAAAAGTATCCCCTTGCGGGTGCGAAATTTCGTTTGAAAAACATACGGGCAATATGAAGATAGGGTATGGTAGGTGAATTGTTGCTTTCGAGTGGGATGAGGAAGAGTTCAAATTATAAACATTTTTAGCGGCGTGTGTTCTTGAACAAAGAAATTTTTTCTTGACTAAATGTGGAATGCTTGTTAAGAATTTCCTTTTGGAGGGACCATCATACCTTCTTGCTTAAAATTTGTTGCAAAACAATAAGAAAATGTGAAGAGATGTAAAGAAATGTGATCTTTCGCATTTTGAGATTCAAACTGAAGTCATCTGCGAGCAGAAATGAAATAAAAGTCAACAAAAAATCGCAGATTATCGTATTCTCTGTCTTCCGATTCCCTTTCAAATCAAAATTAGGTGACAAAGCGATAATTGGTCCCTGTTTTTGTGGAAGGGGCTTAATTTATTCAAAATTCCACTATGCATGTGAATATCGTTGTTAATCAGGGAATTCCATACAATTTACTTAGCCTATTCAACTTTGTTGGAGGGTGGATCACCCCGGAACTTCTGGTTTTTCCTTATGGTTGCACTTAAGTTTAATTTTTGAGAGAACAACTAGAAACGAGGATGTAAACAATTTGGAGACCGCCTAAGGAGGGTGCATTATTTGATCAGTAATCAGAGTAGAGTTTTTGTATTGAAACAGATCAAAGGTATAGAAATCTACATTAATGATGATGAGGAGCTCTCGCTGATCCGTCAAGATCGGTTACGAACTCACCGATACCACCAAGGTCAAATACGCTTTTAAACAGGGCGATGCGTTACAAATAAGGAAGAACCTCAACCAACTTCGAGTGCGCAACTGAAGGCAGCTGACTGTAGTTTGTACTGGCAGAAGACGCTTGTCAATTGGAATTCAGGTCGTACCCCGACTGTAGTACGAGGGTTGCCTTTTATATTCCGGGATTAGAGAACAAAAGCAAATATTAATCGATGAAAATAGCTTCATTGTTTTTCAAAGTATTTCCCATTAAGATCTATACACTTTTGCATGCGTGTGAACCAATTGTCGAAGCACATTTGCCACTCTGATTGAGGTATCTCCAAAACATGCATTCTGAACGCATCAACCGCTTCTTCAGGTGTCGAAAAACGTTGACCTCTCATTTAATTTTTTACGTACGGGAATAAAAAGAAGTCATTCGGTGCCAAGTCAGGACTATACGGGGGATGACTCATCAGTGCTCAAAAACGCAGTTGCTTGAGCCGCCTTCGGCGGTTGGTTTTCCTGATTTCTTGGAAGACAAATGGTTGTGTACCACTCAGAATTGACTGTTCTGCGTTGTTCTAGTGGTAAAGTTTCGACATGTCCAGTTTTTCCGAAAAAACAGGCGACCATTTGCTTGGAAGTGCTTTGTGCGCGAGTAATTTTTGTTGGATTTGGTTCACTTTGAAACACCCATGCAGTCGAGTGCTGTTTACTTTCGGGCTCATACGCGTAAATCCACGATTCATCACCTGTCACGATGTCATAGACGTGTCTCGAAGCACGGTGATCATATTTTTGGAGCATTACTTTGGATCAATCTACACAAGCCTTGTTTTGAGCGATTGACAAATTGTGTGGGATCCAACACAAACAAATTTTTTTTGACGGTCAAATGTTCATGCGATATCGAATGTATGCTGGTGCCACTAATGCCTAAGGTTGTCTCATTCTCACGATATGTCACACGACGATCTTGCAATATCAGTTTGCGCACAGCATCAATAGTCTCCGGAACAACAACTGATTTTAAACGACCTTCACGAAATTCGTCTTGGAGTGAACTACGGTTGAATTCACCATACCATCGATAAACACTGGTCCTTGATGGAGCTTCATCGCCCAAAATTGAATTAAGTTCATCGATGCACTGTTGTTGAGTTAATCTACGTCGAAAGTTGTAAAAAATAATCGCACGAAAATTTTCACGATTAAATTTAATTTTTTGTGCGAGATAATTCTTTTAAGTAACTGTAAACAATACAAATAGCCCTCGTACGTCAAAACGCTCTGAGTACGTATAACATCGAAAATGTCAAAATTTACGATAGAGCTGGCAGTTGCCAGATTGCAGCATTAGGGTTGCCCAATCCCGAAATATAAAAGTCAACCTTCGTACCAAATTCGTACAAAGAAGAAGAGAAGAGAATCGTTCACTCTCGAACACCGAATTTATGAACCACATCATAAGAGATCAAAATCGTTCTATGACGTTGAAATGTTAAAGGAGTCCTGTATTCACTGTAGGCCCATTTGTTATGATAAAGGCTACCAGGTTGGGAATGCGACCAGAGGTTACCGATGATCGGGGACTCTGATACATTTTAATGTCAGAGCTGCCCCTGAGAGACCATTTGTTGCTGGCTAAGAGTTTTTTTTTTATAATTGGCGCGCGCTAAAAGAATTGTTTATACCGTTAACTGACCGGAATTAAGTCACAGAACGCGCTGAAGATATGGTGGAAGAGAGGGGGAGGAGGTACCGATCCACCTCTTTTCATATTCTTGTGGCGCTACCATCCGTGGTGGATCTAGGCCTTAACCAAAATGCCAGCTGCCTCCAGTTGTGCACTCTTAGTTGGCTGAAGTCCTTCTCCACTTGTTTGTGTGACCTTAGCCTAGGCCGTCTTTTGTTGGGTTGTCCCAATGACTCAGATTCGAAAACTTTTCGGGCCGGAGCAGTGATGTCCATACGTTGTACATGGCCTAGCCATCTTAAGCGTTGTTTCCGTAGACGCTTGACCAGGCGTATGTCACTGTGCAGCCCATAGAGTTCGTCGTTACGTAGCGATGCATATTGGTTTTAAACGCCTGTGAGTTGGTAAGCGGGGGGGAGGGGGGTTGTTTAATAGTTTGGAAAGAGCAGTCCACATTCGTGTGGTGCGGCTGAAAAACGAGTTTCTAAGCTATGTCCGAAGGTGGACTTAAGTGTGAACGGATAAACATTCCTAACGAGGTAGGTGAATTCTTGAAGAGGAGGAATGCACTCCTCTGCCTGCATGCATTCCGCTGGCTAACTCATTAGAGCATTTCTTGTTGAAATAGCGATGAATTAGTGATAGATACACAATTCGTCGATGTTCTATCGAGTCAATTGACTTCGCAGCATTGTTATTACCAATAAGTCTTATCACTCGCTGTTAGATTCTATCTAGAAGGTGCAGAGAGGTCTTAGGAGCACCAGATCAGAGGACCATTATACTCAAAAGCAAATTGAGGGAATATAACCTCCTTCTGCACCGATATTCAGGAGCTCTTCCAACTTTAAAAGCCCAGCTGTCACTCTCCTCAGAGTGACTAAAGTAAATCCACTGACTCGTGGCACATAGTGTTAGTGAACATTCGGTTTCAATGTTTGTTACCATATCAAGTTTGACCCACAAATTGACAGAAGTGTTAAAGAAAGTAAGGACACTCCCTATCGGAATGCGGGGCTTTTCGTCCAATATGAATTAAGTTTGGTACAGGTGTTACTAAAGTGTCAAGCTGGCGTTATCAATGACTCTTGCGAATATGGATCCCGCGGTAGAAGCATGTATTGGAAAGGAAATTCGAATTCTAAATCTTGGTTGAACATTGTACTCATCACCTTTGTGTAACTCGGTGGGGTTAGATTTTGAGGTAATTTTTAGGAAATTTATATTACACAGTTGTATGCCTTTCCCGATTGACGAAATTTCATAGAGAATTACTACTCACTGAGTGTTGTAAGAAATTCAAAAAAGTGATGTTTGTAAAAATTAAGCAACGCACTAATCATCCACATCACGCCACCTATATCTAGTCAAGTGATGATCCACAGAAAGGTTCTTGATGTATGATAGAGAAGTTTAAAGAATGATTAAAAGTAAATCATTGCCTTGACAGTTCCCCTGAGATTCCCTTAGACAAAACTTGAATCAATCAAGTGCGTACAGAACAGAACCGATCAACCTGCCACACAGTAAAAACTTCTTCGTCTTATATTTAAATCTTGAAATAAGCAATTTCTTTCCTTCACTCTACATGCTCACAACGGAATTCAATGCACAAATTGTAGATACAAGCGTGCTTTGAGACGAGGGGAAGTCGGCCTTTGCCTCGTAGGACTGCGATAGGTTATAGATTCTTCGTCTACAGCGATTGAAAATGCTGTCACGGGAAAAATTCGCTGGCTATGTTGTGTCCTCATTTATGTACTCATCGAGAACGCTGTCGGCTGTCGTGCGGAGTCCGTCAGAATGTCTTTGCCAGTGCAATGAGAATCTAAGAATGTGAAAGTGCAGGTTTTTCTTCTTCTTCTTGTGGTGCCACAGTCCGGGGTGGACCTGGGCCTCAACCAACATGCCTCTCCAGCCAGCATGATCTTTCGCCAGCTGTCTTCAGTTACACACTCCAAGTTGGTTGAGGTCCTTCTCCACTTGTGTGCGCCACTTTAGCTTAGGTCGTCCTCTGTTGAGTTGTCCCAATGGCATGAATTCAAAGACTTTTCGGGCCGGAGCAGTGGTGTCCAAAGTACAGGTTATGAAAAGAAAAACTATGATTTGGTGGAAAATGCAAATCAGGCTATTTGGGTTAAACCGTGCACTTCGTAAACGCCTTCCATTAGGAAAATTTAAGTCGAGTGCTTTACAAGACGTATGTACATTCTGAGTAGATTTTGTAGGTGCCGTAAGAAGTATATAAAGTACATCAGCTTAGACTGATTGGCTGGTCTTTGGGCATCAGTTGTAATAGACAGCATCGCATTAAAAACAATAATTGTCTCTTCTTACCTCTTCCGCCGCTCAGGCTTCAGTCTCGTCGATTACTAGCTGGACGATGTCAACCAGCAGAAAGATTCTTATATCAAGCTTGACTTAAAACAAATTAGAAATTTCAACACAGCCCGACACCAAGTACTATAATTCTTCTGATAACTTCAATCTTAAAAAATTCATGTTTTGGAGACCTCTGTTCTGAAAGATAATAGAAACGCAATCGCAACACGGTTGAAGACTGCGTATAATTTGATGCGATATTTATCACAATTTGATTCCCTTTGTGTGCAGTTCTTCTTTGTTGCTTTTTCATATCAGTTCGGACTTAAAGGACAGGAAGGAACCAGATTAAATTACTCTTTGCAACATACTTTGCTGAACTGAAGAATTTTCTTTGATGGGCATTGCCTCTTATATTTTAAGCTGTATCGAACAAACTCGTGTGAAATGATGTCTATTTTGGGTACAAACGTTACATTTTATACACATTTACAAATTCATCAATGTTCCCGATTTCATGCCCATCAAGTCTTTTTAACCAAAAAACAAATTCATTTCACCGACCATTTGCATCACACCCTATAGCAGATAGCTAAGACAACACAAACACATTTTGTTTTATTTCCTCAATGCAATCTTCAATCATAATAATAATGTGTTCATCTAGTACGAAAAGTTTTGATTTGATTAGCTAATGTCAGCTGCCATGCACCATCGATCCACGAATCCACAGAATCTTAAGTAAAACAATCAATGGCTACAACACCAACAAACCAATGACCAATTGAAAATAATCATTTAACGCCTTCGGATAACAATATTCCTCCCCCAGCAGCAGCCGCTGCACCAGTAGCAGACTCATCGTCGGATCATCTCAGCCACCCGTCCATCATGAGCGCCGTCGCCGTGCGATGCAACGAGTCCCGGAGTGGTAAGAAAATCAAACGTTCGCGGGATTAAGCAAATAAACAGATCTGCAACATGTGCCCAGCGCGAATATGTTGCGCTGAAATTCAAAAACGAAAACGCACACCATCTCCGCCGACGCGCCACGCAACGCCGACGGCTAAATATTTGGATGTCTTGCTTAAGGGACCGATTGGAAGAGGGACCAATTCCGGTGTCTGCGTCCGCGGATGGCTTTGGAATCCTGCCTCACCTGGGCCTCCGGAATGCGAACGGACCAAAATAGCATCCCCTAAGTGCTAATTGTGAAATGTAAACATGACACGAGTTTTTTAGTGAGTAATTGTTTTTCCTTGTCCAGGTTCAATGAGGAAACATGAACTGCCCCCGACTGGGCATTGCTTCGCCTTCGGCGGGGAACAATTGAGATGAATGTTGTTTTTGGTTGATGATGTGGTGGATGTCGAACAGAGACTGTATCTCAAGGTTTTAGCCATAAAAACGTTAAGTATGGATAAACAAACAAAAATGACTTTCCTTAATGGATTGTTCTGCTACTTAGCGTAAGTTAAACGTTTTTGTTTAGTGTCAAGCGGCTGCCTTATGTAAACAGCGGAACTTTTCGACTTGGAATGGAACGGCACTAGCGACCGATCCAGCCAGAGTTTACGTAAGCATTTGAAAGTCTAATGCAATTGGGTTGAGTCTGATGCATGTGTCTTTGTGATTTATTTAAGGTGTTCTAGTCAAGGTTAGGCATTAAGGTGTTCAGACATTTCATTTAGTGGACTCTGAGAAAACGCGAGTTGATGGAAGTTCATTGGAATGTATATTTTTCAAAATGCATTCCGAGAGTGAACAGAAAATTGCCGCTTTTGAGGCATAAGCTTCATTATTCTTTTGTTTTAAGAAGAAGAAATGGCACCTCGTCGTATGCACTCTACACACTGTGATATATCACATTTAGGAAAAATTAACGCTGCATTTAAACGTGCATTTAATCCTGCTGTTGAAAAGAGATTCGTAGAAAGTTTTTATTACATGGACTACTGTTGAGTACGTCAATGCCCATAGCCTCTTATGCGCGACTTTTGGGTGTCTTATATAGCGCAAAACACTACACTACGATAATGACACAAGTACTTCTCTAAGTACGAGTATAATTGTCATAAAGGGAATTCTGAAATCAAAGTAATGTCTCAGATTTTCATAAATTTCGTCCAGAGATCGTCTTGATAGGATGATATTGCGTCTATAAGTGCATTCATTCGTTATTATAAACAGAGTTCATATTTTGCACTTTACAGAAGTGCATTGTATTCATAGTTTAAAAGATTATATTTTTCTTAATTTTAGAAAAAACAAAACACACTCCCACAAAAACTCTTCTCACAAAAAACACTTTTAAAGTTAAATTAAACTTTTTTCACGTTAATTCTTCTGACAGGCGACAACTTATCACCTTCTTCCGTTATTCTACTTCTTCTTCTTCTTCTTCTTCATCATCATCTTTTTCTTCTTCTTCTTCTTCTCCTTCTTCTTCTTCTTCTTCTTATTCTTCTTTTTCTTCTTCTTCTTCTTCTTCTTCTTCGTCTTCTTCTTCTTCTTCTTTTTCTTCTTCTTCCTCTTCTTCTTCTTCTTCTTCTTCTTCTTCTTCCTCTTCTTCTTCTTCTTCTTCTTCTTCTTCTTTCTCTTCTTCTTCTTCTTCTTTTTTTTGTGGGGCTACAGTCCGGGGTGGACCTGGGCCTCAACCAACATGCCTCTCCAGCCAGCACGATCTTTCGCCAGCTGTCTCCAGTTGCGCACTCCAAGTTGATTGAGGTCCTTCTCCACTTGTGTGCGTCACCTTAGTCTCGGTCGTCCTCTGTTGCGTTGTCCCAATGGCTCGGATTCCAAGACTTTCCGGGGCGGAGCAGTGGTGTCCATACGCTCTACATGGCCTAGCCATCTTAAGCGCTGTATCCGTAGACGCTTGAGCACGCGCATGTCGCTGTACAGCCTATAGAGTTCGTCGTTAAATATTCTCCTCCACATGCCATCAAAGCACTCAGGACCAAAAATCGCACGCAAAACTTTTCTCTTAAAAAGACTAAGGGGTTCCTCATCCGCCTTTGCTAAGGTCCAAGTTTACGCTTCATAAAGGAAGACTGGGATGACTAAACTGTTATATAAAGCGAGCTTAGTCCTTCGAGAGAGGGCTTTATTACTCAATTGCCTCTTGAGCCCAAAGAAACAGCGATTGGCAAGAATGATTCTGCGTTTTATTTCGGTACTGATGTTGTTGTCCCTGTTGACAGCGGAGCCGAGATAGACGAAGTCCTTGACTGCCTCGAAGTTTCTGCTGCCTAGTGTGAAGCTGCGTCCGAGACGTCGATGTTGTGTGTCCTTCCTTGATGACAGCATGTACTTCGTTTTGCCCTCATTTACCACTAGACCCATCTTAGCCGCTTCAGCTTCAATACTAGCGAATGCTTCATTGACGGCTCGCTGTGTTCGTCGAATCACGTCAATGTCATCAGCTTAACCTTGCAATTGAACTGACTTCTGGACGATCGTGCCTCTGGTGTTGATTTGTGAGTTACACACGATCTTCTCGAGGATGATGTTAAAAAAGTTACATGCCAGTGCGTCGCCTTATCTAAAGCCATTCTTGACATTGGTCTCGGTGAGGTCGTTATCGACCGTAACGGAGCATCGAGAGTTTTCCATCGTTATCCGACACAATCTGACGAGTTTGGTAGGAATGCTAAAACTAGACATGGCACTGTATAGCTCGTCTCTATGCACACTGTCATATGCGGCCTTAATATCGACGAATAGGTGGTGAGTGTCGATTAACACTTCTTGAGTCTTTTTCAGGATCTGCTATAATGTGACGATTGTAGTAGAATAATTTCAGAGAAGAAGGGAAACGAGAATCGAAGAGTGAATAGTAGTATAGATCAAGACAAAAGAGAGGACTGCCGGTTAGGTCAGGCAATATTATTGTAAGAGACACAGTCGATAGAGGAGCGTTGGAATATTCGGATCAACAATAAAGTGTATAAAGAAAAAGTAAAAATTCGTGTTTCCTTTTTATATAATAATCCCTTAAAAGATCTTTCCGGGTCTGAAACCACACTGATAGGGACCTATCAGGTCATGGACAAACGGTTTCAGACGCTCACACAATACGGCAGAGAGGATGTTGTATGCGATGTTGAGGATCTAATCTCTCGGTAGTTGGCGCAGTAAAGGCGGTCTCCTTTCTTGTGAACCGGGCAAAAGACGCTGAGATTCCACTCATCGGGCATGCTTTCCTCCAACCATATCTCACAGATGAGCTGGTGCATGCGCCCAACCAGGCCATCTCCAGCTGCTTTAAATAGTTCTGCGGACAGCCTGTCCGCTCCAGCAGAAAGTTGAGGTTTGAAAAAATCACAGTTGTCTCAAGCCTAAGCTGTTTGTAGTTAACACATTGCTCAATAAGTCCCGAGACTGATATACCATACATATAGGGGGCCCCACTAACAAAAAATTCATATTATTTTTAGGAAGAAAGAACGACTAAAAAATGATGCCTGCCTTATTTTCATCACAATCTGGTTATTTGGTTGCAAGTCACAATGCTTCAAGTGATGCTACTTTTGCGATAATTAAGACAATGGAAAAAAACAGAATTTCGTATGTTGTTGAAACACTGCTTTTTGATACGAAAGAATACCGTGCAAGCTCAGCAACAGCCTGAAAAGTAAGTGTTACAGGGACTCTGGTCCATCAAATATAACTTTTTGTCTGTGGTATGCTGACTTTAAACGTGGCCGTACAGACACTGACAATGCTGAACGCTCTGCAAGGCCAATTGAGGTGGTTACACCTGAAAACGAAAAAAAACACAAAATCGTTTTGTGAAATTCCGTGAGATAGCTGACACCTTTAAGACATCGGAAGGCAATGTGTACTCTATTTTGCATGAACAGATGTCCATGAGAAAGTTGTTTTCGAAACGGGTGCCGCGTTCGCTCCCAATGGACCAAAAACAATAACGTTTAGATGTGTCTGAGAGCTGTTTAGAGCTGTTTCGCCAGAATAAATAGGACTTTTTGCGTTGGTAATTCACAGTGGATGGCTCATGGATCCACCACTACACTCCAGAGTCAATTCATCAGTCAGTGGAGTGGACAGCAGCCGGTGAACTACACAAAGTCGCCTGACAAGATTATGTCATCGGTATTTTGGAATGCGCACGGAATTTTATTTATCGACTATATTCAGAAAGGCAGAAAGATCAACAGCGAATAATACTTGGCATTATTGGTTCATTTAAAGAAAGAAATTGCAAAAAAAAAAGCCTTAATATGAAGAAGAAAAAAGTTATCTTCCACCGTGGCAATGCACCGTGTCACAAGCCGTTGTCGATCATGGCTAAATCGCGCGAATTGGGCTTCGAATTCCTTCCGCACCCACCGTCTTCTCCAGATCTGGCCTCCAGCGACTTCTACCTACGTAACTCAAAAAGATGCTCGCCGGAAAAAATACGGCTAGAATAAGAAGGTAATCACCAATCTTGAGGCCAAAGATAAATCGTTCTTTAAAAAAGGGTATCAAAATGTTAGAGTGGGGCTGGACTGATTGTATCATTCTTGGGGAAAACTATGTAGATGAACAGAGTCGAATTTTGTATAGAGAATGCCTTTTTACTGGTTAGTCCCGGAACTTATTGAGTGATGTGTCATGTCCGTTATGTCCAAATTTTAGAACACTTGAACATTTAAAGTTAAACTTAACTAATTTCACGTCAATTCCTCTGACAGGCTACAACTTCACTTCATTCCACAGAAACGAGCTGAACTCTGGGTTTTAAAAATCACAGCCATGGCTTCTCAAGCGTGAGTTATTTGTAGCTTAATGAATAGCTTTGGCATATGAAAAATATAGCGACTTCAAAGAGATGTTAACTTTCTTGAGAAAGACTTAAAACTATGAACATGCAAACCCAATTTGAAATCCAAATGAAAAGCAGGAAGGAATTAAAATAGATCGAAAGAAAAATTATAGTTTCGTCGTCGACGGAAAGGACAGTTGTGAAAACGACTCAGGTAGTGCAGCACCTATCTGAGTACGCATTAGAAGGTGATAACAATGTGCATTCTACAGTCCGTCGAGGTTCTTTATATCAAGAATTCTTACCATAACAGCCATGCTGCTGTACATGACAATGTTTGCACCACTGAACGCATTAGTCCGAAACAAAGGTGTTTAACGATTGGCGCTTCGATTTCCGAGGCGCGTTCGAAACAACGTAAACTAGTTAGCCCGGTAGGTGAAGATTCCAGTAAAATCACAAACAATAAACGATCCACAGAAAGAAAATAACCGACCGAGAATAAGTAAGCTCAGTAAATGAACAGAGCAACAAGCTGGCATCACCAGAAGAACAACAGATTTAAAAGGTCCTCTGTAGCTCGTTCCATGATAGAGAAAAGTGACACTTTCCCTAAACTAGAAAGATGGCGGAGACCGGGACACAACAAACCGTAGTGTGTATGGCTTCGGCGCATGGCCATTTACCAGATATACCCGTATGAAGTGAGCGTCAAGATCCAAATGTCTCGATAGGGAACATTTGTTGTGAACGAGCCCTTATATTTTTTTTTGTTTGTTTGCTATGACATCTGTGAAAAATATTTAGTATACATCAAGTTATTGAACAGACAACATCATATTTTTTTATCGTGTTAAAAATGTCGAATTTTGTACCAGAAAGTGATGATTTGCGGAAAGCATTAATTTTTTGTTTTCATTTGAAGAAAAGTGCTGCAGATTCGCATCGAATGCTTGTCGAGGCATGTGGTGATTATGCTCTATCAGAAGCAATATGCAAAATATGGTTTCAACGGTTCAGACATAATGATTTTGATGTGAGAAATGAAGAACGTGGAAGACCACCAAAAAAGTTTGAAGACGCCGAATTGCAAACGATATTGGATGGAGATGACACTTTGAGTCAAAAGCAAATGGCAGCAATGTTAAATGTTGCACAACAAACAATTTCTGACCGTTTAAAAGCTATGGGAAAGATCCAAAAGTGTGGAAAATGGGTGCCACATGAATTGAATGAAAGACAGATGGAAAATCGAAAAAACACTTATGAAATTTTGCTTCAAAGACACGAAAGAAAATCGGTTTTGCATCGGATTGTTACTGGCGATGAGAAATGAATTTATTTTAAGAATCCTAAACGGAAAAAACCATGGGTTAATCTGGGACAACCATCAACAACGACTGCTAAACCAGATCAATTCGGCAAGAGGACAATGCTGTGTGTTTGGTGGGACCAGAAAGGTGCGCTGTACCACGAGCTCCTACAACCTGGTGAAACCGTTAATACTGTTCACTACCGACAACAAATGATTTGAACCATTGCATTGATCGAAAAACGACCAGAATGGGCCAGAATACACGGTAAGGTAGTTTTACTCCATGACAATGCACCTGCACACAAAGCAAAACCGGTTCAGGATACAATCAAAGCAGCTACCCCACCCGCCGTATTCACCAGACTTGGCTCCTTCCGACTACCATTTGTTTTTATCGATGGGACACGCATTGGCTGAGCACCACTCTGATTCCTACGATGAGGTCGAAAATTGGGTGTTGATTGGTTTGCTTTAAAAGACGTACAGTTTTACTGGCGTGGTATTCACAAATTGTCAGGAAGGTGGTCAAAATGTGTTGAAAGCAATGGCCAATACTTTGAATAAAATGTTTTTGCTTTCCCATTAATAATTAGTGTTTTATTTTCAAAAAAACCGCTCATTTTCTACCGGTATACATATTGACGGACACAAGAACTGGATTTCATTTATAGCTCCGTTTAATTTCTTTTTCTCCCTTTAAGGTTTGCAACTGCTGGGCTATTTGAAACTCACTTCTGATCACAAATTCACAACTCATCATCTTCGCCTTAACCTACTCTGCAAGCCACAAATGCAAATTTCCTAAATGTAGACTGCATGGAGGATCATTAAAACTTCTCAAGCATGTGCTTCCTGCGACAAACTTTTCACACATTCCAGTCGTCGCCCACACATTTCCCGAAATTCCACAGAAGAACCCACAGAAGAAAAAGTGCTCGTCAATTATGTCACACCACAAAACGTGTCTCAATTAGAATTTCTCACACACACGCGCTCTTTTTTTCCTTCCAACTGAGTTGACAGAGGATATTCTTAATGACCTCAATTGACTTGGCTTCCCTTTCTTAAGTTCATCACACGATTGCCCTGCAATTCAAGAAGCTTAATCATAATTGCCGCCTCTAATCGTCCGGCTCGTTAGTCTGCTCTTTCACTTTTTAAATTATCTTCTCTTTATTCGGAATTTTCCTAAGCTCTAAATTATACCTTTTTTCACCGCCACCATCGCACTCGCACAGTCAGTGGTCGACGGCCGGGATACGATGACTGGGAGAAAAGGAATTCGACAAAAAAAAATACCTTTCCCCGTTCCTCCGTTTATTTCTTCTTTTAAATTCGTATTACACAAAAGTCCTTCCCGCCCAGTGATTCATTTAAGATGTGCAATTTTCTTCATCTTACCTCGTCTTAAGGATTCGCCAACAGCTACCACCAGCCGGATGCTCGACACGTTTTCCCCTCGTCGCATAAGTAAATTGTGTGGTTCGGAGGAAGAAGGACGACTTTCTGTTTCCTTCGTCTTTTTTGAAAATTCTTGCACGTCCTTGATTGGCCTTCTTACAAATGGCGAAGGTTTTTCTTCAATGATTTAGCTTTTTTGCGGATTTCGCTTGGGAAGAAGGAGCACCGGTGGCCATTATCCTTTTGACTGGCTGGAGAACTTTGGGGGGGTTTCGGGAAAAAAATCAGTAATTGGATTCTTTCCTTTTCGTGCTACTACTCAGAGTGTCTCCTTACTGAATGGTCGTCAATTTGTGAGGGGGAAAAGGGGGATAATCGTGAATAGTGTTTGGAGACACAGCACAGCAGCAGGACAAAGCATGACGACACTGCGACAGATTGACGGTGAGTCGCTTCAAGCTGTGGAAATACAGTCCTGAAATCTATAATTTATCGTTGACTGATGTGTAAATTGATGGCTTTTCATAATTCTGGCAAAGAATGTCTTGAAGGTGATGCGGTCTTATTTCATGAAGACATTTGAATTTGGTGGCAATTTACTACTTCACACTTGAATTTGAAAAAATTATAATTTTGAAGAGGTATCGTTTGAATGCATGCCATCTTCAATTTGAAAGTGCTTTGTGACACAACTCCTACCGGTCTGTTTAAAGGTCATCTACACTCTCCTTGTACCCCTGTGGGTTTTGTTTCTTCACTTTCTAATTCAATAAAGTTCGTGATACTGTCCATAATGCTCTGAGCTTAAAGTGTTTTAAAGGCCTTCAGACAGTCTCTTAATAATATAAAAATGACGGGAAGATAATATGTGGTTCCAGGACATAGCCAATTCGCAAATAGTTGGGTCTACTGTAGGAAGGGTCCACAGTGTTTTGACGGCGCAATTTGAGAACCTTCTTCATAGACAATCATTACGTTTAGTGTTATAAACAAGTCTAAGGAGCTGGTGACGTGAAAAAATGCGAGTAGCGCAGTCGTGGAATCTCACCCAAACGCCCCGGTAGTCACATACGTTTATCATTTAGAATTAAAAGATGCAAAAAAAACGGTTTGCCAATCCCAATAGAATTCCCCGAAAGTCCTGCTCACATGATACTGACGCGTCGTCAACTTCCCCGTATCGATTTGCACACTGCGTAACTTTTTCCTCTACACACCCACCACGTCCGTCAGTGACGAGACTTAAGAACCCACCTCTTCACAAGAAAAATCAAAGAAAGAACAGAATTCCCATCTCATTTCGTAACCGAAGTCAATTATCAAATTCTCACAATCCATTAAAGAGGAGCAGCCCGCGCAACATTTCTATTCTCATGCCCGAGCGTCATTCCTCCAAACAATCCCCATTCGGTAACCAGAAAACAAACAACACCGACACCATCTTCATGCCACCCACAGCGCACTAGTGCAAGGTAATCGAATTCGAATCTATCGAAACACATATTCCGAAATAATTAATCCCATTCACTTCCACAGGCAACCCGCCTACTTTCGAAATACACACAAAACGCCCCGCCACTGGCACTGCGTTCATGGGTGTTTACGTTAGCAGTGCGCGAGTACGTCGTCTTTGAGCCTTCCAATCGGAGAGACTGACGCACGCCCTGATTGCTGCAGTGCAGGGTTCCGAGTAAAGGATTCAGTGCTCGGTGCATCCAATTAATGGATCCGTTCACGCACAAACTGTTATCAAAACAACTTAACAGCCAGCTCAGTTTCGTGCGTGCCAGCCACTCCTGTGTGTATCCCGAAGAACAACAAACTAGGCATTTAGCCTTAAGTGAACTTGAAGACCTGAGAAACCGAAGAACAACCGAAATCCAAAGAACAAAGCGAACTATGCACTGGATGTACTACTGAATTACTAAAAAAATAAAGCGGCGCGGTGGCGGACAGACTAATTCAACATGTGTACAGCAGACCTTGCGTCTCGTCGGTGGATACATGCGTTTGGCATGTGTCTTCAGTTTCGTCATTCCGACTTTGATAGTTTCGTGCGTGTTTTATTGAGTAAACAGGTCCAAGGTGCGGGGACGGCACTGGCAGCGTAATTTCTTTAATGAGTCCTTAAATGCGATTCCCTGAAAAGTCATGGGTGGCAAGGGTCGCAACATCCTCTGAGCGGCGGATAATCCTTAATTTCTCATTAATTGGCATATTGTTCCCTCATTTCTCGGGCATTGTTCGATAAGTCCTTTTTCCCAGTGTAACAAGGACTCGATGTCTTATTGAGGACTCGCCTCGGCAGCACTAGGAAAAATTGCCCCAAACAAAACTCTAATGGACGTGCATGGGCGGTTAATTTGTGGTCAACGAAGCGGAAGTAAATCCTTTTTGCATAAAGTCGCAGAACTTCAGGCACGACCAGCTATTGAAGGCTAGGGGTGGTTCCCTTAGTGTAATATTGTACTTACGGTGACTTGGATTCGGTTAACAATCACAGTCACAGGGGTGGCGGTCGTGACACCTCCGTCTGAAGGAAACTTCACAGTGAGAGGGATTATTTCGTGCGGTAAGAGATTCGAATTTCGTCCTCAAGTGCATATGTTATTCGCATGAACACACTTGAAGTGGAGGTGATTAAGCTGTCGCCGAGCAAGTGGTACCTTCTGTCTGACAGAGCAAATGGAAGGGAGCTGAATAAATACTCGAGGAAACCAAAGTTAAACATTCAAACTTACGTACTGACACCCACATCCTTTTCGCCGATTTATTTACACCAGCTCTCGGCTGGCAAACAAGTTCGCCATAATGTAAACTAATGGCTAATTGCAAAGGCAACTCGACGCCCATTATGCCACAAACATTTGCATTCCACTTAGCGCCAATACACTGCAATCCACATGCTGCGACGACCTCTTCCCTCTCCAGACTTCGTGCGGATCAGCGTAATTTGATGGCTCTCCAGTGTTCTTAAATTTTCCTAAGACCGCGGACGGCGACAGGCTCCAATTGTTTATGCGATCGTTTGCGTTTAGACAGCGGAAATTAATTCGAATTAATGGTACAACGGCGTTAATGTATTCCATTTAAGTTGGATTCGATTCTCCGGCATTTGCCTCGATTTCGGACTTTTATTAGTTCACTGCATGTAAACTTGGTCGAATTGGATTTGCAAAAAGAGGAGTGGAGACATCGGATGTTTGGATTCGTAGATTGTACTTGAAACAGTCAGGACGGTGGTGTTGAATGTGCCGCAAGAATTTTGTGTGTTAAATTTGTGACTGATCTGAGAGAAGGGACTTTTTGAAAGGATCCTCTGAGTTTTCTTGCAGGAGGGTTGGAGAAGGCGATACAAATTGTTGGTGTTGAGAGTCCTTTCATTCATGTGGTGGATGATTGCAGAGCGTAAGCCAGAGCCGATTTTGAAGATCTCGGTCCATGGATTCAAGGATTCTTAAATATGAAAGTACCGCTTTACAAATTCAATGTTGTTATGATGAAGTTCAAACAAGGAGAAAATATTAGGTGCCGGAGCTGCAAAACCAATGGCCATCAATCTGTAGGACTAGTTGGAAATATCACCACGCTCTCGCCTTAATAAACAATAATTGGGCTTTTGCTTTTAAAACTTGTTCAGTGACGGTCTGGTTTTGAACGTGAAGCACCTCTGTTTCACTGAAGTTTCACTGTCAGCGGCTCTTCCTCTGTGATTAGCAGGGTATGTGTTTAGTTATGAAAGTGTGGAAAGTTGAAGAAAGGTTGCAATGCCATGAGCTCCTTGGCACTATTACTTGACTCTCATTTATGCCGCAGTTTTCATGGCAATACACCTTTTGTTTGATGAAAGGACTCAACTTCCCAAGTGTTCGTTGAAGAAAAATAGCACACAAAACACGGCTAAGTCGTATAGGACCTAGAAGTTGGCACTCTGTGGAATATTGCTGCCACTCAATTTATATAAGGAGTATGTGCTTCAGATTGATGTGAAGCACGATAGATGTTATCAAAAAAATTATATATAATTTATATATATATTATATAAATTTCCAAAACAAAAGCCAGCATTTGAAAACAATAGCCAGTATTTGCTGATGCTTCATTCAACTTTCTAATGTCTGTCGTAAGGGTTGTTCTTCTCTCTCATGCCTCCATCTTCTGTTTTCCGACTTAAAGACAGAACTCGAAAATTCTGTGGATAGTATATAGGCTGCAAAAGGGTGTGCTTTAAGTCTAGCGCCTTTGGCTTCTTCTTCTTCTTGTTGTGGCGCTACAGTCCGGGGTGGACCTGGACCTCAACCACCATGCCTCTCCAGCCAGCACGATCTTTCGCCAGCTGCGTCCAGTTGCGCACTCCAAGTTTGTTGAGGTCCTTCTCCACTTGTGTGCGCCACCCTAGTCTAGGTCGTCCTTTGTTGCGTTGTGGCAATGGCTCGAATTCAAAGACTTTTCGGACCGGAGCAGTGGTGTCCATACGCTCTACATGGCCTAACAATCTTAAGCGTTGTATCCGTAGACGCTTGACCAGGCGCATGTCGTTGTACAACCCATAGAGTTCGTTTTTAAATCTTCTCCTCCAGATGCCATCAACGCAAACAGGACCAAAACTCGCGCGCAAAACTTTTCTCTCGAAGAGACTAAGGGGTTCCTCCTCCGCCTTTAGTAACGTCCAGGTTTCCGCACCATAAAGTAGGACTGGGATGATTAAGCTGTTATATAAAGCGAGCTTAGTCCTTCGAAAGAGCGCTTTGTTACTCAATTGCCTTTTGAGCCCAAAGAAACAGCGATGGGCAAGAGTGGTTCCGCGTTTGATTTCGGTACTGATGTTGTTGTCCCTATTTACCGCGGAACGGAGGTAGACGAGGTCTCTCTCTCGTTCTGTCCGAGACGTCGATGTTGTGTGTCCTTGCTTGATGACAGCATGTACTTCGTTTTGCTCACATCTACCGCCAGACCCATTTTAGCCGCTTCCGCTTCAATGCCAGCAAATGCCTTATTGACGGCTCGCTGTGTTCGTTCAACGACGCCAATATCATCTGCGTAAGCTAGCTATTGAACTGACTTCTGGAAGATCGTGCCTCTGGTGTTGACTTGTGAGTTACGCCCGGTCTTCTCGAAGAGGATGTTGAAGAAGCCACATGACAGTGCGTCGCCTTGTCCAAAATCTTTTTTGACATTGAAAGCCTCGGTGATTTCTTTACCGTCCTTGACGAAGCAGCGAGAGTTCTCCATCGTCATCCTACACAATCTGACGAGTTTCGTAGAAATGCTAAAACTAGACATGGCACTGTACAGCTTATCTCTGTGCACACTGTCATAATAATAATAATTGTTGGCGCTACAGTCCAAAGGAGGACCAGGGCCTAGCCTGCTCATCAACTACTCGTGTTGTGCGCGCTACTGTTCTCACGCGAGTAGAAGGGACCTACAGTTTTTTGCCGACTCCGAACGGCGAAATTTTGAGAAGCTTTCTTAGACAGTTATTACTCTTTGAGTGTTGTCAGCAGTTCGAAAGAAGTGGTGCCGTGAAAAATTCGAAAAATTGGTGTTGAGCTGGAAGTCGAGCTTAGACCCTTCGATGTGTGAGCCGCGCACCCTGTCATATGCAGCCTTAGAATCGACGGATAGGTGGTGGGTGTAGATTTGCACTCCTTGGGTCTTTTCTAGGATATGCCGTTATGTGAAGATCTGGTCTATTGTGGACTTCCCTGGTGTGAAATCACACTGATATGGACCTATCAGGTCACAGACAAGCGGTTTCAGACGTTCATACAATACGGCAGAGAGGATCTTGTATGCGATACAGCGCCTTTGTCTACTACGCTTAAAATGGCGGAAAGACAATGCTCTCGTTCGCAGAGTCCTTAACTTCGAACCATTGTTGCAACGACACAGACCTTGTTCCCCATTAATGTGGCTTACCTAACTATGTAAAAGAGAATTTTGACCAACTTTTCCAACTGAAGGCTAAAGGTGGCACCGGTTGCACATAAATGTCGTTCGGTTCGAACTACAGGAAAGAAAATGCAGTGTTGTGTGCAGAGTGGGATTTGGTTTTACGTGATCACCTGCCTTTACGGCTTATATCACGGGGTCCATTTTCCCAAGAGCCGTAAGTAACTCAAGACTAAACGCCTTAGTTACCTAAGTACCAAACTGAGATCATGTTTGAGGGGCAATCATCCCACCTTGGTTTGATGCGAGGCCTTTCTAAAACCTCTTCCGCTCTTTGGGTCGCAGCGCCCGGCTGAGAATGCAACTTCACACTGAGAAGGGATAGTCCCCTAACCGTCTTGCCTAGTTGTGGGTGAACAATCAACTAGACAAGTCAGCACAGTACACTATCCTCGACTCTACCCGCGATGTTGGGTGGTACACCACAGCTACCACCATATTCCTACAAGAAGGCCTACCGCACGGTCAGGCTGGAACAGAAGTTCCTGGGGCCCCTAACCTCCCGTGGCACCAGAATATAGCCTCTGGTCAAGCTGTCACTACCAGTCAGGTTCCCTCAAAGCCTGGGTCTGTTAGCCGCCATCCCGCCACAGATAGTCTTTTCTCCACCAGTGATTCCGCTTTCACTATAAATAGTGATACGGATGTGATTTTTGAATCATGTGATTCATAAATCTAGTCATATTATCTGGCCTGTGCGGAGTGTGGAGAGCATGTATTGATGAAGAATTTTCATTTTTCCGTGTCAAAGTAGAAGGATTCGCTATGGTTAAGGACGTAAACACTGCTAGCCAAGTCAGAAGGAGGCAGCTTTAGGGTACATACATACACTGTCACAATCTATTCAAACATTTCACAATTGGTGCCACAACTGGCATTGTTTATGGAGGTGCAAGCAACCACAATGATGCGTAACAGAACTCCGTCCTTAGCTATGAGCTGCTCCTAACTGCCCTAGAAATCGGCTTCTGATTCCAAGGGCTAAGATCAAAATCTCTCAAAAGTGTACCAAGTCGAAGCAGACATACAAAACAATGAAATGTGATAACACAATCAGGAACTTTAGAAATCGAAGTCAATGGGGAAGATCCTTCGAGTGAAAGGACTGGCTCAGCAACAATGGTCTATCCGAATAGAAGTTTCCACATTTCTTAGGCTTATGGTTAAATAGAAAAAATGTGTCCTCATTTTATCTTTATAAGGATCAAAGAGTTTTAGAGAGTGTAACGCTAGACATAGTGATTTGGTATTATAATGAGATCCCTCATGCCAAAACTTTAACCCATAGGCATAGTCTTCCACTTCTTAAGCCACACTTAGGCCATCTTATTGTGAAGAGTCCTTAGAGGCAATTCAATACGCTGAGATGTGTCCATCACGTTCGACGAGCCAATGGTCTCATGTTCGTGGTCCTTCTCTCCAATCCATATTACGTTGCGTTGCTGAACGGAGATTTCCCACAACCCACGAAAACACTTAGCCAATGAAATCCAATACTTTCCCAACCAAGTGAACCGCGTGCATATCAATCAGTTGCACCACTTCTGATTAAGAGAAGAAAACAATCTTAGTTTCAATTTTTAACTCAAGTAAACACTGCCAGCCAAGTCAGTTGGCATGGCGGCCAGTACAAAGGTCACAAGCATCGCCCACTGAATGTGGAACATCTTCATTACGAGTATCCCTTACATCCAAATATTCCCTCTCCCTGCACCACCATCCATCCGCCGTTCCATCATTCGACACATCAACGAGCGCGTGCTTTTTTCGGTTTCTCAAAAAACAATTTATTTTGAGAGCAATCATTCACTTGGCCATTTTTAAGAACAGCACTCAAAACTTGGACCAGATTCCGACGGTGCTGGTCTCCTTCCGCAGTGTTGAATACTGTTTTCACACATGCAGACTTGACGTTTGAAGAAACACATTTTAAAAGATTTGTTTTTGAGCATTTGACAGCTCGTCGAAGGGTGTCATAGTTGCGAATCGGAAAATGGGAACAGACTCGATGGTGTTGCGGTGTTGGTTTAAGGCACAACGTGTTTCCGGCGACATGAAAATTGAAAGTAAGTAATTTGCAAGCGGCATGGAATATGTAGTGCGGGTTAAGTAGACACTGACGTGTCGATGGTTGTTGTGGAATTTTTAGAAAAGGAGGACAAAGTTCCTTGACATAAGATGCTCTGAATTTGACGAATTTGTATGCATTGCAAACAGTTTAATATGTGGGGATGAAAAGTGACGTTCGATTGAAATTGTGAAGCCGAATTTTCAATCAATGTAAGCAATGAACTGAAAAATAATGAAGTGCGTGTGATATAGCGCCGCATGGACGGCTTTAATGGTCACAGTGGTAGCGATGACTGAAAATGGTCTCCATCTAGAAAAGTTTTTCTGCGAAAGCCTGATTCTTGTTGTGCTGGATTTATGAATTTTTGTTCCTACAGGACCACTGATGACACCAATGACCATTTGGTGCGATTGCGGACTAGATCTACATAGGTGTGAAGAGAACCTGACTGATAGTGGCAGCTTAACTAGTAACTTCTGTTGCCATGGGAGTGAAGAGAACCCTGAAACATGCCCTTCCCGCATCTGGTGGGAGTAACGTTGTGGACATGGCTTCAAATCTAAAATCGCGTAAGTGTTCTTTGGTGGCTAATTTCAAGCAGATAGTTCTGCACACCAGTCGGTTTGGGGGCTTTCCCAGTTCAGTGTGATGTTGTCAACCTGTTGCTTCGACTTAGAAAGCAGGTAGGTTTTACATGTCATGCTACTCGGAACTCACGGAAACACTTTATTATAATTTCACAGAATTTAAATTAGACTTTACTGATTTACACTTTGCTACTAAGTTAAAAAAAAGGCGTACATAACTGAATTGATTTAAGAGAAAATGCGATTCTCTCTTTCTTCTGCCTGCAGCTGCAGTTAAGAATCATTTATTGACAGAAGCTCTACCTAGTACGAGGTTTATTTCATACAAACGACATGCCGAGAGTTGTGATAGTCTGATATTCTAAAAATTAATCATTTAATTTTCTCTGGTCAACGACAATAAATTTTCATTGACTTTATTATTTTTTTCTCTTCTGTGATATAATCTTAAAAAACGTTGAATGTCCTAAGCATGGAAATTCTAAGTAAATCCGAGAGGGATCTATACGTGGCCGCAAGTGAATGACTCCTAGTGGATTTCGAGTAAAGATTAATAATTTTGTATTGGGACACAGCCAATTACATGAAATCTGGAAATTCAAAAATTCCGAAATGCATATTTTAACATATCTTGACACATAACAAAGCAATGTGCACTTTCTGTCGGAACATTTTTAGCACTCTCGCTGTAGGGAATTAAAGAATGCAACTAACGTTTCCCTCTTTCGAGCTGCTGACAACACTCAAAGAGTAATAACTGTCTAAGAAAGCTTCTCAACTTCTTCTCTCAACTTCGCCCTTCGGAGTCGGCAAAAAACTGTAGGTCCCTTCTACTCGTGAGAGAACAGTAGTGCGCACAACCCGAGTAGTTGATGAGCAAGCTAGGCCCGGGTCCCCTTTTGGACTGTAGCGTCAACAATTATTAACTAACGTTTCCAACGCGAGATATGATTTTGTACTTTCGTTCACGGGTTCTTCTTCTTCTTCTTCTTTTGGCGCTACAGTCCGGGGTGGACCTGGGCCTCAACCAACAACCAACATGCTTCTCCAGCCAGCACGATCTTTCGCCAGCTGTCTCCAGTTGCGCACTCCAAGTTGGTTGAGGTCTTTCTCCACTTGTGTGCGCCACTTTAGTCTAGGTCTCTGTTGCGTTGTCACAATGGCGAGGATTCAAAGACCTTTCCGCCCGGAGCTCTACATGGCCTAGCCATCTTAAGCGTTGTATCCATAGACGCTTGACCAGGCGCATGTCGTTGAACAACCCATAGAGTTCGATTTTAAATCTTCTCCTCCAGATGCCATCAACGCAAACAGGACCAAAAATCGCACGCAAAACTTTTCTTTCGCAAAGACTAAGGGCTTCCTCATCCGCCTTTGCTAACGTCCAAGATTCTGCGCCATGTAGTAGGACGGGGATGAGCGTTCACGGGTTGCAATAAATAAAAAAGTTCTACTGTCGAAATACATATGTTTAAAGGACAGAGCAAATCAAGTTAACTTGACGGTGAGCCATCAGAGCGATCACGTCGACATTAACCAAGTTTGCCTGTTACTTTGTAATTTACATAACCTAGGGTCTAATCACGGATGACGACTGTCGTGCGGCGATATCGTTGAAACGAAAGTTTTGCATCGCTTAAGCAAACAAAAAACACACATTGACCAATCGATATCATTTTGGTTGCTTTATGTACTCTCAAAACTGCCAATCGCTATCGTCCTGGTAATTAGTTTTTGACGATGGCTATTTCACTATTGTTTTGCTTTATGCTGACATACAAGGGGTAAACATTTGAAGAAAAAAATGTGATCATTGGATACAATCCTCAGCTTACGGAAGTATGAATGTACATCCAAAATTATTTAAAAACAAATATTCTCTGAAATGAAACTTAATACATTTTATGAGCACCACTCGCACTGGCGTTCGTTCATTCGTAATATGTACACACACAACAAAACAATGAAAACTATCAGGCAGTCGTTATTAATCTTATTGTTATGTGTGTAGAATTATGACAAGAGAAGTGTTGCGTTCAGTAGCGCTCAAACTGTATATAAAATAGACCGTAGACGAGAGGATTGTGGCTACGTTGTATGATGCAAATTATCGATGATATCGTTTTGATTGGTCGTCAGGACGATAGTCGCTCGAAAAGTTACGTGATTATAGCCCTGGGTTACGTATTCTGTTTCCTTCTGCATCCAGGGTAACATCAATGCGGTGAAATATGTAAAGCAATGTTGAGCGAATGATTTAAAGGAGACGACAATTTAACCAAATAACAAAGTCAATAGAATAACTTACACACAGCATTCATTTTGACTGAGCCATGGATCGATCGCCCAGTGCCAAGAAGTCGCGTTTCGAGGCTTGTGAAAATACACTATCATTGTCATAATAATAATAATAATAATAATTGTTGGCTCGATAGTCCACAGGGGGACCAGGGCTTAGCTTGCTCATCAACTGCTGGTATTGTGCGCGCTACTGTTCTCTCACGAGTAGAAGGGACCTACCGTTTTTTGCCGACTCCGAACGGCGAAGTTGAGAGAAGAAGTTGAGAAGCTTTCTTAGACAGTTATTACTCTTTAAGTGTTGTCAGCAGCTCGAAAGATGTAGTGCCGTGAAAAATTCGAGGTGTTCAGCCGGGAATCGAACCTAGACCCTTCGGCGTGTGAACGTTGCACTCTACCCACTACACCACGGCGGCCACATTGCCATGCCCCCCATATTTCATTAAAACAAAATAGAATCCAACCATTAACCGCTGAATGACTGACTAGATCCAGTAGAAAGTAGTCAGTTCTAGGATCTAAAGGGCACACTCTCAAAAGTTCAGTTCTGATTTTAGCTGTAGACGGTCAGGCAATGCAGACTGAATTTTACAGGCAAAAACGTTGCTTTCGTTGGGCGAAAGATCTCTAGGGATCGCCCAAATTGAAACAAATTTGACTCTCCAAACGCACACAAAGATGTACCACATGGAGCACGCTAAATTGATTTCCCCCATTCTCCGCAGCTTCTGCATCAAACTTTGAGCACTTTGAAGACACAACATGTGATAACAAACCAAGCAACCAAACAAATTTGAATTTTTAATTTCGCCAGAACGCAAGCCCAAACCATGACCTCCAAGTCAGCATCATTGCATTGCATCAACCGAATCCACTTTAACCCACTTCACCACACGAGCACTCCACAAATGGAAACAGTTTGCAATAAAAATTCCTCACTGCCTCCCATCAGATGCGAAGCGCAAAACAATAAGTACCCAAGGCACATTGAAATTAAAGTGCCACTTTGCTCGTACAGTCGTCCAGAGCCGCCACAACCGCCCTCCGCAGCCAGCATCAATTCGCTTCCACTTGAATTAATCATAAATTTTGAAAACTCCACTTAATTAGTCTGCAAGAACACAATCTGAGAGTTGCGAAATGCGTCTGCGTGCCCGCGCATATGTGGTCGCCGTCCATTCACCGACTCCCGGCAGAGAACCGAACTGAACCACACTTGATCCGATTGCACTTGCACCGTGTGGTGCACCCAAACACAAACTATTTCCTTCCTCGTCCAGGCATTTATCATTCCGGAGACGAGATCAATTTTCGCCGTCTGCCACCGGCGACTACTGCAACCCTTGACGGGGTAATGGTTTCCAAAATAATCAACTTAGTCCCCGGTGGCGGGCAGTTCGCTGTGTTGGGGGAGGTCCAATAAGTCACGAGGCTGTGTTTACATTCATTAGTAACTACTTGAGGTTGTCGCCTCCACGCCGAAATGCGTCCCTCAGGGCGAAGGCTCTGAAGGACCACAGTGTTTACAAACTGTGAATGTCGCGACATCCAAACAACAACAGCAGGAGCAACAAAACAACACTTGACAGAGTCGTCGTCTTCGCCGTCGTCGTCGTCGGTCACCCTCAGCAGCCTCATAGGGTGCCACTTCATAGGAGCGATGCTGTACCGCCACTTGTTACAGTTTCGAGATCTGATTACCTTGACGCAGGCGACATAAGGAGCCTCGAGGAAGTGCAGGAAGGATGTGTCGCTTGTCGCCCTGGCGACATATGTGGCAAATCTTTTCGCCACTTTGCAACACAGTCTGCTGCGCGTGTGGTCTCTGAGTGGCTGTGGGAATATTTGACTAGACTTAGCACCCCGCTCTCAAGTGCCTCAATCATTATTTGTTGTGCCAATAAGCCGAGCGGCCGTGTCTAGACTGGCCTGACTTTTGCGACACTGTCCGACCCAAATCCGACCTCGAAACCAGTGCGAACGCCAGTGATGCGCCAATTCAAAGTGCCCGTAAAGTGGATTTCTATTTCCATTACAATAGCAGTCGCAGTTGAGCGGATACCACGAATCGGACCACAGATCGAGTCCCGATCGAGTGGATGGATGCTGGGCAATTTAAACCCATAAATGTTTAGATAAATTGCCGCGATTGTACTTGTCCGACTGCGGAGTCTGCAGTTTCAGTTAGATAATCTAATTTATTTATAATTATCGATGAAGCCGTGGGGATGCATTCGCGTCGTGTATAATTTTTCGCGCACAAAATCGAAGATGAAGCACTGCGTCCTGAGAGCGAACACATTCCCGGAGGGGCGGTGTATGCCGGTCAAGGTTAAGTGGCCATTGAGGTAGGATCTGCTGAAGTGGACCGAAAGTAAGTTCTGAGTGGAAATCTCAATTGAATATTTTTGATTTCCATTCAAGTTCGATTTGCTTCGATTCAATGCAATCGCAAACAGCGCCGCTCCATTGAGCGGAGAGTCCGAAGAGATTGCATCAGAGGTAAAAATAAAATATTTTCGCAGGAGATACAGATACCTCACTGGTTAGGAAGTAGTGTTTGCGGATTGTGAGAGGGTTGTCTGTGGCGGAATTGCGGAAAAAATGTTCAACCTGTGTGATCGAGGTATCAAGAATACCATTCATTGACACTGAGTGCGCTAGCACCTCAGCAAACTTTAAAATTCAAAATTGGGGGGCATTTTCAAATGTTTGCATTCAACTTATTTTTTGTATTTATCTGGGTGCACTGACCGTGGGGTCGCCGTGGCATAGTGGGTAGAGTGCGACGCTCACACGCCTAAGGTTGTAGGTTCGATTCCCAGCTCAACACCAAATTTTCGAATTTTTTACGGCACCACCTCTTTCGAGCTGCTGACAACACTCAAAGAGTAATACTGTCTAAGAAAGCTTCTCAAATTTCGCCGTTTGGAGTCGGCAAAAAGTTGTAGGCTCTTCTACTCATAAGAGAACTGTAGCGCGCACAACACGAGTAGTTGATGAGCAAGCTAGGCCCTGGTCCCCCTTTGGACTGTAGCGCCAACAATTATTATTACTGACCGTGGGGTAAAAATAAAACTTTGGCTATGTCCTCCTATCCGTCAAAGAGAGGTATCTTTCAGTTCTGTTCAACTCTTTACATGTCAAGCCCACGGGGTGGAACAGTTGGGCTTGGCACGTAAAGAGTTGAACAGAACTGAAAAATACTTCTCTTTGGTACATAGGAGTAGGTAGGCAAAGCTGTACTGTTCTACCCCGTCGGCTTCTTCGTCTTCGAGCTTGTCAACCGTCTTCTTAAATTATTGAACAACATCCCAAACGCAAGTTTTGCCTTTTAGCCCTACAGTTGGCGTCCAGTCCGGTCAGAAAAGAAAATTACCCCAACTGACATGACAGCCAAATGAACTCCTTGCCTATTTAAAATTTTACCCGTTCCAGATTAACTTTTACTTGATTGCAAGAAGTGTCCATTTGGTTTCTTTAAGTAGAATAACGTAGAGTAGAGTAACCATGCCAAGAAAGTTGTACACTCAACCCCAACGGAGCAATTTAAATATACACCCTTTGCCGTAATTGCTTGCGAGTGTTTTCGTTGCCGCGGTGTTACAGCTAGTAAGTGGAACACTTACGCACTCGTCGAAGGTCACCGATTGGACGCAATTCTTAATTCCATCACCTCCTTCGCATCAACTCAAGGAAAATGAATTGTCTAAGAAAAAGCTTCTCAAATTCGCTATTCGGGATTGGTAAAAAATCCTTCTGCTCGTGGCAGGACAATAACATGCATAATACGAGAAGTTGCTGAGAAAGCTTGTCATTGGTCCCCTTCTTCCTTTTTTGTGCCATCCAATGAGAACACATATATCAGCATTTTTGAAAACAAATGTTATAGCAACCACTAGTGTAGTGTGGACTTTCTTTCACTTAGGAGTTTAGGGGATCTGCAGTTTAATGTCAATCGGATCTTAGAAACAACTACTGTCCTAGAAGTGTACTTTCAGTGTAGCTAACAGTTTGAAAATTGCAGTTATGAAAAATTGATTATTGATTGTTCAATGTAAGTAACTGCACAGCGTTTAGCTTTGTGCACATAATCGTTCTAATTAAATTAAACCAGATATGACAAACCCTAGTTAAAGATTTATTTCAAACTAACACATCGATAAGTTTCGGGACTGTCATATAGAAGGCGCCACTTACAAAAAATCCATACTATTTTGGGAAGCAAAAACATTCGAATGTTACTAGTCATTTTCATGACAATCTGATTATTAGGTCACAAGTTACAGTGCTTCAAGTGCAGCTACTTTTGTGATTTTTAAAACAACGGAGGAAACAGAACTTCGTGTGTTGATTAAACACTGCGCATCGATGGGAAAAAATACCGTGAAGGCTCAGCAATGGCTTGAAAAGCGTTACAGGGATTCTGCTCCATCAAACTAATTGTCGGTGGTATGCTGACTTTAAACGTGGCCTTGTAAGCACCAACGATGCTGAACGCTCTGCAAGGCCAATTGAGGTGGTTACACCTGGAAACATCAAAAAAGTACACAAAATCGTTTTGGAAAACCGCAAAGTGAAACTGGGTGAGATAGCTGACACCTTAAAGATATCAGAAAGCGTGTGTACACTATTTTGCATGAACATTTGTCCATGCCGTCCAAAGCTGTTTTTGAAATGGGTGCTACGTTTGCTCGCAATGGACCACAAACAATAACGTACCGATAATTTTGAGACCTGTTTGGAGCTGTTTCGCCAAAATAAACAGGATTTTTTGCGTGAGTATGTTACGATGGATGAAACATGTATCCATCACAGTAAGCAGAGCAGATATAAGCCAGTGAACCACACAGAGATCGGCTGGCAAGGTTAAAATAATAATTTGTAATAATTGTTGGAGCTACAGTCTACGAGGGGACCACGGCCTAGCTTGCTCATCAACAACTCGTGTTGTGCGCACTGCTGTTCTCTCTCTGTTCTCTCTCACGTGTAGAAGGGACCTGTAGATTTTGCCGACTCCGAACGGCGAAATTTGAGATGCTTATTTCTTAGACAGTTATTACTCTTTGAGTGTTGTCAGCAGCTCGGAAGAGGTGGTGCCGTGAAAAGTTTAAAAAATTCGTGTTGAGCTGGGAATCGAATCTACGGCGACAAGGTCGCCAAGGTTATAGCATCCATATTATGGGATGCGAACGGAATTTTATTCATCGACTATCTTGATAAGGGCAAGAGGATCAACAACGAATACTACATGCCACTATTGGTGCATGGCACTATTGGTGCATGGCACTATTGGTGCACTAGTGGAAGAAATTACAAAAAACGGTTCCATATGGAGATGAACAAAAATCTTTTCCACCAAGACAATGCACCGTGTCACAAGTCGTTGGCTATCGTTGCCAAAAAGCACGAATTGGGTTTTGAACTGCTTCCGCACCCACCGTATTCTCCAGATCTGACCCCCAAGGACGTGAACCTCTTTTCAGACATCAAAAAGATGCTAGCTGAAAAAATAGTCTCGAATGAGGAGGTGATCGCCGGAAGTGAAGCCTATTTTAAGGCCAAAGATAAATCGTTCTTTAAAAAAGGGTATCGAAATGTTAGAGCGGCGTTGGACTGATGGTATCACTCTTGAAAAAAATTATGTTGATGAAAAAAATCGAATTTTGTCTATAAAATGCCTTTTTACTGGTTAGTCCTGGGACATATTCATTGGCTTATTGTTATCCATTTTTTTGTTTTTATTTTTGATTTTTTTTTTAACTTTCCCGGAAAGTACAGAACTATCCCACAGGACATAAAATGAAGCAATCAATTAAATTTTGTAACCACCTATATCGTGACAGCGCACTGAAAACTAGAAACCAGTTCTCGTTTCGGTCCTGTTGTGCGAGCCAATATGTGCTCGCGAGTAAAAAGAAAAACCAGCTTAATGTCAACTCCGAATGGTGAACTTTTAAAGTGTTTTTTTTCCAGACTGTTCATGCATTCTTAACGTTGTCAAAAGCTGGGGAAAACCGTTACTTACTGTTTTAGACTCACTGTTTTTTAAGACAGGCTGTTTAAATGTAGACATCTACAAATTTGGGAGGTTATGCGAACAATTTTAAGAAGCAAGCTAGACCCTGGCAGACAGGGGACCAGGGCCTAGCTTGCTCATCAACCTTTCGTGTTGTGCAAGCTTTTGTTTCTTTCACCGTTAAAAGGACCTACAGTATTTGTCGACTCCGTACGGCGTTGCCAGCATCTTGAAAAATACGATTTGTAATATTCGCACTCCGTCCACCACACCATGAATTCTATGTGTTACGATTGAAAAAAATTGTATTTATATAAGAAAAACCGGACTGTGGAGGAAATTGTGAAATATTCATCCCCATTCGACATGGGAATGAATTGGAAAGAGATCGGCATTATTATTGGTGGCTAGAGCCACATCAAGTGCCCCAGCTGCTGTCAGCTTGCAACGCATATTTTTGGTGCCCTTCGGACAATTTACATTTAGATTAGGGTAGGTTGTACAAAATTAGCGTCAAAGTTAAAATGAACAAAAATCATGATTACACGCTGAAAGGCAATCAAATATGAGAATAGAATAGATAAACTTAGAGTGCCCGTATCGGGCCAGTAAGATCGTTTTTAATAGTTGTTAATTAAATAACTAGTTTAAGTATTTTTTGGCTAGACTTAAGGAATTAGAAAAAATGTAAAATAACAAAATACATATCAAAAACAAAAAAAAAAAACAGAAAATTTTGAAATGTAAAAAAATCTGTAAAAAAAATTCAAAAAGTGTGTACACAACGCATTATCCAAAGAGTTGGTAGTAGGTTCGGAATGAAAATTTTCCGATTTTACTTCAAATTTAATTCAGAAGAAAATCTCATTTTTTTAATTTTTCAATTCATTTTTCTTTTAGTGATACAATGTTTTTGAATAACCTAACAACATTTTTCAATAAACATTAGCATTGTAAAGGGTGATTAGCTTAGCAACACTGGTTTAAACAGCTAACGCACGTTTCGTGTGTTGTATCACTGACAAACATCTTCAGTTTGGTCTACAAATTAAGCATGTTCGGCTTACAAGCGAACAACACTTGCAAATTATTGAATTTTATTATCAAAATGCGTGCTCTGTCAAGAAAGTTCATAGCCGAAAAATTGTGTTCAGGGACGAAGCTCATTTTTGGCGCAATGGGTATGTAAATAAGCAGAATTGTCGATTTTGGGGTGAATATCAGCCAGAGGCATTGCAAGAGCTACAAATGCATCCAGAAGTCACAGTTTGGTGCGGTTTATGGACTGGTGGCATCATTGGACCGTGCTTCTTCAAAGATGATGCAAATCGTAACGTAACTGTGAATGGTGAGCGCTGCTGTGAGATGATATCCAACTCTTTTTTGCCCAAAATGCAAGGCTGACTTGACTTGCTTGGCATGTTGCTTCAACAAAACGGTGCCACATGCTACACAGCAAGCGCAACAATTGACTTATTGAGAGGCGAGTTCGGTGAACATTTTATTTCAAGTTAGGGACCGGTCAATTGGCCGCCCAGATCGTGCGATTTAAAGCTTTTCGACCATTCTTTGTGGGGCTATGTTAAAGCTCACGTCTATACAGACAAGCCCGCTTCAATTGACAAATTCGAAGACAACATTGAAGCATTTATTCGTAAGAAACCGACCGAAATGTTGGAAAAAGTATGCCAAAATTGGACTAAGCGGATGGACCATTTGAGGCGCAATCAAGGTCAACATTTGCATGAAAAAATCTTCAAACATTAAATTATATGGACCGTACTATCGACTCAAGTAAACATTTCATGCATTTTTCTGAACTTTATCTGTATTCTTCCTATAGCTTTTAATAAATCACCCTTTAGTAAAATAAATAGTGGCAGTGGCGGTAGATGCCACTTCATAAAATGAGATCAATTCCGATATAGTGGGGTTCTAGGACTATAATATAATTTCAAGATGTTCTAAATAGTTTTCAAATCAAAATCATTACCAAAAACGATGTTTATCTTTTTTGGGTACTTTTCTTACTTTAAGATACGACAGGAAGACTTCAATTTGATTATTATCAAACTTAAAGAGCCTTGACTTATCTTTTTTTTTAATTCGTGGATGTTTCTGGAGTGTCGAATCGGTATAAGAAACTTATTAAATGTCTTTTAGGACACGTTAGAGCAGAAATTTCTAAAGTGGGTGGTACGAAAAGAAGGGAAAGATGCAAACGAAACGAAAGACGAAAAGATGGAATAGTCACATAATAATTTAAGTTACCAGGTGTACTATTTTTTTTTTTTTGAAAATAAAACACTAATTATTAACGGAAAAGTAAAAACATTTTGTTCAAAGTATTGGTCATTGTTTTCAACACATTTTGGCCACCTTCCTGGCAATTTGTGAATACCACGCCAATAAAACTGTACGTCTTTTAAAGCAAACCAATCAGACGCCCAATTTTCCACTTCCTCGTAGGAATCAAAGTGCTGCTCAGCCAATGCGTGTCCCATCGATGAAAACAAATGGTAGCCAGAAGGAGCCAAGCCTGGTGAATACGGCGGGTGGGGTAGCTGCTCCCAGCCAAGTGTCTTGATTGTATCCTGAACCGGTTTTGCTTTGTGTGCAGGTGCATTGTCATGGAGCAAAATTAGCTTGTCGTGTCTTCTGGCCCATTCTGGTCGTTTCTCGATCAATGCATGGTTTAAATTGATCATTTGTTATCGGTAGCGATCAGTATTAACGGTCTCACCAGGTTTAAGGAGCTCGTGGTACAGCACACCTTTCTGATCCCACCAAACACACAGCATTGTCTTCTTTCCGAATCGATCTGGTTTTGCAGTGGATGTTAATGGTTGTCTCAGATTAACTCATGATTTTTTCCGTTTTGGATTCTTAAAATAAATTCATTTTTCATCGCCAGTAACAATCCGATGCGAAACCGATTTTTTTTGTGTTTTTGAAGCAAAATTTCACAATTTTTTTTTCGGTTTTCCATCTTTCATTAAATTCATGTGGCACCAATTTTCCACATTTTTGGGTCTTTCCCATTGCTTTTAAACGGTGAGAAATTGTATGTTGTGCAACATTTAACACTGCTGCCATTTGTTTTTGACTCAAAGTGTCATCTCCATCCAATATCGTTTACAATTCGGCGTCTTCAAATTTTTTTGGTGGTCTTCCACGTTCTTCATTTCTTACACCAAAATCATTATTTCTGAACCGTTGAAACCATCTTTTGAATGTTGCTTCTGATAGAGCATGATCACCATACGCCTCGACAAGAATTCGGTGCGACTCTGCAGCACTTTTCTTCAAATGAAAACAAAAAATTAATGCTTTCCGCAAATCATCACTTTCTGGTACAAAATTCGACATTCTTAACACGATAAAAAAATATGATGTTTTTAATGACTTTATGTATACTAAATATTTTTTACAGATGTTATAGCAAACAAACAAAAAGAAAAAAAAAACTAAGGGCTCGTTCACAACAAATGTTCCCTATCGAGACATTTGTATCTTGACGCTCCCTTCATACCGGTACGTTGCGAACAGCCGGTTGTGTGCGAACATTCGAAATGGGAGTTAAAAGACAACCACCTCTGATAAAAAATATTTTTGAGATATTGTAATAGTACAGAATGCTTAAACATAGAATTTGCAGTGATCAAAACAGCTCAATAGAATGGGTTAAACGGTTAGTACGACAAATTTTTCAAATATTTTGTAATACCAGTAAGGGGTTGAATTTTCTCTTTGTAAGCCCCTCCCCAACAGTTTATACTATATAAATATATATATATATATATATGTATATGTATATATATATATATATACATATATATATATATATATATATATATATATATATATATATATATATATATATATATATATATATATATATATATATATATATACTATGTGCAATTCCAAAATATACTGTTCGCAAAGTTCTACTTCGTGGCCGCCGTGGCGTAGTGGGTAGAGAGCGACGCTCACACGTCGAAGGTTGTTCGATTCCCAGCTCAACATGAATTTTTCGAATTTTTCTCGGCATTTCCCTAAATGGTATTATCGGAACTTCGCTATCATCCTTCAGTGCACCTAATGCCGAACTCTATGCACTAAGTCCGTACATAATAGACTCTCTCTCTCTCTTCGTGCAAGAGTATTTTTTCACTTTAAATAAGGCATATAGCTTGAAGTGTTTTTTATTGAGACTAAGTAGCCTTGTGGCCGCCGTGGCGTAGTCGGTAGAGTGCGACGCTCACATGCCAAAGGGTCTAGGTTCGATTCCCGGCTGAACACCTCGAATTTTTCCCGGCACCACCTCTTCGAGCTGCTGAGAACACTAAAAGATTAAGAGCTGTCTAAGAAAGCTTCAAAATTCGCCGTTCGGAGTCGGCAAAAAACTGTAGGTCCCTTCTAGTCGTGAGAGAACGGTAGCGCGCACAGCACGAGTAGTTGGTGAGCAAGCTAGGCCCTGGTCCCCCTCTGGACTGTAGCGCCAACAATTATTAAAGTTCTACTTCTACACTTATTTTGAAGAAAATTGAAAGAGGGACGCAGGTACTATTTTAAAGCCATAATTTGAGTTGACCAACTCATATTTTGATCTATTAGACCAATATATTTAAATTCTTTCACCACTTCTACTTTAAAACAATCAAGATCGCAATCTCTTGTCGTGTCGAGAACTTGTACAACTTCAGAAGATAAACAGATTATTAATTTATACCTGTTACAACCTAAGCCATAAAAGTGTATTTCAGAATTTGGTGGATCTTGTAGTTTTAGGTTGAAATACATCAATTTGGTTTTATTGCTTACTTTTAGTTTGTGGGAGGCAAACTACGGCCTAATCAAGTATATATTAATATTTATATCGGCCACGAGATCCAGTGAAGTAGTTGAACTATAAACAATTTCACATCATCTGCAAAAGCCGTTGGTTTACCTCTTTGGTTTTTCTGAACGATAGAGGTTACAAGACTTTGATTTAGGGCTTTGTTTAAGATTTCGTGATCTTTTCCATCTCTGAAAAGAGGTTTATGACAACAATCAGAAAAAGGAAAACAGGATTCTGATCGACAGACTAATTCATTCCTGTTTCTCCTTAATAATAGAAGTGCTATCACTTATGGCACACATATTTAGCACTATTCAAAAAAAAGTACTGTAAAATAGATTAAAAAAAAACTGCACACGACGAAAGGCATTTTGGTCAATGGGGACAATTTTTCTCTTTTCCAAACTCACCGGTGCACTGGGTGTGTTCCCCCTAGATATGCCTACATTTTACATTCAAAAAAACTCCACCAAACTGCAGTCACTGCTCTTGGCTTCGTCCTCTCCGTTCCACAAGCTTAAAAAAATTCACAAGAAGAACACATTCACCTGCGAATCCCAAACAAACTCCAATTCAGATTTAACATATTCTCTCTTGAGTTTATTCAGTAACATTTATTCATCTACACAAGTTCCACTATTTTACACTTACAGGCTACGATTACGTAATTTCGGTATACAATGTTGAGCGTCTGCGACTCGAACAATATCTATGTACATGCAATCATCACACGGGAGCACTGTTAATGGGCTTGTTGCCCACCAACCCCTAATCGATTTCGACGTTTTCGCACTCCTCCTCCTCCATGGTTTCGCTGCCGCAGCAACTCTCGCCCAGCGCTACCGGAAGCCGCGTGTTGTTCGGTGACGACGAGCCGCCTACGACATCCAAACGCCTGACTGAGTGATCTTCGCACGAGGACTGCATGGGGCTGGACGACTCGCGGCTGTGTGCGGGAGACGAGTCGGTGTAATGGAGCCCGTCATCACTTTTCGAGAAATTGATTGGCGCGCCTTTCAGGTGTGACAGGAAGTTCTGCGGGGGATGCTGCTGACTGGCGGCGGCGGCGGTGATGGGATGTGCTCCGCTTGGGGGTGGAATGGCAGTGGGCAGCTTCGCTTGATAGAAGTACGGGAATGGAACCTGCGGCAGTGGGACTCCGTATGCCATTTGAATCTGTGGAAGTGGAAGGACATCTCTTTAGATTTTTGCAAATTGATAAGATTTAGCACTTGCTCCTTACCTGGTGCCGGTAGATGTTGAGGAGAGCCGGATCTAGGCCGCCTGGATATGGTCCCTGTGGAAACATGTGGGCGTAAGGACTGTCGTCGCGCACAAGCACTTGCACAGGCACTCTTTTCGTTGCGTTGAGAAGGGCGGCTTCGTGCTGCTGGATCTGCTTCCTTTTGGTCTTGTAGCGACGGTTCTGGAACCATATCTTCACCTGGGTCTCTGTGAGGCGGAGATTCTTGGCCATTTCCGATCGCTCAGGGCCGGACAGGTACCTCTGCTGGGCGAAACGGCGCTCTAGCTCGAAGACCTGTGCGTGACTGAAGGCAGCCCGCGACCTCTTCTTCCGGCTATTCCCACTCATGCTGTCCTCGTGCATGTGGGACTGCTGGCCCGCCTGGTATATTGGGGGAGGCGAATCGCAATCTGCAGGTAAACACAAAAGACCACTTAGAATGCATTAAGGAACACAATGGGCGAATGGTGTCATCCAGTGTCAGGAGAGCTCGCGCACTGCCGGCGGTAACAATCGCTTGCCTTACCTGAGTCATTGCTCGCACACCGTCGCATGTCAATGGGGTGCATCCTGCCGCCTCCCTCCGACGAGGGCGGCGAGTGGAACAGTTTCATTTGGGCCCCGGTCCGGCTGAGGTATCCTTCTCCGCGGTTGTTGTTGTTATAGTACGGAAAGTAGTCCCCGTGCATGTTATCGCCGTCGCAGGTAGGGCTGGGGTTGGAAGCAGTCTCCGGAGAATGCCTGGGGTTCAGCTTGTAGATGCTGAGATCGTGCTGTCCCAGAATCGGGCTGGACTCCAGCGATTTGCGACGCGAAATGTGCGGCGTGATGGTGGTGTTGTTGCGCGTGAGAATGTCGTTTATCGAGAACGGAGTCGAGAGATTCTTGTTGCTGCTCAACGTATCCATAGTTATCCAAAGTAATCCGCTTTAAAAGTGCGACGTCTGACGTGGTCCGTGGTCCGCAACCGAATGAATACTTTGACGCGGCCGCAAGTGCTCAAATAGTCATCCTCCTCGATCGGTCCGCAATGAGCACTGAGTGCCGAACGAATTTTCCACCCTCTCTCTAAGCAGTGCTAAGTGCTCGTAATCGAGGTCTATTTTTAACCCCAAACGACGTCTGCTTGCGAGAGACGCTCCGATGTGTGTGTGCATCCCGTGGCAGTGTGTTGGTTTGTGGCTGGCAACTTAAGCATCCACCAAGTGCTTGTGATTTACGACGGGTGTACTGTGCATCTCGCTCCTTCGCTCGCTGCCTGCCTCAGTCGTGTGCGCTGCCCACAGGGGGTGAGCTCGCTCTCTGTGGGAAGTGTATGTGTGAAGAAAATCTTCTTAGAAGTATCCAGTAGATAGTAAAAGTGCTCTCCCATTGGCTGTCGCCTCTGGCAATCGGACGCTTCTCATTGGAAGAAACTCGAAGGAGTCGGTCTGCTGCCTCCGCCATCGCCTTGCCTGTTGTTGGATCATTACCGCGCACTTTGGGGTTGATTCGGTGATTTGGGCAAGGGACTTTTCGATTTTCTATTGATTACATCTCACCAGGAATTAGCAAGTGGGACGCGCGCGTGTGTGAGCCTGGATTGCTGGGAAACCATTACCTGAGGCGATAATCTCATTTGACTTGTGAAGTTCAGTGAATTGAAGAATTCAACCCTGGGGAGGATTCCGCCGCTCAATCAGGGTCACATTGAATAAGTTACACACCTACTGCGTTAGGTGGTGGTGAAGTTCTGGTTATCGACGATTGCATCTGAATGGTTTTGAATAAGTAGAGCGCAATTAATAAGCGGTTTAAGAGCAACCGGAAGGAAACGATACACGCGTGTGAAGGTTCATTGTTGCTTAGTTAGGGACAATTGGATTGATTGCCTGGAGTGTCCTTCACAGCGGGGAGGAATACGGAGTTCGTGGCTTTTGTTTACCTCGTGTGGGGAGATCAAATTAAATTGAATTGACAGTTGAATGTCAAGGTTTGTTTCTGGAGGTGCGGTGGCCGTCATCGAAGATGCCTCGAATGATGTATATTTCACGATCGTCAAGTAATTGAAATAAATGCGATGAAGACAAATTTGTTTATCTATTGTAACTTTGTTTGTGATGGAATTTATGAAAGGATTGACGGGAAGAGGACATTTTTTCTCAATGTAAGCGAATAAGGCGAGTGGTTGGATGTAAATGCATTTTCTTTCAAAGGTAACATTTAAAGGACGGAGAGTTCGAAGGGAACAAGTGTGAAAACATAATTGGTTTGGTGTAGGAATTATGGGAATTTAAAGTTGTTGGTTTTGATAATCCACCTCTTTATATAGGGACAACATTGTCCGTGCGATGTGTTTAACTCAGACGACAAACTTCCTGGTTACCTCAAGTAACTCAACGCATTCGATCATTGGAGTTGCTGACAAAAGCAATTCATCATGCCGAAGGGCCGAAAATAAATATACGCCCTCAGGGAACAATACAAGTATGACAGTATGTACATAGTTGCCAAAGCAGCTAGGAAATTTGTGGACTCCAAGTGATATGTATGTATGTATATTCATGTTTTCTTGTGAGAAGAGGCATTGGGGGTGGGACAATTCGAAACGCATTTCGGCAAATTAATCGACGAATTAAAGTCGATTTTTCGATTCTGGTCGTCTGCCAGAATAAACAAAATTCATCAGGACTATTAATTTCACAACGAAGTGTATTTGTGTATCGTTATTATTAAAGCTTCCCACACCGAAGATTTTATTCCACTGAAATCATGCTCAGTAGGAAAGAAACTCTTATTCTGCGGATCAAAGCCTTACAAATATCGGACTATTGTAACTGTGGGGAATTATTGACGTCAGCGCATATGCCTAGCTGGATAGTTTCTTTTTATTTCTGCAACCAATAGGTGCGTCTTGCTGTAGACATGATTTCTACCGAACTACAGCAAACCAAAAAAAAAAACTGAGACACTTACTACCTTCAAATTGAACTTGAAATATCTTAGCCATTTTTTAATATATTAAAACGAAATAAATTGCATATGAAACTGCAGTTTGATACGGATTCAGCAAACCAAACACTTTTATTATTAATTTTTTAATTTTAGCAACTAAAGGCTTGAATCAAAAATAGTGCAAATTCATCGGCAATAAAAACTGGGACACTTGTTTTCCGAGACCAGATATAATGTACCGTCGCTCATATCCTTATCTTTGATCAAAGATTACCTCCGCTATTCTGTCAAGTTGTTTACTGCATATTTTTGTAATTAAATTTGTTTGTTGGCAAAATGGAAAATAAACAGACGTCCCGTGATATGAAAGCTTTAATAATTGATTATTATGAACACAATTATAGTATTCGCGAAATTTCTTCAGTGGTTAGCAAATCTAAATCAACAGTCTTCAATATTATAAAGTATTTAAAGAAAACGGTGTTCTTCATCCCGTTTCGGGAAGTGGAAAGCCTTCACAAATTTCTATGGATCAAAATAAAAGAAGAATTTTTAGGGTGGTAAATAAAAAACCCGAAGGAATCAGCCGAAATCCGAAAAATTTCAGAAGTTCATCCGCAAACAGTGCGTAATTTTTTACATAAAAATAATCTAAAAGCCCGCACACCTCGCAAAAAGCCAGCCTTATTAGAAAAAAAATATAAAAAAGCGACTGGAGCATGCCAAGGAGTACGTGCAGAAGACGGATGAGTTCTGTGTAATTAAGTAATTTTTTGTGATGAATCAACATTTCACATTTTCGTTAGTTATGTTTGTGTGGAGGAGGGAACGAACTGCTTTGGATCCCAAGAATGTCACTTCTACAGTTAAGCACGGTGGAGGAAACATAATGGTTTGGAGTTCAACGGCACAAGCAATTGGTTTTCTTCAAGCAATTGTAATAATAATTGTTGGCGCTACAGTTCAGAGGGGGACCAGGGCCTAGCTTGCTCATCAACTACTCGTGTAGTGCGCGCTACTGTTCTCTCGCGAGTAGAAGGGACCGACTCCGAACGGCGAAATTTTGAGAAGATTTCTTAGACAGTTATTACTCTTTGAGTGTTGTCAGCAGCTCGAAAGAGGTGGTGCCTTAAAAATTTCGAAAAATTGGTGTTGAGCTGGGAATCGAACCGACACCCTTCGGCGTGTGAGCGTCGCACTCTACCCAATACGCCACGGCGGCCACTTCATGCAATTGTAGGAAATTTAATAAAGTTTGGATACGTTATATCCAAGAAACCAAAGAAAATTTTCGACTACCGCCGAGTGTAATGCTGTTATGTACATGATAATGATCCATAGTATACAGCCGGTATAACAAAAGGCTTGTGTATTTGGAACATAAAAAAGGTGTTGCCGCATCCCTTCCAAATACCGGATCTTAATTCCATAGAGCACCTTTGGGCTGTTTTAAAAAAGGAAGTTCGAAAAAGAACCATTTGTACCTGAGAAGAGTTAAAGACAGCATTGTATGAAGAATTGCAAAAAATTTCAGCGGCAGTATCAAAAAACCTGGACGCATCAATCAACAGAAGATTGCAGGAAGTTATAAAAGCAAAAGGACAACACAACAAAATATTAAAAAAAAAATAATTATTTTCATTTTTCGCAATTGTTCCAGTTTTTTGATGGCCGATGAACTTGCACTATTTTTGATTTCAACCTATAGTTGCTAAAATTAAAAAAATTGCAATTGTTTGGATTAATAAAAGCGTATGAAACTGCAGTTTAATATGCAATTGTGGTCGCCGTGGCGTAGAGGATAGAGTGCGACGTCCACACGGAGAAGTGTCTAGGTTCGATTCCCAGCTCAACACAAATTTTTCGAATATTTCACGGCACCACCTCTTGCGAGCTGCTGACACCACTCAAAGAGTAATAACTGTCTGAGAAAGCTTCTCAAACTTCGCCGTTCAGAGTCGGCAAAAAACTGTAGGTCCCTTCTACTCGCAAGAGAACAGTAGCGCGCACAACACGGGTAGTTGATGAGCAAGCTAGGCCCTGGTCCTCCTGTGGACTGTAGCGCCAACAACTATTATTATTTATATGCAATTTATTTCGTTTTGATATATTAAAAACTGGCTGAGATATTTCAAGCTGAATTTGAAGGTAATAAGTGTCCCAGTTTTTTTTTTGGTTCACTGTATATTAAAGCAGCACGTACTTTAAAGATTTCAGTTTACTGTCAATTGACCATCAGATATTGTGAGAAACTGGGTTACATACATATGTCAGGTCCATCCATTGCACGTGCTTGTGTTGGGCAATATTTTTTTTTGCAATATATGTTGCTTCGTAGTGTCAATTTCAAGGAAAGGCAGAAATTGATGGATAGATGAGCACATTGTTAAGTCATTTTTTTTCACTCATTTTTCCTCATGGTCTGCATGGTTTTTCTGTCTTTCCGGTTTCCCTAGAATTGTTTCTTGTCGCAAAGGCTTTTTCCTGTTAGGCAATAAGAAGGCCTCCGGTCTCTGACTGCGTGAGCCATTAGGTTTTCCATTTGGCGCTCAAAAGGATGCCCCCCCATGTAAAATCTTAAACTTTCATCCACTTATAAGTTCAAAATTCGATTTTATCATATCAGTGCCAGGTGAACCCAAGAACAACGGGATACAGGATTAGTGACTGGTTACTATGGAAATATCTTCGTACGACCAGATGGAGGCTTTGTGACTAAATTTTTTTTTTTTTGGTTCTTAATCCATCACAGAGTAACACAAAACACTACGTTCTCTAAGTGTTAACTCTCAGTATCGCTTTACATAGCAGATGTTTGCTGAGCGACTTAGGATCATCTACCGACTCTTATCGTCTTACAGATTATTTCAGTAAATAATATTAATTCAAATACGATGCAATAATCATGTTTTTAAATTCTAATCGTGGCAAGCTAAAATCAAATTCGTTGCAAAGATTATTAAATGTATTTATACACCTTGTAATAGGTTCATTGCGACCATAATTGGTTCTGTGCCTTTTGTCAAAAAGTAAGTTTCTCACCCGTAGAAATCTTTGGGGAGCATATATTTATGAGAAAAAGTAATTCTGGTGAATTTAATTGATAATTAATAATATCACGAATAAACATGGCTGACGTTGTCTTACGCCTGAAACTTAAGGTTTGCAAGCCAATTGTTCTGCATCTTTCAACATAATTAGGAAGATCTTCAAAGGAATACAACTTTCGGAAAGCATATCTCGTGAAATTCTTTTGAACTCGTTCGAGTCTAAGTTATTGATTATCGTAAAGTGAGTCCCAGACAATGGATGCATATTCCAAATAGGGTCTTACTAACGAAACAAAGATGGTCTTTAAACTGGATATGTCGCGAAAATCTTTACTATTTCTTTTTAAAAATCCTAACAGAAAATTCGTGTAATCATAATGTAGTGAGAAATCCAACTTGGGGTCAAATATTACTCCAAGATCTTTAACTTCTTCTAGGCGATCAAGTTTATGAATATTGATAAAATAATCATAAACAATTGGAGATGTTATTTTATGTGCCGTAAAAATTTTACATTTTGAAATGTTTAGATCTAGAGCATTATGTTTACACCATTCCGCTAGGTTATGTATATCCGACTGAAACTTAATGCAATCAGCTATACTGTTAATCAACAAAAATAATTTAAAGTCATCCGCGAATGTTAGAATTTCGCAGAATCTAAATATTTCGTGAACATCGTTTATAAATAAAAGAAATAATAATGGGCCCAAGTGGCTACCCTGTTTGTTTCAACCCGCTTTTATAAAGTGGTTTTAAATAGGAATACTTCCTCTTAACTTGATTATGATGGCTGCGAAATCGCGTCAGCCATGTGCAAGTTACTATTTTCAGATGTCGTTGTTTCTGTGTCAGCTGAAATACACTTGCAAAACTGTTACTAAGATTTCTTTTACATTGTGACTGCATTTGAGGCTGACCGTGTCCCGTGTCTTAAAATGGAGTATTAGACTCATTTCTTATTGAAATATGGTGAAATTCCTTACATTCCACAAAGCTTGGATATCGATAGTCGAAAATTGAAATAATCTCTAATTGGGTTTCCTGGAAGCAAAGGAGCGTAGTTCGGGTATTGACTTTCCCGTTTCAGTACAGACACTTAAAATCACGTAGAGAAGTGATTTTTAGTCGATACCTAATCTGTCTGCCTTGGGGATTCTATTGCAGTATTTCTTTCATTGGCTTTAGCAACGCGTGTCTTATCCATCAGTTCCTAACATCTGAGTCACAGAGTCTTTCTTTTCTTAGGGTTTTATACCAACAAAACTTCAACCCCCGGTATAGATATGAAGAAAAATGTGAATTCAATTTAAATTGTTTTTATTTTTCAAAATAAACTCCCCTAACATCAAAGCTTTTGTTACATATTGAGATAAGCTTTTTCAAACCCTTAAAAAAACCTTTAAACAGAATACCCATTTATTGCCGACTTGAGTTCTTCATCATCCGAAAATCTTTTTCCTATAAGACATTTTTTTAAATCCAGAAACAGGAAATAATAGTCCAATGCATCTGAAGGGGTGGTTCTTAGAGCACCGCAGATACATATAGAGACCATTCGCTGGACTTTTCTGATAGTGTTGTAGTGGGAGGCTGTGTCTAGTGTAGGCTACCAAACTGCAACGCCATATAGTAGAATAGGGCGCACCACAGCCGTGTAGATCCAGGCCATCATATGCTGTTGGATACCCCATCTAGATCCAATAGGCCTTCTGCATATTTAGAGTGCAGTCGTGGCTTTGCAGGCGCGCTCGGCAATATTTGCCTTCCAGTTGAGTTTTCTGTCCTTTGTGAGTCCTAGGAACTTGGCTGTCTCGGAAAAAGAGCATTGCTGGCCACTGATGGTCGGTGGGTCAACATGTATTTCCTGGTGAAGAGCAATAGTTCTAATTTTTAGTCCAATTTTGCTCGTCCACTTTAAAAGGATATCATCCGCATAAGCTATCACCTTGCATCCCTCAACTTCTAGGAGTAGTAACAGTTGGACTAAAGGGCGGGTGTTGGATTTCTTAGCAATATGAGCAAAATCCTGGAAAGGTTGTTAGTGCAGAAAATTAAGCAACACTGCACGGAATCAAACATCATCCCAGACATCCAATTCGGATTCCGGGAAAAACACTCGACTGCATCATTTGATGAAGTCTTATCACGATGTCGTGGCTGGTTTGAACAATCACCAAGTCACCGTGGCATGCTTCTTGGATATTGAGAAGGCCTTGGACACGGTTTGGATAGAGGGTCGCATCTTTAAACTCAAAATAATGAGATTTCCCTCTAACCTCATCGCAATCATCCAAAGTTTTCTTCAAGGCAGGAGATTCTATGTGGAAATAGAAGGAAGTAAATCAAGAACAAGGAACATCCAGGCAGGCGTTGCACAGGGATCGCGACTGGGACCTATACTGTTTAACATCTACACCGCAGACCAACCACCATTTTCACTATTTGTTAACTGTTGCCTGTTCGCGGACGACTATTTAACATATTCAAAATCGCCGTCTCCGCAGATAGCAGCGCGAAGGATCGAACAACAATTGGAGAAGCTCTACTTCTACTATCAGAAGTGGGGCATCAGCATCAATACCAATAAATCGGTCCTCATGTGTCTACGGAGACCAACACAATTAGGTTCCCGAACAGCCGAAAAATGCCGGAGCATTAAGGTAGTGCTACCCAACGGGACAGCACTAAAGATAACGGACAGGGCGAAGTATCTTGGAGTGAACTTCACTGAGAGGTTGGACTTCACTTCTCACTCCAAAGTGACCCTTCAAAAGGCCAGTTTTGCTCTCCATCGCATCTACCCATTGATGCGACGTGAGAACGGACTTGCCGAGAAGACGAAGCTATTACTGTACAAGCAGCTCATACGACCCATTATAGCGTATGTCTTCCCTGTATGGTACAGCATCTCCAAGACCAGCATGGAGAAACTATCGGTCTTCGAAAGGAAGATACTACGAATCTGCACCAGTCTCACCTTTGGCACGGACCGGATGAAACCTCATAGCAACAAGAAGGTCTACGAAAAATCGCGCATCATCCCCCTACAACAGTTCTTGGTGCCTTTCGGGCCAGAGCAGTGATGTGCACACGCTCTACTTGAACTATCCATCTTAAGCGTTGTATCCGAAGACGTTTGACCAGGCGCATGTCGCTGTCAAACGCCCATAGAGCTCGTCGTTAAATCTTCTCCTCCAGATGCCATCGACGCAAACAGAACCAAAAATCGGACGCACAACTTTGCTCTCGAAAAGACTAAGGGCCTCCTCATCTGTCTTTGGTAACGTCCAGGTTTGATCAACCTTTTATACAGAGCAAGCTTAGTTCTACGAGAGAGGGCTTTGTTACTCAATTGCCTCTTGAGCCCAAAGAAACAGCGATTGGTAAGAGTGATTCTGCGTTTGATTTCGGTACTAATGTTGTTGTCTCTGTTTACCGCGGAGCCGAGGTAGACGAAGTCCTAGACTACCTCAAAGTTTCTGCGGCCTGATGTGACACTCTGTCCGAGACTTCGATGCTGTGTGTCCTTCCTTGATGACAGCATGTACTTAGTTTTGCCCTCACTTACCGCCAGACCCATTTTAGCCGCTTCCACTTCAATGCCAGCAAACGTCTAATTGACGGCTCACTGTGTTCGTCCAATCATGTCAATGTCATCAGCGTAAGCTAGCAACTGAACTGACTTCTGGAAGATCGTGCCTTCTTCTTCTCGAAGAAGATTTTGAAGAAGTTACGTGCCAGTGCGGCGCCTTGTCCAAAATCTTTTTGACATTGAAAACCTCGGTGATTTCGATACCGTCCTTGACAGAGTTCTCCATCGTTATTCTTCACAATCTGACGAGTTTGGTAGGTAAACTAGACATGATACTGTATAGCTCGTCTCTATGCACACTGTCATATGCGGCCTTAAAATCGACGTATAGGTGGTGAGTGTCAATTTGCCCTTCTTGATCTTGATCTATCATGGCCCTGGCCTTAAATCACACTAATGGGAACCTATCAGGTAATGGACAAACGGATTCAGACGCTCGCATCATACGGCAGAGAGGATCTTGTATGCGATGTTAAGAAGTCTGATCCCTAGTTAATTGGCGCAGTAAAGGGCAGGGAGACCAGGGCCAAATGGCGCAGTCAAAAAGGGTCTCCTTTCTTATGGACCCGCCAAACGACGCTGAGATTCCTCTCATCGATCATGCTTTCCCACGAACATATCTAACAGGTGAGCTGATGCATGTGCCCAACGAGGTCATCACCAGCTGCTTTAAATAGTTCTGCGGACAGTCAGCCCGCTCCAGCAGCCTTGTTCGTCTTCAGCTTGGATATTGCTATCTTTACCTCGTCTATGTTGGGGGGACGGAATTTTTGTCTATCGTCCTACATTTAAGAGTATCTCACACTTGTTTCGAATATTTAAACGATAAAATAGGAGTGTTTCAACATTTCAGTGGATACAAGCCTACCGATGCACTGTAGTCCTTCAAATAAACAAGAGAGCAACATTTTATTTTTATATTAATTTATCAATTTCTTACAAACTGACGCTTCATACTTAATTGAATACTTATCTTTAAATCGATTAATTTAAATGAAAATAATATTTTGCTAGAATTTCAAAGCTTTAAGTTAAATTCACTTGCCACGCACCGATA